>VFSX01000110.1:85000-110000 GCA_016618255.1 Chlamydomonas sp. UWO 241
GTTGAGCAGTACAAAGTGAGTGGTTTAGCAGTATAAAGTGAGTGAGTGAGTGAGCGATTGAGCAGTACAACGCGAGTGCTCACAGTTAACAGTGTACAGTTTGCACCCTTGGGGCGTGGGAGTGAGGCGGGCCACCAGTGCGTGCCTCTGATCAGAACCCTTAGAAATTCCTCGCACCAGGTTGAGCAGTACAAAGTGAGTGAGTGCGTTTCTGCGTGCGAGTCCGCAGGCATGCCGCTAACCGCCCGAGGGATCCGCAGCCTTAGGAATTCCCTGGCTGACACCAATGTCACACAGTCACACTGTCACACACACCTCGACGTCCTTCACTACATGAGGCTTGTCGACACGGCTCGGCAGCCCTACCACATTCTCAACGCCTGAGGCGGCGCATCAGGCGCCGCTTTCACTTGCGCGGATGAGGCGGCGCCTCAGGCGCCACCCCGACCGCCTTAGGCGCCTACCACCGCCTGAGGCGCACTCCCGACCGCCTCGGGTGTCATGACCGCCTTGACTTGCGCATCTCAGGAGTTGGGATTGTGGTAGGCAGTCCCGGGGCTGCAGCTGACGGCCTGCCTGCAACCCCCTCCCTCCCCGTCCCCGCCCTCCCTACCGCAAGGTGCGGAAGGAGCTGTACGGCACCGTGACCAAGCTGTGGACGTCCGCCCCGCTCTGATGAGAAAGAGGAGGCGCGCCCTCGAGGGCGGCGGCCTCAAAGAGCAAAGAGGCTGGCGCGAGGCCGCCTTGTCGGCTGACGGGACGTATGTGCATGGCTGCGCGGCTTTTGGCGGCTAGAAGCGGCCTTATTAACAGCTGCATGCACAAGTGCTGCCCTTCCGACTTCCAATGTGCCCGATGCCTTTTCGTCTCCAGTACTGAAGGACTGCCCACAGCCCCCGATCGATGAACGCAGTGAACTGCGAGGGGGATGATCCATGCGTCCATGCATGCAGTTTAGGGAGGAGCTAACTAGAAGCCGGTGTTGTGCACTGCCCTCAATGCTGCGAACTTGTTCAGGAGTACATGCGCATGGAGTCGTTCCGTTCCAGCATGCGTGTAACAGCCGCGATGCATGACAGCCAGAGTATCACACTCCTGGGTTCCAGCCCCGCCACCTTGGGCCGGCGTTGGGGTGACGGGCTGGAGGGGGCTGCCGGATGTGGTGGCTGCTACGGGTCTTCATCTCCACCCCCCTGCGACGCCACGGAGTGGTTCTGGATGCGGTCTGCAAGGCGGGCTCGCTGACCGACAGTCGCCTCGGGTTGACCAACTAGTTCAGGTGGGAAGTCGGCGAGTTGCTGCTACCGCCACCGCCCGGTCAGTGGAGCAGAGGAAGGGGATCCTGATAGGCTCTGACAGCTACCCCAAGAGCCCACCACTGGCGGCCCTGTGGGTTGAGCTGCCCGTGACAGGCCGAGCTAGGCCAGTCACAATGCGAATAGCTGAGCGGACCATGCGACACCGAACCCTGTGTACTTAACAGCACTACTACGCGCCACTACTACCTATATATGTGAGGCGACAAGGGGAGACAGGCAGTAGTGAAGTGGTGGTGTTTAAAAACACCGGTTTGAGGTTGTGCGTCGACCATGTTGCATGGCGAGGGCTGCATGTCAGCAGGCTCCAAGCACGAGTGCGTGCTAGACGATGCTTAGCCTCCGAAGCCGTAGAGGGTGCGTCCCTGGCGCTTGAGTGCGTAGACGACGTCGAGGGCGGTCACGGTCTTCCTGCGCGCGTGCTCGGTGTAGGTGACCGCATCGCGGATGACGTTCTCGAGGAAGACCTTGAGGACGCCGCGCGTCTCCTCGTAGATGAGGCCGCTGATGCGCTTGACGCCACCACGGCGAGCGAGGCGGCGGATGGCAGGCTTCGTGATGCCCTGGATGTTATCGCGGAGCACCTTGCGGTGGCGCTTGGCGCCGCCCTTGCCGAGGCCCTTGCCGCCCTTGCCGCGTCGAGACATGATTGAGGAGTAGTGGGGAGGAGTTGGAAGTGAGCTTCCGAGTGGTGGGGTGCTGGGCGGGGGGGGCGGTATTTGAGGACGCAAAGGGGGGGGGCGTCCTGCTGATCCGTCACTTTGCAAGTCGAGGGGCGCGGTCAACGCCAGTCAACGCGCCCCTTGACTTGCAAAGTGACGGATCACCAGGACGCCCCCGCTATTTCCTCCTACTTGACCGCGCCCCGCTGCTCCCTCCCACTATCTGAAACACCAGTCCAGACACCCCAGCACCACCATGGCCCGCACCAAGCAGACCGCCCGCAAGTCGACCGGCGGCAAGGCCCCGAGGAAGCAGCTCGCCACCAAGGCGGCCCGCAAGTCCGCCCCTGCGACGGGCGGCGTCAAGAAGCCCCACCGCTACCGCCCTGGCACGGTCGCCCTGCGCGAGATCCGCAAGTACCAGAAGTCGACCGAGCTGCTCATCCGCAAGCTGCCGTTCCAGCGCCTGGTGCGTGAGATCGCCCAGGACTTCAAGACCGACCTGCGCTTCCAGTCCTCTGCCGTGCTCGCCCTCCAGGAGGCCGCTGAGGCCTACCTGGTCGGCCTCTTCGAGGACACCAACCTGGCGGCCATCCACGCCAAGCGCGTGACCATCATGCCCAAGGACATACAGCTCGCGCGCCGCATCCGCGGCGAGCGCGCGTAAGCGATGTTGCTCCAGCAATATCCGCCCGCCGCTCCAGCTCCAACCAACTGACCCATCTGCGGCGAGCGTGCGCAAGCGCAACAGCCAGCCTCTTGGCCCTTTGACCAGTCAACCAACCAAACAAACAGGTGTTTTTAAACACCACCACCACTCTCACCATCAGTCAGTCGTCGATGAGTCACCCTGCTGCACCCTGCCAATGCATCATGTGCGCCCCGCTGCTGCGTGGGGATGCCTGCATGTTGCCACATGCTGGGGCGAGGGTGAAGCCTCGAGCCACGGTGGGACAGCGTTGCGTGTGTGACGCAGGGGACATGTGGATCCTCCGGAGGACCCACGAGGCCGCTACTGCGTGCAATCGCTGGGTGGAGGGTATATGGCAGTTGTGTGCTCGCTTAGTGCCTGCCCTGGGAGGCCCTCCTCCCCCTCGACGCATGGCGTACAGTCCTTGCGCTGCAGCTCGCCTAACCAGTTTCGCGCGCATACACACAGTGCACATACATACACATACATACACAATGCTGGTCGCAGCACAGGTAATTCGCGCAAGCCTCAGCGCACCATGTGATGAGTGGTAACTAGAAAGAGCAGGAGGAGGGTTAGGTCGGATGTGCTTCGCAAGGTACATCAAAGAGGTGGCAGCAGTGGCAGCGCCCACAAGGCGCCTCGCCTGCATATGCTGTGCATATGCCATAAGGGCATTGGGGGTTGGTTCAGAAACACTAAGGGTGGTGAGGGCCACGGCAGCTGCAAACGTGTGCGAGGCCGCCATATTTGGACCACGCGTTCATGATCTCGAGCCTGCGCGGGGTATTGGCTGAAACATTGGTTGAAACACCTACGCTATGACCTACGCTAGGCCTAGCTGTGCCTGCCATTTCCTGTCTCCGGCTTGGGGACGGCACTGGGACGGCACGGCGACGCCGGTTTCGATGTTTTGAACGCCTTTTCGTATTCCACTGCAGGCAATCCCGAGTCACTTCGTTCCTCGGGAATATTCAGCATACCGTGTCAACTCACTGCCCGGGCTGCCACATGCCCGGCGCGAGCATCTCCTTGGATTCCTTTGCCTCTGTCTCTCCGCCCATGATACCACCAAGCAGCCGCATCCCTCCCCCTGGCGGGTTTTACAGGTTTTACACGTACGCGCCCGGAGAACCCCGGGGCGTGAGTTGAGGCCTAGACTACACGTATACGGGAGCTCTACTAGGAGAGCCCACAAGGCCAAGCAGCGCGCCAGCCTACCAGGGCTCCCCCTGGCGCCACCGCCGGCCTGGTGGAGGACGTGCGAGAGGTCTGGCCGCGATGACGCGTGCTGCGCGTGCTGCGCGTGCGTGCCCAGGCCCTTGCCCGCCATGCGCAGCCGTGCACGATGCTCCTGCTCATATCGATTGCAGCCACTTGGCATGGTCAGCAGTGATTTCCCTTTCAGGATTTAAAGTAATTCTTCCACAGCCGGATTTTGCTTTGACCGCGTTGACCGTCGACCTCCCGTTGACCGTTTGTCCTCGTACTTAGCTAATTCGAAAGCTGTTGACGTGCTCTGTCTGGCGGGCTTGTCAGACTAACAATCACTGGATAGGTTGAGCTGTATGCAAGGTCAAAGTTCAGCCGGAATACAGCCAAATGGCTGTGGACAGCCGAAAAGGAAACCACTGATGGTCAGGGCTGCGGTCATGATGGTGGCAGCGCTTGTGGGCCTAAAACGCCAATCCGAAATGTATATGGTACCCCAGCCAGGCGCCCTTGGCCCCTCCACGCGCCGCTGCACCCACGCAGTGGCACGTGACATGGTATACGATGCCTTGTGCTTCAGTGGTTGAGGGGGGGAAGGGCCCTGGGTGCTGTGGTGTTGCAATGTTTGCACACGAGTTGCCAACCTCACACGGCTTTATGCGCTGGTACAGCATGGCGTGCGACTAGGACCGGAATCGACGATGATCTTGAGCAGTTAGATGCGCTGGAGTGTTGGCGCGTGAGCGGAAGGAGGCAGGAGGAAGAACCGTGTGAGGTTGGGCGACCCCCCACTGAGCTGTCGCCTGATTCTCAGCCACCACAGCACCAGATTGGGGGGGGGCACTGCCGCCTTGCTGTTGCCTGCCTCTGCGGGCGTCACCGGGGGAGCATCATTGCGGTCGAAAGGGGCGGCCGGGGGGGGGGGAAGGGCACGAGGGGGCGGGGAAACCAACAACCAACAGTGCCGAGTCCCTCCCGCCCCCATCAGCAACACATGCTTGCCCCCACAGGCAAGCACTACTGCTGCGCTGCTCGTGGGTGTGCACACCCCGACACACACATGATGGCCCGCGCGCACATGTGCAGGCAAATGCCTCCGAAGGGTTTTTGCTACGTCGTGCCCTGGAGCAGCATGGCTCCTATTCGGCAGCACGCAGCGGCAAGTATGGCTGCTACTCGGCAGCACGCAGTGGCAGGCTGGCGCGGCTGCTACGAGGTGGCAGGCACGGCCCCCACTCAGCAGCACGCAGTGGCAAACACGGCTCCCACTCGGCAGCACGCAGTGGCAGGCGCGGCTGCTACGAGGTGGCAGGCACGGCCCCCACTCGGCAGCACGCAGTGGCAAACACGGCTCCCACTCAGTCACGCAGTGGCAGGCGCGGCTGCTAGACGCTGGCAGGCCCGGCGTCTACTCGGTAGCACGCGATGGCAGGCGCGGCTGCCACTACTTGGGCGGCACGCAGTGGCAGGCGCAGCTACAAATACACACCGGCGCTCATGACTTGCCGCATGAAGGGGCAGAGAGCGAGGTACAGCCTGTCGATCTTGGTGTTTGGTGTCGACGGTACGCGCTCGGGCAGCAGTGGCTGGCATGCTCGACGCCACCGCATGGATGTGCCCCCGAATCCATACCTTGACCGACACCCCCCAGAAGCAGCCACACGCACGCAGTGCTGTTGGCTCGTCAGGACAGGGCATGCAGAGGCAGAGACACAGTTTGGTTGATTTGGTGGTGTTTAAAAACACCGGTTTGGGCTGGTTGGTCTTGGTCGAGCGCGCGGGGGGTCAGCAACAGGCAGCGGTGGCTGCTATTGATGATCCTCATCCTCTGCATGCTGCTTTTTGGTAGTAGTCGTGGTGGCTGCTTGCTCTGGAGTGTGCCAGGTGCTGTGCAGTGGGTCAGTCGTTGACCACGCTGGGCTTACGCAGACGTGAACTTGGTGACGGCCTTGGTGCCCTCGGACACGGCATGCTTGGCGAGCTCGCCCGGCAGCACGAGGCGCACTGCGGTCTGGATCTCGCGCGACGTGATGGTGGGCTTCTTAGTATAGCGGCTGAGGCGGGAGGCCTCGGTCGCGACCTTGTCGAACATGTCGTTCATCATCGAGTTGAGGATCGACATGGCCTTGGACGAGACGCCCGTGTCGGGGTGCACCTGCTTGAGCACCTTGTAGAGGTAGATCTTGTACGTCTCGACGCTCTTCTTGCTCTTCTTCTTCTTGCCGCCGGCCTCCTTCTTGGCGACGACCTTCTTGGCCGGAGCCTTGCTCGCCACCACGACCGTCTTGGGCTCCTTGGGTGCCATTGTGTTGGGTATCTGTAGTGGACAGCGTGCTGTGAGTGGCAGCGGGGGCGCGTTAAGAGGGGGCGCGGCGATGCAGACCCCCGGATCAGCAGGACGCGGTTACCACCTCGAGTCAACGCGCGTTGACCATAAGTCGCCGTCCTGCTGATCCGGGGGTCTGTATTGCTGCGCCCCCCTCTTAACGCGCGCCCCCGCCACGCTCTCACCACCAGTCCTCCTCTCTCCACTACTATCTACTACTTAACCAACACCATGGCCAAGGGATCCGCACCCGGCGCTGGCCGCAAGGGCGGCAAGAAGGCAGTCAGCCGCTCCGCCAAGGCCGGCCTCCAGTTCCCCGTGGGCCGCATCGCCCGCTACCTCAAGAAGGGCAAGTACGCCGAGCGCGTGGGTGCTGGCGCGCCCGTCTACCTCGCCGCCGTCATGGAGTACCTCGCGGCCGAGGTGCTCGAGCTGGCTGGCAACGCGGCACGCGACAACAAGAAGAACCGCATCATCCCCCGCCACATCCAGCTCGCAATCCGCAACGACGAGGAGCTGTCCAAGCTGCTGGGCACCGTCACCATCGCGGCGGGAGGCGTCCTCCCCAACATCCACTCCGTGTTGCTGCCCAAGAAGGGCAAGAAGGCCGAGGCGAGTGAGTAAACGCATTGACTCCCCCCTCTTCGCGCTTGACTGCACCCAACTAATACCTCCAGAGCAGCAAGCAGCCACCACTACCAAGACTTACAACCCCAAAAACAACACGTGGAGCAGCGTGATGGCAGCCATCGCTGCCGATCGCTGACCCCACGCGTCTGGCAACCTACCACGCAAAACCGGTGTTTTTAAACACCACCAACCTCGACCCGCTTGATGGACATACTGAGCCTGCATCTGCCTCCCTCTGCCATGCACCAACTCGTGTTGCCCCATGCTGGAGCGGGTGAAACCTCGGGCCATGGGGCAGGATAGCGCTGGTGCACCACCCACCCACCCCCGCACACGCTGTCTCTGCTCGCGTGTGCACGTGCCGCTGTTGCTCAGGGCCGGCCGTCTGTGCTGCTTGCATCACCAGCACATGCGTGCTTGCAACAGCAGAAAGAAAGCACACACTTGCATCAGAGCACACGCAATCCCTTCAACGTGTGCACGTGCTTCCATCAGAGCACACCCTCGCATCTATCCATCAGAGCACATGTGTGACCCAACAGAGCACGTGCGCTCCCAGCACAACCTACATCCCTACTATCTCTTGTGAAGTCAGCCCCCCCCCCCACACACACAGCGCTCACTGCAGAGCTCACAGGCCACATCTGTCACTGGAACCCAAATACGTTCACATTTCACGGGTGCTTCCTTGCGCACCTCGAATGCAGTCCCCGCAACCAACCTATCTTACAGCAAACTGCTCTATTTATTCCGGATTTATTCCATCATGGATAACACGAGACCTCCTGGGACTCCACACTACTTTTCGACACCGTTGCATCGCAGCGCCACAATTAAAAAGCACAGCGGATGCACGCGAGACAGGTCAGCATGGCGGATGCGCTCGAGACGGTTCAGCTCGGCGGAACTCCACACGACTTCTCGACGCCGTTGCATCGCAGTGCCACAGTTAAAAAGCACGGCGGATGCACTCGAGACAGGTCAGATCGGCGGATACGGTTCAGCACGGCGGATGCACTCGAGACACGTCAGCACGCCACACATCCATCCAGCCCCTCTTCTTCATCGCGCTTGCACGTTGGCGCACGTGGGCTTGACTCTAAACGGTCAAGACGACCTGTACCACTCCACGAGCGCCATCAGCACCACGCCACCAATCAGTACCTGGTAGTACCTGCGGGGGGGGGGGGGGGGGGGGCTCGATGGACGTGAGAACTCAACAGGTCTCCAGGACTGCGTGGCCTTGCGGGTTCTCCCAGTAGAGCCCCCCTAGACGTTTAATCTAGGCCTAAATCCACGCCCCGGGGTCCTCCGGGCGCATATGTAAACACTGTACAAAGGTCTCCAGGACTGCTCTCGTAATCGGGCTGGAGCTTAGGGCTGGAGCTTAGGGCTGGTAAGCCCAACGTTGCGCCCGTCAAGAGGTGGATTATAGAGCCGTCACCACAAGTTCTCTAGAATAACGCGCGTTCCTGTCTTCACACGGGCCCCGCGGGAGGGGAGGGGAGGGGGGGGGGCGTAGTCTGTTGGTTGTCCTGAATTAATCCCTAAACCCTACAACCCTGCACCCACCACTTGAGCTCCCCGACCTCCGGCTTGATGTCCCAGCTCGCCTTGTCCCAGTAGCTCGTCTCGACCTTCCCGCCCGAGCGAGGGGGGCGCCCGGACGCGCGCTTCCTGTGTGTGTGTGTGTGTGTGTGTGAAGAGGGTGTCTCGACCTGTAGCTCGTCTCGACCTTTCCGTGTAACACCCTAGACCAGGGACCCACTCTGGCTTTGCGCGACGTGCTGCCGCTCGACCAGAGCGGAATCTTGGCAAACTTGTTGTCGGCCACCTCACCCCCTCCCACACACACACACACTCCTCCCAAATGCGTGACCCCGACATGAGGGTTGAACCCCAAACCCCAAACGTTTAGGGTTGACCCACTCTGGCTTGCGCGACGTGTTGTCGCTCGATATGAGCGGGATCTTGACAAACTCATTGTCGGCCACCTCCAGCTTGGGCGCCTCCATGATGTAGCGCATGTCCTGCGTGCGTGTGTGTGTTTGTGTGTGTGCGTGTGTGTGTGTGCGTGTTTGTGTGTGAGCGTGCGTGTGTTGTGTGCGTGTACCCCCCCCCCCTCACTCACCCCCGCCTGCTTCTTGATTTTACGGAGTGGATGGTTTGCCTCGAAGTAGCTCCACGCACACACAGCCACACACACACACACAAAGCCACACACACACAGCCACACACAGCCACACACACACACACGCACACACAGGTCGAACGCGCCATCAATGGCGTCCGACGGACTGTACGATCGACCAACACACACACACACACACACACACACGCACACACACACGCATGCACAGCATTATACAGCATTACGCACAGCACGCACGCCGACTCTCCCCTGCCTGCAACTCACCGCCTGCTTCTCGATCTTGCGCAGCGGGTGGTTTGCCTGGACGTAATTCCACACACACACACACACACACACAGCCATACACAGCCACACACACGCACAAACACACACGCACACACACGGGTCGAATGCGCCATCAATGGCGTCCGACGGACTGTAAACTCGACCACACACACACACACACACACACACGCATGCACATCATTATACAGCAGTACACACAATACACACGCCGACTCTCCCCTGCAACTCCCCTGCAACTCCCCTGCAACTCACCCCCGCCGGCTTCTTGATCTTGCGCAGCGGGTGGTTCGCCTCGACATACTTCCACACACACACACACACACACATAGGGCTCCAGTAACAGTTACAGTAACACGGGGTTTCCAGCTAAGCAGGCTACTCTTCTACTAGAGACTTCTACTAGTGATGGGCTTCCTCTACCCATGTTAAGTTCATAAGCTCTTCGCCAGGGGCTCCCGCCCTGGCGCCGCTCGATGGCGGACAACCGGGACAACTGCGCTAGGTACTGGGCGGCTGAAAATCTGGAAATTTACCCTGAGCGGCTCTGACGCACAGCGCTACTGGTGAACTGTTCCTGATGGGGCGAGGCTATGTGGCAGATGGGGCAGCGGTACGATGGAGAGCACGATGCACGATGGCGAGAATTGCGGCGAGCATGCACCCCCTCTCACAACGATCGGAACTCAAGCAGATTGCGGCTCCTAATGGTTTACTGTGCCTGGATGGAAGAGAGAGACGGATGGCGAGAAATTGAGAAACATGGGAAGCGAGGCACATGCGGCTAGGCTTTGTGAGGAGGTTGCGGCGCAGGGGTTCCCTGCCCCAAGGCGCAGATTATTAGATGGCGACGCGATCGATGCACCAGCCGTGCGGCATGGGGCGAGGCGAGGCCCCACCAGCGGGCGGGCACCATAATGGAGATGGCGGCTAAGAACGGGGAATGCGGCTACCGGGGATGAGGCTACGGGTTATGCATGCCAGGGGACGGCGGACAAGGCTAATGCGTCACGGCGCATGGGTAAAGAACGGGGAATGAGGCTACGGGAGCTGGCGGGCGCGGCGCGCGCACGGCGCGCGCGGCGCATGGGGGTTGCATGGCGGCGCTCTGCGCGTGCTTGCATGGAGGAGATTGCTGGCGGGCATGGAGGAGCTTGCTTGAGGGCAAACAGGAGATTGCTCGCGGGCGTGGAGGAGATTGCAGGCGGGCATGGAAGCGGATGGCGAGAAATTGAGAAACATGGGAAGCGAGGCACATGCGGCTAGGCTTTGTGAGGAGGTTGTGGCGCAGGGGTCCCTGCCCCAAGGCGCAGATTATAGATGGCGCAGCAATCAATACACTAGCCGTGCGGCATGGGGCGAGGCGAGGCCCCACCAGCGGGCGGGCACCATAATGGAGATGGCGGTTAAGAACGGGGAATGAGGCTACAGGGAGAGGATACGGGTTACAGATGCCAAAGGGGACGGCGGAACAAGGATCAGCCATAGGTGTCACGGGGAATGGCTAAAGAACGGGAATGAGGCGGGTGGTACGGGTGCTGGCGCGCATGGAGCGCGGCGCGGCGCATGGAGATCGCATGGCGGCGCCCATGCATGGACGAGATTGCTGGCGGGCATACAGGAGATTGCTGGCGGGCATGGAGGAGATTGCTGGCGGGCATACAGGAGATTGCTGGCGGGCGTGGAGGAGATTGCTGGCGGGCATGGAGGAGATTGCTGGAGCCAATGGCGGCGGCGGGACTAGTAGTAGAACACAGGCGCACACCAACAATGCGTTGCTGTCACTACCTGGGTGGTATAGGGTGGATCTGGGGGCCCAGTGTCCTGTCTAGGTCCAGTGCGTGCGCGCGTGTGGGGGTTTACCCTCACCCCTACCAGGTAGCCAGCCAGTTTCCCACTGAAACTGAATTTAAGGTGTCGGGCGCTAGCGCCGACACCGGTCTTATACATCATTACTGGTGTCACACAGACTGTAATATCCATCATCAGAGACACCCGCCGATACTCCAGCACACTTAAGTACTTGAGTACCGCCGGCTCCCGGCCGATAGACTACCGCTCCCGCCGGCTAGACTACCCCAAACAGCGGTCTCTGAGAGACATGTCTGGCAAGGAGCATATAGGAGAGGACCTTCCTCAGGGTCACAGTAGTGGCCTTGTGGCCAGTCAAGCCGGCAGAGCCGACTGGCGCTGACTGGAACGGTCCCTGCCTGGCAGTGCATGGCTGTCCAGCTCTCGTTTGCATGGGGCTCAGCCGGCGCCCCATGCCTCATGCATGGCCAGGTCCCACCCTCCAGGGGTGCATGGACGACAGAGTTGTCATGGAGGCTGCCTGAAGACCTTCCAACGCCAGTCACCGGCAGACGAGCGACCCCGAGGATGAGCGCGGTGACGAACGCTGCGATTGGTGAAGCGGATTTACTCTGTGTTGCCTCGGCGGTCGCCACCGCTGAAGCCGTGATGGTAGCCCGCCTCCACGGGCAGCCATCTTGACCAATGTCCAGCATGCATTGACGGGCGCCAGCTCCTCCGCTCGTCGATCAACTCGTCGAGATCGGTGCCGCATGGCGTCCTGCATGGGGGGAGGATAAGGGCCGTCTCCCAGCACGGGCCGCGGCAGCGCCGCGGCTACTCGCCAAGCCATGGCAGCGCCGGGCAAGCCGCTCCTGAAGTGTTCCACCGAGGGGCAGTCTAGCAGGAGCCGGGCCAGTCGTATTTTACCCCGCTCGTCAGCGGCACGGAGATCCTCGTCACCAGCAGCGCCGCATTGCTGGGTCCAGACTAATATATATTAATATACCGTAAACTCCATTGGCCTGTACCGATAATTAAGTCCCTGAGGCCTTCGGTACTCTGAGCCGGTATTGATATAATTAATTGGTTTCGGCGTCCGGTACAATGCCGTAATACTTGCAGTGGAGCAGACCCGAGTTCGATTCCCGAGGTCAACAATTTTTCACTTTTGCTGTACAAGTGTAGACGACCTCCCCCATAGTGCCCTCTCCAAGTTCCCGCAAACAGGAGGCCCCCCAAATCGGTTGAGCATGGCTGATCCGCCTCTGATGGATCTGATGAGGACTGGGGCGAAGACAACAGCGCTGCCACGCTCAGCGGCGGCTACGAGAGATAGTGTTACAAATCCACTGCTGGTGGTCACAGAGATGATCCGGCGGTCACAGAGATGGATGAGGGATGGCCTTGACCGCGTGCACGCAGCGTCGGTAGCGTCGGTACTTTGACAACAATCATTAAAAATCCATCGGTACAATCGAAATACTCAACAAAAATCCCCGCTGCGCTCGGTACTCTCCAGAATCCAATAAAGAGTCTCCAGAATCCAATAAAGAGTATTTTTGCGGCCATCAGTACAGGCTAATGGAGTTTACGGTATGATTATATTAATATTATATAGCATTATACTATTTAATTTTGAGCCTAGTATAAATTGCTGGAAGGCCCCAAACGGCCGCCCCGCAGTCTGCTGTTATACAGGCATGATCTGGTGGACATATGCAGGCCTTGGCTTGGCTAATTCAGCACCCCCCATGCACAAGAGAAGCACTAGGGGTGTATTCCTATGTCCACACTATACTCCGCCATCACACGAGAAGGAGATCGCAGTTGCACACCATTTGCACCCAAAAGCAGCCATATGCTACTCGACATGTTGTTTTGCGCTCATCAAGGGCTTTCCAATGCTCCAAGTTTCATCTCAATCCAAGAGGGTTGGTTTCACCCCTTTTGAGGTGGCACTTGGCAAAACTGCAGCCCAAGGTCACCCTCAGGCATTGCGCCCAGCACACCCTTCAAGAGGAGTCGAATTTCCCATCTCACATTGAGTCCAGCTCACATAGACAACTGGCCCTGCGCAGCTTGTGACCTAGCCACTCCGCATGCTGCCTACCAGCAAGGCCCAAGGGTTGGGGAGGGGGGGGGGGGGACACCGTGCGCCACACCGCGCGCCACACTGCGCGCCACACCTGCCTGTTTCCTGCTTCTCTGTAATGCAAGCAATACCGAGTTTAGAAACATCCCAAAGGCCAGAGTTGCTTAAAAAGGTGTGATGAACACACCCACAAAGTTTCAGGTCCTTAGACCCAGCCAGTCAAAATATATTCTCTTTATACTAATATATATGATAAATACTACCGTACAGGGCCTGTGCCTTCGCGAGTAAGTATTGTTTTGGACGCCCCCGCGAAGCTGAAAACGATTAAAATCTCGCAAAAATCGCGTCAAATCGACCGAAATCGTCGAAAAACGACCCCGGCGGAGCGATTAAACAATCATTTTTTCGACCCCCCCGCGAAGGCTCAGGCCCTGTGCGGTATATAATATGAATATATATTATCGTCAGACAAAATATATAAATATAATTTGGAGCCCTGCACACACACAGCACGCACATCATGCATGCCTACGTCCCCCTGCCTGCTACCCACACCCACACACACTCACCCCCGCCTGCTTCTTGATCTTGCGCAGAGGGTGGTTTGCCTCGACGTACTTCCACAGAGCAATCGCGTCTGCCTCGCGGCCGACGGCCTGTATGTGAGTGCGCGTGTGTTTGTGTGTGTGTGTGTGTGTGTGAGATGGATAGATATATATATAGAGAGAGCACCACATACGCGAGCGCCAACCACGGCTGGCCCCCCCTCCTATGCGTGTGTGTATGTGTGCGCGTGTGCGAGATTTTCCCCTTCTGTGTGTGTGTGTGTATGTGTGTGTGTGTATGTGTATGTGTGTGTGTAAGAGAGAGTGAACGAGTGAACACGCACCACATACGCGAGCGCCAGCCACAGCTGGCTCTCCCCTTCTATGCGCGCGTGTGTGTATGTGTACGGTGTTGTGTGTATGTGTGTGTATGTGTGTGTGTCCCCTTACTCTTCTGTGTGTGTGTGAATGTGTGTGTGTGTGTGAGAGAGAGAGAGAGAGAGAGAGAGAGAGAGGAAGAGAGCGAAATAGTGAACCAAAACGCACCACATACGCGAGTGCCAGCCACAGCTGGCTCTCTCCCCCGGCCACCGTGTTCTCGCCCGCCTCCTCCACACCGAGTTCGAGCAGCTTGACGGCCTGAGGGTACTTCCCACATCTGCCGCAGCAGCAGCAACAGCAACAGCATCAGGGTGTGTGTGTGTGTGTGTGTGCGTGTGTGTGTGTTCTCGCCCCCTTCTCCACACCAAGTACGAGCAGCTTGACAAACTGAGGGTACTTCCCACACCTGCAGCAGTAGCAGCGTGTGTGTGTGTGTGTGTGTGTGTGTTTGCGCCCCCCTCCTCCACACCAGGCTCGAGCAACTTGACGACCTGAGGGTTCTTCCCACACCTGCAGAAGCAGCAGCAGCAGCAGCGGCAGTGTGTGTGTGTGTGTGTGTGTGGTGGGGTGTGGCAATGTAGTCCAGTACTTCAGGAACCCAAGAGGAAGGAGAAAACAACTCACTCGCCTCCTTGCCGAGCACGTAGCTTCTCGCCAGCTTCTCCGAGCATGCATGTCCCGTGGCCCCACCAGCCACTCGCCCGAAAATTCCGAGTTGTGGCATTTGGGGGGGGGGGGGGCGGGGGGCAGTAGTCGATTACCGTACGTGCGCTTTGCCTATCCGAATTAGTATCGTTTTCTACACCCACTTCATCCCCGCGAAGTTGATAAACTCATATTCTATCATCGATAAGTCGCGATTTGGGGCGTCACGACGACTGAAAACGACAAAAACGACCCCCGCAATCGTATACAAATAATTGTAGTTCCAACCCTCCCCGGAAAGGCAAACGCACGGTAAGGGAGTCCCCTAGTTTGGGGAATAAAGGGGAGAACACTCACTCGTACGCCTCCTTGCCGAGCACGTAGCTTCTCGCCAACTTCTCCGCGCGCGCGTCCGCTTGCCGCTGCATCTCGTCCGCGCGCGCCCTGACCTGTGTGTGTGTGTGTGTGTGTGTGAGCGGGGGGGGGGGGGGTGTGTGGTGTGTGTGTGTGTGTGTGGGGGGGGGGGGGGGCGTGTGTGTGTGCGTATGTGTGAACGTGTGTGTTTGTGTGCGTGTCAGGGGTTTCCTTGGGGTCAGTCATCCTTTCGTTTTTTCCCGAAAAGGCTTTCCCAGCTTCGTCGGGATTCCGGGCTGCAGCCCAAAGAATCGCGTCAAAAAGTGTGACAATCGACGATTTCACACTTTTCCCCGGAAAATTCGCCTCCGCACGTCGTTTTCCCGAACGTACCCTACCCTTAACCATCGGGATCGCGCCCTGTGAGCACGTTTTTTTTCGTTTCCCGATCGGGGAGGAAACCCCTGGTGTGTGTGTGTGCGTGTGTGTGTGTGCGCGTGTGAGAGTGAGTGTGTGTGTGTGAGTGTGCGCGTGTGTATGTGCTGCGACTGCTCACGGGTGGGGGGGGCCACATGACCCCTAACCCAGACCTCTCTCTCTCCCGGACCTTCTCATCGTACCGACCCTCCACCTTCCCACACCTCCCCACACAAATTCACACCTTCAAGGCTTGTCCCGGATCTTCTCCCGGATCTTCCACCTCACACCTTCCACCACCCACCTTCTCCCGGACCTTCTCCTTTTCCTGACAATCCCACACCTTCCCACACAAATCCACACCTCCTTGAAGGAGGGGAGGGGGAATTCATCAATGGGGCAAATTATCAATTTGTACGACTCAGGAGCTGCCCACAGCCACCATGCTGCGTGTTTGTCCCCCCCCCCTCCTGGACTTCAGCTATGCATGGTATAGGGCAGCCGTGCGCCGGGGGGCGGTCCCAACGGGGCAGTGTAGCTTCCATGAGGGTGGCTGAAAGTCGAGCACCACAGTCGCACCTCTGGCCCACCTTCTACGCCTGCCACACCTCCGTGTACGCCTGCCTTCCGCCCCCCGACCACCTTCCACCCACCCGTCCTGAGCTTCCTGCCCTGCTCTGCTTGCCGTCTCCCCACCACCTTCTTCCCGCACCTTCCACCCCACTTCTTCTCCTGGATCTTCTCTCATGCGCCACACCGACCGCCTCAGGCGCCCACCACCGCCTGAGGCGCACCCTGGACCGTCTCAGACGTCATGACCACATTCACTTGCGCGGATCAGACGTTGGGATTTTGGTAGGGCCTGTCACAAACCAGGCTCCCCCGAGGGGTAAGCAAAACTGCGTGGAGTGTGGAATAAGTGTGGACACAATGATCCCCACCAGGGATGCAGGAAGTGTGCCACAGGGGATCCGCATCAGGCGGACCATCCAGGCCAAAAGGCATCCTCTTCAGGCGGACGAAGCGGAAAAAACTTGTCCTCCTGATTTGTTTCTCCGGGGACCCCGCTGTGCCCCCCAGAAACGACTGGCGGAGGGCGGAAGCTGCCCAAACCCCTGTCCACACAAGCGGACCAAAAAGGCCCTTCAGGCCTTCTTTCAGTCCGCCAAAGGCAGAACAAACCCCACTTTCGCCGATTTCGCTTCCGCCGGGTCAGTGACGGGCTCTAAAATTCTTCTGCTACCGATCGGTTCCTACTTCACTGATCCCCACCTTGTCCCGGATCTTCTCCTTGTACTGGCCCTCCACCTTCCCGAACTCCATCTCAACCATCTCGTCCTCGTCTAAGCCACTTGCCATGCCTGTAAGTGTGGGAGGGAGCGTTTGTGTATGTGTGTGAGGGGGGGGGGCGATTGAACACTTCATCGGACGCCTTTGCTGGCGTTGTAGACGGTGTGTGTGTGTGTGTGTGCGTGCGTGCGTGTATGTGCGGTGGGGTCCAGGGGCGCCAGGGGCGCCGTAGGGATGGGCCATATGAGCATACCACTCGATGACACCCCATACGCGAGACTTTTAAGTACTGGAGCATGATGCGGGTGCATTGGAGTGGGGTGGGTGATGATGCGCACGCACTAAATAAATACGGCGTGCAGCAAATCTCTTCACAGCTGCCGCTCTGGTACACGCGCCCCCCCCCCCCCCAGTCCCCAGCAACACACACTGCTGGGACCCCAGCAGTTTTTAGTTGTGGTACAGAGGCCCTGGGGCCAGGAGGACCCCCCCCCTCCCCATGCGCCATGCAGCCCCATGCGCGCATGCCACCTGGCATCACCTCCTTTGCAAGGTCTGGACCTTGCAACGCGCCCGCACACATATACGCGTGCCAGCACATGCGAGTCCACGCCATGCCCCAGCATGGCATACCTGCATGGCTGGGTGGCTTTAAACAGCGCGCATGTGGCTCACCCATTTGGTAGCGTTTTGCCGCCTGATCGAGGTACGCCTTGTCCTTCAGCTTTCCAAATACATTGCCAGGTTCGTTCCACTCTACAGAAGAAGGCAACGAGGACGACGAGGAGTTGGGCTCAGACGAGCGAACATGAGCCACTCGGCCCAATCGAGGTCCCCCCAGCCCCCTGGGCGCCAGCGTTCGTCCGCTGCTGGAGCAGCGTG
Source organism: Chlamydomonas sp. UWO 241 (assembly GCA_016618255.1). Lineage (NCBI taxonomy): Eukaryota > Viridiplantae > Chlorophyta > Chlorophyceae > Chlamydomonadales > Chlamydomonadaceae > Chlamydomonas > Chlamydomonas priscui. Next base: position 102,675 of record VFSX01000110.1, read on the forward strand.
CTGGAGCTGCGTTCATTACCGGACGCTCGATAGGATGAGGAGGAGAAGGTGGCAGATAGCAAAACCCAAGGGGTCCAATGCACTAAAACCTAATGGGTCCAATGCCAGACCCTGCCAAGTGGTGATCGCCCCACCATCCAGACTGATTGCAATGGGCAATCGACACCAGCAACACATGCATGAACAGTGCACCCTACACCCCAATGCCGCCAGCCTCGCCCGACGCGCCCCTCGCGCAGCACCCACCCACCGCGCCCCTCTTTTGGCAGTCACTGAGCGCTTCCTCTCCGTTCAGGACACCGTGACTCCTTTGACAACACTGCTGTTTACAGACTGACTTCAGGCACACGATGGCTGCCTGCCTGGCTTGGCTCACGCATCCAGGTGCTTGCCCGGGAGTTCAGCGGTTGCATGTGCACGCCACACAAGCCGCGGCGCTCGAGCTCACTGCACGGGCACGCTGATGCGCGCCCTGTACTTGGCGGCGAGGCTCGGGCGGTACGCCTCCAGCTCCTGCAGCAGGCCGGAGACCTGGTCGGCCGTGTGGCGCAGGTCGAGGCCGCCCTGGTGGACCCTGCCGCCCCTGCGCGCCACGAGCGCCGTCGGCCGCGCTTGCGGCTTGTACTTCTGCAGCTCCGACAGCAGCTCGGCCTTGAGTGTGGTGAGCGTCCTGCCCGGCGGGGTGAGGGGGTGAGGGGTCCAAGAAGGAGGTGAGGGATCCGGGGGGCGGGGCAAGGAACGCGGCAAGGCAAGGCGGCCACTGCACACGCGCAGCAGAGCGCGCCGCCCCCCCCCCCCCCCCCGCCCCCGTTTCGCCACCCACTTGGCGTGCCGCTCGAGCCACGCCGCGGTGTCGCCCTCCGCTTTGAGCAGGCTCATGTTGCGGCCGAGCACGCGCAGCGTTGCGCCGACATGCAGGTCCCACGCGCACGCGACGGCGCCGCTGCTCGTGACCACCGGCAGAACGCCCGGCACCACGAGCTCCTGGTCCGCGCTCGCCGACCGCATCGTGAAGGAGTGGTCCGAGAGGTCGTAGTCGAGCGTCACGTAGCGGCGCGCGAGCCCGCCGCCGCAGCTCTGGGTGTCGACCCGCCCCGTGAGGTCGCTGCACTCGGCGTCCTCGTACCACCAGGAGTAGAAGCGCAGCCGGCGGGAGCCTCGCCCGACGGTCGCGGGCAGGGATGCCAGGCCGAAGGGCGCGGCCTCAGCAGCTACAGGGGCCACTGCTGCGTTTTCCGCCGCAGCGTCTCCTGTCGCGGCCTCCGCAGCTGTAGGGGCCACGTCTGCGTCCCCCGGCGCAGAAGCTGCAGGGGCTGCCGCTGCGTCGTCCAATGCCGCCGCGTCTTCCGATGCGGCGACCTCGGCAGCTTCAGGGGGTGCGGAAGTTGCAGCAGCAGCGCCCTGTGCGATGATCCCAAACGCCGCCAGCTGCGCCGTAGACACCGGCTGAATCAGCTCGCTCTCGTCTGCTTGGGGCGTCTCCCCCGCCTGCGCGGGCGCTGCCCCACCTGGCCCCCCAGCCTCGTCCCTTCCAATTGATGCAGCTGCGCTGCCGTCCTGGTCTGGAGCCGTAGCAGCGTCTGCGCTGCTGTCAGGCGCAAAGGAATGGTAGTAGACGCTACCGTCTGCGCGCACAAACTTCATCTTGGTGCGCCCCTTGTCTGCCCCATCAGCAGCATCCGATACAGACGCAAGCAGCTTCTTGAACTGCTCAAGCTGGGGGTGCTCCGGCACGCCTGGCGACGACCTGTAGGGGCCGAGCGCATGCATGCATGCACCCATGCAAGTGTTGTGAGTCTCGGTGTTGCTCACTGTCCGTGTGCCACCACGAGCGCCCATTGCGTTAATTTCACCTACCCCTCCACATATGTCATCTTTCCGTCCGCGTCCAGCGCGCGCGTCCACCCTGCCGGGAGCTCCGACTCTACAAATGCGAGCGCAACACTCAGATGACTAGAGGCTGAAGCCAGGTCGATCCCCAGCTGCGCAGCTGCATCAGAGACCAGTTCTGGCGTGGGCGTGGACGTCACGACCGCCATGATTGGAGAATCCTGTTGCTCCTGTTGCAATTGTTGCACGAGGCTGTCGAGTAGAGCTATACGACCCACACGTCGACGATGATGCAAATGCGCGCGGCTTAATCCTAACACTGAATTGTAATTAAGCAGGTTTACATCCACACCACCATTCACACCAATCTGCCACTGCACTGGTTCACCTGCACACCTGGTTGGTGTGCGCCTCGCTGGCTGTAGCCTGTTGGGGTTTTGTGTTCTTACTCAGGGTCTAGGCGCTCCCGTTGTGTTATGCATTCGACGGCGACGACCAGGTTTACCCCCCTGGAGTGCGACAGACAGCGCCTGAGGCCGGGTGGGCAACACAAACACCACACCCAACACACACGCCGCATCAAGAACAATGTCGATCTAGTATCAGTAGCAGTTCAGAGACTCGCGCGTGTCGATGCCCGTCCTCTCGTTCACGCCCTGTGAGCGGGTGGGTGGGTGGGTGGATGGATGAGTGGGCGGATGTGTCACTGTTGCTGGGGTGCGGCTGATATTGTAGGGCCTGCACCACGCACATCACCACACGCACGTCACCACACACACACGGTCGTCGTGCACGCGCACGTGCGCACGCACACACACACACACACACACACACACAACACAACACACACATACGGCCGTCATGCCCCAGCAGCAGCGCACTTACCTTTGCGAGCTTGCACAGCGTGTCGTTGATGTCCTTGCGCACGATGACTGTGTATGTGCATGTGTGTGTGTGTGTGTGTGCGCATGTGTGTGTGTGCGTGCGCACGCGCATGTGTGCATGTGTGTGTGTGTGCACGCGCTCGTGTGTGTGTGCATGTGTGTGTGCATGTGTGTGTGTGTGTGTGTGTGTGAGTGTGCGTGCGCACGCGTGTGTGCTTGCCAGATGCACTGTGCCTGCGGTAGGTGCGCCTAATCGCACCGTCGGTAAAGTCGGCGCCGTCGATGATTGTGTCCTTGTTGAAGCGCGCCGACGACATGATTGAGCCCGACACGTTTGCCTGCCACACGCACGCGGCACGCGGCACGCAGCACACGTCAGAGCAGGGAGGGGCAGAGGGAAGGGAAGGGAAGGGCAGCACACATCAGGGCTGGGCAGAGAGAGAGCAGCATGCCGACGACGTGATTGAGCCAGACACGTTTGCCTGACACCCGCACGCGGCACGCAGCGCACACGTCAGGTCAGAGAGAGCAGCAGCATGGTGACGTGTTCAGTATGAATCAGCCTTGTTGACGCATGAGAGCAGCATGGTGACTTGTTCGATATGCATCGCCCGTCTCCAAAGGGGGGTCAGAAAACGCAGGAAATGGACCACAGGATGGAATATTGCCGCCTTGCTGCGAATGTTTCAAAACCGTCGGATTTTTTTGAATTTGGGCACCTGCAGGCAGGGATTTGAGGGCTAAAAGTTGGGGGGGGGGAGGGGACCGCCACCCTTAACCCAGAGTCACTTCTTACAGTGGATTCGTGCTCGTGCTCGTCTCCTTGTTGCAGCACACGTCTGGGCAGGCAGAGAGCAGCATAGTGACGACATGATTGAGCCAGACACAGTGATTTTATTTTTAGGATTTTTACTTAATTATTCCACAGCCGGATTTTGCTGTGACCGTGTTGACCGTTAACCTCCCGTCGACCGTTTCTCCTCATACATAGGTTATTTGAAAGCTGTTGACGTGCTCTGTCAGGCGGGCTTGCCCGACTACCGATCCACTGCATGGGTCGAGCTGTGTGCAAGGTCAAAGTACAGCCGGAATACAGTCAAATGGCTGTGTAGAGCCGAAAAGGAAATCACTGGCCAGACACGTCGGCCTGCCACCCGCACGCAGCACGCAGCACAAGTCAGGGCAGGGCAGGGAGAGAGCAGCATGGCAACGACATGATTGAGCCAGACACACTGGCCTGCCACCTGTGAGAAAGAAAGTGTGAGTGAGAGTGAGTGAGAGTGAGAGTGACAGTGAGAGGGAGCGGGACGCAGCACGCAGCACGGCAGACAGCAGCATAGTGACGTGTCAGTCGGAGCTTCAGCGTCGTCCGTATCGCCAGTCGCACAGGAACAGCCTCTGGATGGGTGCGCGCGGATGCAGCGTGCACCAGTGTTTCCGTTGGCCTCCCCGCAACCCAACAAAGTGCACTTTCGGGTTAAGATTGGCCGATTGAGGCGAGCGCGCCGGGGTGAGGTCGCGCGAATTTCGACCAGAAAGGGTTAACATATACATTTTCACACCCATTTTGCAAAAATGCCTCAGTTGGGTTGAGATTGGGGAGTGAGCCGTTGGGCGCGGGTTGAGCCATCATTCCCTCAAGATCCTCAACGGAACCACTGGCGCCACCCGCAAGCGCACCAGGGGTTTCCTTCCCGATCGGGAAACGAAAAACGGCATTCCCGGAGGACGCTCCCGGTGGGTTTTGGGGAGGATGCGTTCGGGAAAACCGACGTGCAGAGGCGTTTTTTTTTAAGGAAAGTGTGAAAACGTCGATTTCTGCACACTTCCGAAGCCATTCATCGGGCTGCAGCCCAAAATCCGACGAGATCAGGAAACCCTCTTTGGGAAAAGCGAAAGGATTGCCGACACCAAGGACCCCCCTCATCCGCACGCACCCGCGCACCCGCAAACACACCCGCACAACCACAACCTGGGCACCCTGCCACGTGCGTCCCACTGCGTGTGTGTGGGGTGCTGAGTAATGGGGCCCTGCCGACGCACCGCACACACACAGACACACAGACACACACACACACACACACACACACACCAGCCCCGCTGCCCCCACCCACCCACCCACCCACACGCACCTGCGAGAGTTATCCCCCCTCCAAGTTGCCTCGACTGACACACACACACACACACACACACACAAGCACACACACACACACACACACACACACGCGTGAACACACGCACCTGCGTGAGGTTCGCCCCCTCGAGGTTTGCCTGCCCCAGGTTGGACAGGCTTAAGTTGGCGCCCGAGAGGTTTGCGTTCGTGAGGTTGGCTCCGAACAGCGACACGCTGGTAAGGTCCGAGTTGGAGAAGTCGGCGCCCTTGAGGGTGCCCCTGAGAGGGGGGAGGGGGGGGGAGAGGGGGAGTGGAGGGACTTTGTTTTGGGGGTTTGGGGTCAAAGGGCGACTTGGGGGGTTAAGGATGGGGTTGAATAAGGGACAGTTAGGGACCTAGGGACAGGCAAAGTCGTGGGTACCCAGGTACCCAGTCCCTCCAGACACCCCTCCTCGGCAGCTCCCAGGGGCATAAGGCAAGCAGAAGGACGCTCGCTACAAGACCGCGATCCCGCGGGCCTGTGAACCCCGGCCGTGCCCCCACAAGGGAGGACGTTGGATCTGGGGGCCGAGTGCCCTGTCTAGGTCCGGCCCCGACCCACTAGCCTGCTTCCCCCACCACCAGGAGCCAGCCGCCCGTCTGTAGTGCCCGGGCGACATACGCCGAGCACGGTCGAATACGCTGCCTGTCGTGGGTGCGTCGCACACGACTGTGAGATCCACCGGCATCACATCCATCCACCCACTTGGTGTAGAACTCCTTGCGCAGGTCCTTGTTGCTGAAGTCCATTCCGTCGCAGCTCTCGGTCGCGCACACCGACGTCTGCGGCACCGCCGACGCCGGGGCCGCGCTCCCGAGCAGGACCGCGCTCACGACGGCGGCGGCGACGGCCGACCCCCACGACGCGACAGGCGCGGGCGCGGGCTGCTGCTGCGCCGAGCAGCGCACCACGAGCTGCGCGCGGGCTGCGCACGGCCAGGGAAGGGACGCACGGCCGGGTGTGTGTGGGTGGGTGTGCGTGTGGGTGGGTGGGGGAGATGGGTTGCAGAGAGCGCGCGTGTGTGTGTGCTGCTCCGATTGCATGCGCGCTTTCGGTGGGCATGCGGCATGCGTGCTCCCTCCGGCACCCTCATCTCTCGATATCTATGCATCGGGCAGATGCATGGGGGACCCAACCCCAAGCGAATGACCGCTCGCAGGCAACAACGCGCCCCTGTGGCTCTTCGGAGGATTGTTGAGATGGGCCATGCGCTGCCACATGCGCCTAAGCTGCATGCATGCACACGCGCAGTTGCCTGGCCTCACCCTGGGGGCGCACAGCGGAGCGCCCGCTGCTCCCATGGCACATCCTCGCCTGTGTTGGTGTGGCATGCATGGGGGGGGGGAAAGGTGATGCAGTGGCAGTTCCGCGACGATACGATCATATACACGTCGACTGGCGACACACAGACCTGGCGGGACACGGTCGCGCTGGATGCACACGCGTTCATCATTTGTAAGGGTGCGTTGGTGAAGAGATCAGATGAGAGATGGCGATGTCGACGTGTGAGAGTCAGGGGGTGGACACGGCCACACACAGTTCGCACTTTGGTCGTCGCCAACTCGGGTTCGTCCACCCCCGCAGGACCTGAAACTGCGGGAACCTCTCGGACGAAGAGTCTCATATTTCTTGATCCTTTGCCCGCATCGGGGGGAGTGCCGAGCGGCCGTGTCCGGCGTAACATCCACCCCAAATTCGCACTCATCAGCGCCATCACGCCCGACGCGTGCCAGCCCCCGCCACCGCAGCCAGCCGCTTCCCTATCACCATGATACGGTCACAAAAATCCTAACTCGTGGCGAGAGCTGCCAGATCGCCCCCGGGGGGGGGGCTTGGGCTTCAAGGCTCCAAATTCGCACTCATCAGCGCCAACGCCCCTGGCGCATGCCAGCCCCCGGCGACCGCTGCCAGCCGCTTCCCTATCACCATGACGCGGTCACAAAAGTCCTAACTCGTGGCGAGAGCTGCCGCACAGGCCCCTATTGGCCATTTGCACGGTGGCATTCTCCATGCAACGCGCCATGCATGTCCCCATGCCCCCACTGACCCCCACTGGGTCTTCACTGAGCCCAATAGGGCCTCCAAGGCCCCCCCCCCTCTCCCGCCCCCTCGCGATCGTGTGTTAGGGCTCATGTCCACCTTTTGGGGGGCTCGGCGGCTCGCCAGGGGGCGCTGGGAGCTGGACGCTGGGCGTGTCCTCCCTTCAAATGCGTCAGGGTGGACTATAGCCGCCCCACCCGGCCCCCTTCCCCTGCCAAGCGTGCATCTTAGGGATAAGTAACGCCTTATGCGTGCGCGTCAGGGGCCTGCGGACTTGGGGGGCGTCGGGGTGCCCACATTTTGCTCGACAAAGCCCCGCCCCGCCGCCCCCTCGCCGCCCCAGCCCCCGCCCATGCTCAGGGAACGATATATAGGGATGAAGGCGCCGCGTAGGGGGGCGGGGGGCATCGGGGCGAGGC
>VFSX01000110.1:115000-215000 GCA_016618255.1 Chlamydomonas sp. UWO 241
CGCCGCGATGTGGGCAGCGCAGGGCGGCGCGTCGCTGGCGCTGTGCCGCTACCTGCACCAAGACCTGCGCGTCGACTTCAGCCTCATCAATGCGGGGGGGCAGGGGTGCCTGCACAAGGCCGCGCAGCGCGGGCGGGTGAGTGTGGAGGAGTGTGGAGGAGGAGTGTGGGGGTGTGGGGTGAGCTGAGGTGTGAGGCACGCAGGTAGCGGAACCCGGAGTCCGATTCTGGACGCAGTGCAGGTCACGCACCGTTGTGCTGCGTGAATCACTTCAGCAGGGCAGTGGGTGTGGGTTGTGTGTCTGTGCTGCTCCTTGATCTCCTGTCGACCTGTGCCGTGCCGTGCCGTGCTGTGCCACGCTCTGATGCCATGCTCTGATGCCGTGCTCTGATGCTGTGCTGTGCTGTGCTTTGATGCTCTGGTCTGATGCTGTTCTTTGCTCTGCAGGCTGACATCTGTGAGTGGCTGTTGGCGAGCGCAGCCGACGGCGGGGTGGGGCTCGACGGCTCCGAGCACTTCCAGCCCAACGCGCGCGAGCAGTCCCGGCCGAGCGACCTCGCGCACTTCGGTGGGCACCTGGATATTGCCGCATTCCTGAGGCAGCGGGAGCTGGAGTACCAGCTGCGGGGGAAGGTGCCAGACGCTGCGCAAGTAGCGGCAGCCACGCCACAGCCTCTTGGATTAAGGCAAGGCTCGTAAGAGGGCGCTAATACTGGCGCCTGCTGTCGCCCTCGGTCGGTTTTGACCCGAGAGGGATTGTCTACCCCATAGAGGCTAGCGAGTAGGTTGCGGCCGTGTTGTCCCGTCTCTCAGTTGGATTGCGACGCCCTCTCGACTCCGCCATAGCAGCCAGGTGGCTGGTGGTGTGATTTATGCCTTGCATGTCAAGGTGCTGACGCTGGGCAGGCAATGGCGGTTCACTGACTGGCATCCAACCGCCTCCAAGTAGCATGCGTGTGGTGGCAGCCTGATGGTCCCTCCACATCCAGGTGACACGACGTGAAGAGTTGCAACAAACTCCCCCCTAAAGATGTGTCTACAAATCGATGTACTGGTCAGCGACCCACCATTTGCTCGAACCCACCATTTGCTCGGACCCACGCTTGACGCTTGGAAGTCGGCGATCTGCTGCGGCACTTCCTCAATCGGGGTCTGAGGCCCCGTTCGTTGGTGGTTCAGGGTCGAGTGTGCCAGTCCCGTTGTTCTTGGCGTGCTGGGGTGTGTACGTGATGAGCCGCACGCACGGAGTGTGACACACTATCAACTTTGCCAACGAGCCAACGAGCCAACGAGCTAACGACGTTCAGCAGGTTCACGTGCAACATCAGCGCAAGAGTACCGCGCCAATGATGGCATTGGCCCACGCGACGTGCCGCCCGCCTGGCTTCCCTTCTTACACACCCGGCAGGCCAGCACTCGCCATGACAGGAACCAGACACCGCATGGCAGGAGTCTCCCCAGGCAGGATCACCATGACGCGGCCTGCCAGCAGCGGTTCGCCCATGCGGGCCATGCAGCCGCTCGCATGGCGGCCGTCCGTCGTCACTGCTGCAGCCACAGGCGGGCAGGCCGAGGGCGGGCCTGCTGTTCGCAAGAAGAGCGCTTACAGGGGGGTCGGCTGGGATAAGAAGCAAATGTCATATGGATGGCGTACGTTTTTGATCGCGAGAGCATCCCCAAGCGCATCAAGTACATCGGATCCTACAACTCCGAGGAGGACACAGCCAGGGCATACGACTACGCGGCTGTGAAGCTGCGCGGGCCGGACTGGCCCATGGCCAAGCGCAACTTCCCGGGCGTGCTTATCACCGAGCTGCCTGTGCCACGGGGGGGCTCGAAGAAGGAGCTCAAGATCTCGCGCTTCTTGGGTGTCTCTTTGAGTGCGAAGACAGGCAAAGTGGGTGTCCAGGCTGCGTGACCTGCACACCAAGAGCGTGAAGTACCTTGGCTGCTTTGCCTCTGAGGTGGAGGCCGCGTGGAAGCACGACGTGGAGGCACTGAAGCAGGACCCAGGTGTGCCCGACGCCAAGCTCAACTTCCCGGTCCGGGTGCGTGCCAGCCCATCGTGGCCGCCACCTCAGTGGCTGCTGGACGGCAAGTTTGAGCTCTCCACCTGATTAGTTATGCATGATGAGGTTGTGCACCGCTTAGAATTGAGCCACCAGTCCCTTGACTGCAGCAACTTGCCTCGCTGCAGAAAAAGGGCTGGGCACCATGTGTAAGGGGTGGAGGAGAGTTTTTGGCCAGGGCAGTCACTGAGCAAGCACCTGACCGCCAGCTCCTCCGACTAGCGATTGCGCTCAGTAGCGGCCTCGTGGGTCCTCCACATCCCCCCGCGGCGAAGTCCCATGCCCGAGGCGTCGTAGCAAGCTCGTCCAGCATATCCACGCCATGTGCTCACCAATCACATCAATGTGCCTTGCTCGTACCAACGCTTGCAAGTTGATCCATGCACTGCCAACACACGCCCCTGCCGTGTGTCGCCACAGGCCCACTCGGGCGTCGTTGGAAACCCGCGATTGCTGACTGGGCTGTGTTGATTGTGGCATAACGTCTGGGGAGTTGAATTCGGCAAGGGCTGTACTGCGTTATGGCGGTTCACTGAGCACCCAACTGCCTTCGACCAGCACGAGCGTGTGGTGGCAGTCTGTTGGTCCCTCCACATTCACCACATCCAGGTGACGCAGCGATTGATTGCAACAAACTCCCCCAAGATTTGTCTACAAGTCGATATATGTGTACCCACCATTTGCTCGTACCAACGCTTGGAAGTTGGCCGATCTGCTGCTGCACTTCCCCAATGGGGGTCGTTGAAGCCCCGATCCGACGTTGGTGGTTTAGGGTTGAGTACTGTTGTTCTTGGCGTGTTGGGGTGTGTGTTGTGTCATGATGAGCCGCACTCTGAGTGTGGGAGGCGTCCTTCAGAGCGCACACTTCTGCTATCAACTTTGCCAATGAGCCAACGAGCCAACGAGCCAACGATGGTCAGCAGGTTCACGTGCAGCATCAGCGCAAGAGTACCGTGCCAATAATGGCATTGGCCCCCGCGAGTGCCGCCCGCCTGGCTTCTCGTCTTGCACACTCGGCAGGCCAGCGCTCACCATGACAGGAACCAGGCGCCGCATGGCAGGCGTCTCCACAGGCAGGATCACCATGACGCGACCTGCCAGCGGTTCGCCCATGCGGGCCATGCAGCCGCTCGCATGGCGTCTGTCCGTCGTCACTGCTGCAGGCACAGGCGGGCAGGCCGAGGGCGGGCCTGGTGGCAAGAAGAGCGCCCACACAGGCGTCAGCTGGCACAATGGCACCTGGCGTGCACGACTGAATGGGTAGTACGTCGGAGGCTACGCCTCCGAGGAGGACGCAGCGAGGGCGTACGACTGCGTAGCTGTCAAGCTGCGTGGCACAGAGTTCAAGGGGCGCAACTTCCCGGGCGAGGTCATCAGCGAGCCGCCTGTGTCACTGGGTGACATACGCAAGGAGCGCAAGACCTCGCACTTCATCGGCAGCGGCTTCGACAAGATCCGCTCTGCGTGGACGGCGTTTATGTAGGACCCGCAGACCAAGCGCACGCAGCACATTGGGCTGTGCACCTCCGAGGAGGACGCAGCGAGGGCATTCGACTGCGCGGCTGTGCAACTGCGTGGCCCAGACACCAAGCGGAATTTTCCCGACGAGATCATCAGCGAGCTGCCTGCTTCACGGGGAGACGAGCGCAAGGAGCGCAAGGCCTCGCGCTACGTGGGTGTCAGCTGGCACCCACGTAGCACGAGGCTCCACCCATGGAGGGTGGAGCTGTGAGACCCGCAGACCCAGCGCAAGCAGCACATTGGGTGCTACGATTCCGAGGAGGACGCAGCAAGGGCGTACGACTGCGCGGCTGTGAAGCTGCATGGCCCAGACTGGCCCAGGCGCAACTTCCCAGTTGAGCCCATCACCGGCTCAGCATGACACCGGTCATCATGACGTTGCCGCCCTTGCCACCGGGTGAATGTGCTGAAACCAGGCGTGCCCGGCAGCAAGCTCAACTTCCCGCCAACCAGGAACAAGTGTTTGTGAACGTCAGGGTGCTCAGTGGGTGGGGAGGACGAGTTGGAGCCAGAGCCCGGGCAGTGGGAGGAGCAGCCGTGGGAGAGCAGGTGGAGCTGAAGCAGCCTGCGCCCAGAATGTGGCTGCTTCATCGGCGCCGAGCGCCTCGCCAGGTGCAGGCAGACAACGACTGGGAGGTGTTGTAGGTTAAGGAGGTGGACGTAGCCATCCAAGGAGAGCTCCGATACAAAGTGTCCCATGGCCAGCACTCGGTCGATCTTCGCGGTCGTCACTTGCCGCCACCGCCACGGGTGTGTATCCACACACGCACCGAGCGCCTACCTCGGCAGCATGCCCTACTACAGCCCCAAATCCAGCCCCCGGCTGCCGCTGTCCGGCCACCTGCACCGCTCGCGCCTGCTCCCTGCCCCCCCCCCCCCCCGCCCCAAGTTCCCACTCTCCACGTGCTGCGCGAGCCGTCTCGCATCCCACTCCGCCCCTGAAAACTCCATGGCCGCCCGGGGAGCCGTGCCCGTCGGGCGAGGTGCCGTCGCTAGCAAAGCCCGTGTGCTGCAGCAGCAGTTGCGACGCGTGCGCCCACACTGTCCGTGCGCTGCTGCAGCGCCACGGACGGCGTGAGGCCGGCAGGTGGACAGCATGTGTGCGCGCCATGGTGTCCGAGTAGCCCTCGCTGCCACGCAGGCCGTCTAAACAGAGACAAGGGGGGAGGCTGTGCACCCTTCACATCCACGTGGAGATGCACACAGCAGTGTTCTGAGTACTCAACTAGTCGATCTTTGCGACAAGTCATGCTGTCAGCAGCACCAGGCGCTGTGGCCCGCTTTCGTCGCCGCCAAGGCTGCGGGCAAGCGGGCGCAGTTCCACCGCGCGCGCCTCGTGGTTGACGGCGAGCGGGTGGCTGCACCTGTTTGCTAGTTGCATGCCCTCTGGGGGTGTGTTTGAAGTGAGGTGGCGCCACACAGGTGCGATGTCGGGTGCAGTGTGGTCGCTGGGTAGAGTGCTGCGGCGGGTGTGCTACCAGCCCCGCTTCCAGTGGTTGGGGGGAGGGCCTTTCTGGTCCCTCTATGGTTTTATACCTTGGGCCCGCCCTCCGGCCACTGGAGGGGTTGGGTGTGGAGCCTGCACTGTGGTGCTGCTTGCTCGGCGCCCGCCACGACGTGGTTGGCGCTACCATGGGCTGCTTTAGTAGCTTTACCTTTTTGGTGGGCCTCGTGCCTGCTCTCTTAAGTCCCGCTGGAGCTTTGGAACCGAACGTGTGACCGCCGGCAGTGGATTGTAAAACTCTCATCATCATGTCAGGAGGGATCGGTGACGGCGAGTTGGCGGCGGTTCAGTGTTACAGAAATCACCTGCTCCAACGCCATCTACCGCACCTGACCCTGTCCCCTGTACTGCTCTGGATGCTTCACGAAGTCGTGCTTAGATGCGTGGTGCGCGCCCTGGTGGTGGCTCCTCCTGTTAACGCCAGCGCTGTGGCAGATTGTGCAGTGCCCCACCCTCCTGGCGACCTGCCGCGCATCGTGCAGGGTGATGCGGTGGCCAAGGCCGCGACCCTCCTTGAACAGCTGCTCCTTGAAATCCTGTGCGGCCGATGCCCACTCCGCCGCGACATCGTGGCCAGCAAACACGAGCTCCTCCATCTCCTCACGGGTGATCACGTTGTCTTCCACAGCCGACTCCAGCATGTCGACGAGGTTGCCCGTGTTGGCAGCAGCAGACGCAAGCTGGTCCATCACGTCAGTCACCTCGAGCGCTCCCATCGCGATGTCCATCGGGAGGAAAACGGCTTCCGATGACCCGAGGGTCAGGATATCCGCGAAGACGCGGATCCCCATGTAAACACTGGTTGAAAGCAGACCCATCTTGGCAGAATACGACTGGAAATGGCTCGCTGGAGCACGTGTGGTATAACATGGCCCCTTGCCCCTCTGGGCAAGGGGCCAAAAGTGTGGGGCAAGGCCATAATCTCACTTGAGCCATCAGGTAAATCAGTCATGGAATCCTCATCCAAGATAATATAAAGAGGGACATGAGTGCACGGACATGCATCCCTCGCATCCCCTGCACAGCACCGTGCACAGCACCCTAACAAGAAGTGGATTGTAAAACTCTCATCATCATCACCTAACAGCGCATGCACAGCAGCCCGCCTCGCACGCACAGCCCCTGGAATTCCTGTCACAAGAATGGCATTCCCCTTGGCACCTGGGTGCACAACATGCCCATGCTCAGTAAGGGACAGGATTTGGCAAATTACCCCCTCCCTCCTTGAGACTCGGTCACATCACCTGCTGACCAGTTGGCCCTAGGGCTGCAGGGAGAGATGCCGGGGTGGTGGGGTAGACGGTAGGTCAGCCTCGAGCTCATGCCGAGCATCACTGACCTTCACCTGCTGACCTTGACAGCAGCCGTTTAAATTGCATGGGATTGGCACGAGACAGCTCGAGCGATGACTGTGCCGACACGATGGCTGCAGCCCCCCCCCCCCCTCCCGCTGGGGGCTTTCGTACGTCAAGGGGGGGCATCTCCAAGAGGGGGGAGAGATCAGCAAAGAGGGGTTTCATCAACGTGCGCCGTTACCGGCACTCCTGCCTCCATTGAACTACCAGGACAAGCACGCACTGCCTCCCTCCCCCCCACACTTGCCCCCCGTCGCTCTCACGCCTCGCTCACACGTCCGCACGCCCACACGCGCTGCCACCACCATGACCATGGCCCTGACCATCAGTGGTTTTCTTTTCGGCTGTCCACAACCATTTGGCTGTATTCCGGCTGAACTTTGACCTTGCATACAGCTCAACCCATCCAGTGGATTGTGAGTCCGACAAGACCGCCAGACCGAGCACGTCAACAGCTTTCAAATTACCTAAGTATGAGGACAAACGGTCAACGGGAGGCCGACGGTCAACGCGGTCAAAGCAAAATCCGGCTGTGGAAGAATTACTTAAAATCCTGAAAGGGGAATCACTGCTGACCATGCCAAGTGGCTGCAATCGATATGAGCAGGAGCACCGTGCATGGCTGCGCATGGCGGGCAAGGGCCTGGGCACGCACGCGCAGCACGCGCAGCACGCGCAGCACGCGCAGCACGCGCAGCACGCGTCATCGCGGCCAGACCTCTCGCACATCCACCACCAGGCCGGCGGTGGGGGGAGGGGGGTGGGCGAAGGTAGCGCCAGGGGGAGCCCTGGTAGGCTGGCGCGCTGCTTGGCCTTGTGGGCTTTCCTAGTTGAGCTCCCGTATCTGTGTACTCTAGGCCTCAACTCACGCCCAGGGGTTCTCCGTGCGCGTACGTGTACAACCTGTAAAAGCCGCCAGGGGGAGGGATGCGGCTGCTTGATGGTATCATGGGCGGAGAGGCAGAGGCGAAGGAATCCAAGGAGATGCTCGCGCCGGGCATGTGGCAGCCCGGGCAGTGAGTTGACACGGTATGCTGAGTATTCCCGAGGAACGAAGTGACTCGAGATTGCCTGCAGTGGAATACGAAAAGGCGTCCAAAACATCGAAACCAGCGTCGCCGTGCCGTCCCCGAGCCGGAGACAGGAAATGGCAGGCACAGCTAGGCCTAGCATAGGTCATAGCGTAGGTGTTTCAGCCAATACCCTGCGCAGGCTCGAGATCATGAACGCGTGGTCCAAATATGGCGGCCTCGCACACGTTTGCAGCTGCCGTGGCCCTCGTTGCCCTCACCAGCCTTAGTGTTTCTGAACCAACTATGTGCACTGTGTGTATGCGCGCGAAACTGGTTAGGCGAGCTGCAGCGCAAGGACTGTACGCCATGCGTCGAGGGGGAGGAGGGCCTCCCAGGGCAGGCACTAAGCGAGCACACAACTGCCATATACCCTCCACCCAGCGATTGCACGCAGTAGCGGCCTCGTGGGTCCTCCGGAGGATCCACATGTCCCCTGCGTCACACACGCAACGCTGTCCCACCGTGGCTCGAGGCTTCACCCTCGCCCCAGCATGTGGCAACATGCAGGCATCCCCACGCAGCAGCGGGGCGCACATGATGCATTGGCAGGGTGCAGCAGGGTGACTCATCGACGACTGACTGATGGTGAGAGTGGTGGTGGTGTTTAAAAACACCTGTTTGTTTGGTTGGTTGACTGGTCAAAGGGCCAAGAGGCTGGCTGTTGCGCTTGCGCACGCTCGCCGCAGATGGGTCAGTTGGTTGGAGCTGGAGCGGCGGGCGGATATTGCTGGAGCAACATCGCTTACGCGCGCTCGCCGCGGATGCGGCGCGCGAGCTGTATGTCCTTGGGCATGATGGTCACGCGCTTGGCGTGGATGGCCGCCAGGTTGGTGTCCTCGAAGAGGCCGACCAGGTAGGCCTCAGCGGCCTCCTGGAGGGCGAGCACGGCAGAGGACTGGAAGCGCAGGTCGGTCTTGAAGTCCTGGGCGATCTCACGCACCAGGCGCTGGAACGGCAGCTTGCGGATGCAGCTCGGTCGACTTCTGGTACTTGCGGATCTCGCGCAGGGCGACCGTGCCAGGGCGGTAGCGGTGGGGCTTCTTGACGCCGCCCGTCGCAGGGGCGGACTTGCGGGCCGCCTTGGTGGCGAGCTGCTTCCTCGGGGCCTTGCCGCCGGTCGACTTGCGGGCGGTCTGCTTGGTGCGGGCCATGGTGGTGCTGGGGTGTCTGGACTGGTGTTTCAGATAGTGGGAGGGAGCAGCGGGGCGCGGTCAAGTAGGAGGAAATAGCGGGGGCGTCCTGGTGATCCGTCACTTTGCAAGTCAAGGGGCGCGTTGACTGGCGTTGACCGCGCCCCTCGACTTGCAAAGTGACGGATCAGCAGGACGCCCCCCCCCTTTGCGTCCTCAAATACCGCCCCCCCCGCCCAGCACCCTACCACTCGGAAGCTCACTTCCAACTCCTCCCCACTACTCCTCAATCATGTCTGGACGCGGCAAGGGCGGCAAGGGCCTCGGCAAGGGCGGCGCCAAGCGCCACCGCAAGGTGCTCCGCGATAACATCCAGGGCATCACGAAGCCTGCTATCCGCCGCCTCGCTCGCCGTGGTGGCGTCAAGCGCATCAGCGGCCTCATCTACGAGGAGACGCGCGGCGTCCTCAAGGTCTTCCTCGAGAACGTCATCCGCGATGCGGTCACCTACACCGAGCACGCGCGCAGGAAGACCGTGACCGCCCTCGACGTCGTCTACGCGCTCAAGCGCCAGGGACGCACCCTCTACGGCTTCGGAGGCTAAGCATCGTCTAGCACGCACTCGTGCTTGGAGCCTGCTGACATGCAGCCCTCGCCATGCAACATGTTCGACGCACAACCTCAAACCGGTGTTTTTAAACGCCACCACTTCACTACTGCCTGTCTCCCCTTGTCGCCTCACATATATAGGTAGTACTGCAGTAGTGGCGCGTAGTTGTGCTGTTAAGTACACAGGGTTCGGTGTCGCACGGTTCGCTCACGCCATTCGCATGCTGGAACGGAACGACTCCATGCGCATATACTCCTGAACAAGTTCCCAGCATTGAGGGCAGTGCGCGCGTGTCCCGCTCACAATGACTTTGCGCTGCCTGACAGCCACCTGATTCAAATTATTCGGGCTTCTTCTGGTCGCTGCGGGGGGGGGCACCGACAGGGTGTGTTGGGCGCTGTGCATGTGCAGAAGAGCGCCCGAGGCCCTGCTGGTCCCTGGGAGGGGGGGGACTTTGAGAGGGTGCTGTGGACCTCCTGCGGCTGGTGAACCTGCGGAACTAACACTTTCAGGACCCAGGCGCCGGTCGCGTGTGCCCTGTGTCGTGCATTGAGGGCGGGCGCGCATACAGGGGGAGCACGCAGGGGTGGGCCAGCTCGCTTTTTGCCGTTTCGTGCTGCTGACAGCCACCTGTCCTGAGTCGCACTCTTTGTTCCGAGTGCAGTGCGGGCCGCGCCTTATAACCTGTTGGCTGATGGGAAGATGCAGATGGGGGTGTAATGTGGTTGTGTTGCGGGGGGGGGGCTTTGCAATGATCTGGCTCTCCACAGTCAGATCTGCAGCATTCGCAACACCACAGCCCTACTAAAGGCAGCAAGGCAGCCTGTGTGTGCAAGGCAGCCTGTGTGCGCAAGGCAGCCTGTGTTGTGAACATGCACGTGTTGAATCCCATATGCAGCAGCACGCACACCGCATCGGGCGTGGCTGCCCTGGCATGCCTCGCCGCATGTGCCTGCAACGCCGTGATTTTGATGTGATCGCCCCCCGAACACAAGGCTACTGCTGGATATAGCACCACAACCACACAGCGTGCTACACACCGCAACATCCATGCACATACACCACGTTGATGGGGGCGGACAGTCGCGAGCCTGGCATTCGTGCCCTCCTGACATAGAGCGACGGCCTTAATTCTCTGCATGATGGTGCACTCATCGTCACCCTCTGCCCACCCCCGTCGCCGCGCCCCCTCCCTTGACACCCACCGCCCGCCACTCCCCTTGAGCAGCTGGGCTACTCTGAGGATAGCGGTGGCGGTCATGGGTGGCGGCAGCCTGCCAAGCAACTACTGCTGGTTGATGCAGCGGTGTGTGCACCACTTCTCAGAGCAACTAGGCCGCCTGCACGGCAAGACAACCTACGTTGAGCGGGCGTATGGCAGCGCACACGCAGGGTCACCGGTGGCAGTGGATCCGCAGGTTTGATGCATGCATCTAGCGCGCCACTACTCAAGCAGCTAAGCAGCCTGCGTGCCCAAGGATGGTGGACGGTGGCGTGGCTGCAAGGTTTGGTATGCATGCGTCGTGCGCGACGCTTCCCCTCCATCTGGTTGTGCCCCCCCTTTGCGGGACCCCACATCCGTCGCATGAGGACAAGTGGCATGAGGACGAGTGCCGTGGAAGCCCGGCACGTCCTGGCTCTGACTCAACTCAACTGCAGCACGAGGTGCCCTTCCAACCTGCAGCCACCCAGACGAGAGACACAGCACTGCAGCAGATCACACACAACAGGCACTGCATCAGAGCACACGCGACACAGCACTGCATCGAGCACATCATATCATTAGAGTACACGCAATCCTATCAGAGCCTGAGATGGGCCTTACGAGCTGCGACATGTGCACCGACAGGTACAGACAGCTTGGGGGCATGCATGCAAGACGAGTAATGGCAGCGAGTGGGCACGAGTGGGTAGTGTTGAAAAACACTGGTTTGGTTTGCTGCTGTGGGCAGCAGCTGTTGGGTTGGTTGGGTGAGAAGGCCAGGACGCGCGCGCGCTCCTTACACGTCAGCCGAGTCGCCGGCCTTCTTGCCCTTCTTGGGCAGGAGCACGGAGTGGATGTTGGGGAGGACGCCTCCCGCCGCGATGGTGACGGTGCCCAGCAGCTTGGACAGCTCCTCGTCGTTGCGGATTGCGAGCTGGATGTGGCGGGGGATGATGCGGTTCTTCTTGTTGTCGCGTGCCGCGTTGCCAGCCAGCTCGAGCACCTCGGCTGCGAGGTACTCCATGACGGCGGCGAGGTAGACGGGCGCGCCAGCACCCACGCGCTCGGCGTACTTGCCCTTCTTGAGGTAGCGGGCGATGCGGCCCACGGGGAACTGGAGGCCGGCCTTGGCGGAGCGGCTGACTGCCTTCTTGCCGCCCTTGCGGCCAGCGCCGGGTGCGGATCCCTTGGCCATGGTGTTGGTTAAGTAGTAGATAGTAGTGGAGAGAGGAGGACTGGTGGTGAGAGCGTGGCGGGGGCGCGCGTTAAGAGGGGGGCGCAGCAATACAGACCCCCGGATCAGCAGGACGGCGACTTATGGTCAACGCGCGTTGACTCGAGGTGGTAACCGCGTCCTGCTGATCCGGGGGTCTGCATCGCCGCGCCCCCTCTTAACGCGCCCCCGCTACCACTCACAGCACGCTGTCCACTACAGATACCCAACACAATGGCACCCAAGGAGCCCAAGACGGCCGTGGTGGCGAGCAAGGCTCCGGCCAAGAAGGTCGTCGCCAAGAAGGAGGCCGGCGGCAAGAAGAAGAAGAGCAAGAAGAGCGTCGAGACGTACAAGATCTACCTCTACAAGGTGCTCAAGCAGGTGCACCCCGACACGGGCGTCTCGTCCAAGGCCATGTCGATCCTCAACTCGATGATGAACGACATGTTCGACAAGGTCGCGACCGAGGCCTCCCGCCTCAGCCGCTATACCAAGAAGCCCACCATCACGTCGCGCGAGATCCAGACCGCAGTGCGCCTCGTGCTGCCGGGCGAGCTCGCCAAGCACGCCGTGTCCGAGGGCACCAAGGCCGTCACCAAGTTCACGTCCGCGTAAGCGCGAGCGTGGTCAACGACTGACCCTGCACCTGGCACCTCCAGAGCAAGCAGCCACCACCACTACTGCCAAAAAGCAGCACGAAGAGGAGGAGGAGCATCAAGGCAGCCACTGCTGCTGTTGCTGCCCCCCCGTGCGCTCGACCAAGACCAACCAACCCAAACCGGTGTTTTTAAACACCACCAAATCAATCAAACTGTGTCTCTGCCTGCTGCATGCATACCCTGCCATGACGGGCTACCAGCACTGCGTGCATGTGGCTTCTGGGGGGGATGTCGGTCCAGGCAGACTGCTGGATTCAAGGGGGCACATCCACGCGGTTGGTTGGCGTCAAGTGCCAGGCACTGCTGCTTGACCCCGCGTGCGTACCGTCGATACCAAGCACCGAAAACGACAGGATGTGGCTCTCCCTCTGCCCTTTCATGTGGCAAATCACGAGCGCCTGTGATGTCGTGCCAGTAGCTGGGCCTGCCACCGCGTGTTGCCCAGTAGTAGCAGCCGCACGTGCCATTGCGTGCTACCGAGTATGCCAAGGATGTGTGTTCTCTGATGGAAGCGCATGCACATGCTGATGGGATTGCGTGTGCTCTGATGCAAGTGTGTGTGATTGTGGCAGGAGTGTGTGTTATGATGAAATTCGCTGCTGGAAGCGTGTGTGATTTCTGGTGTTGCGAGCACGCAGGTGCTAGTAGATGAGGGCAGCACAGACGGCTCTGACGAGAGCGCCTGGGCAACAGCGGCACGTGCACACGCTAGCAGAGACGACGCGTGCCCGTGCTCGTTCCAGCATGTGGCAACACGCAGGCATTCCCAAGCAGCAGCGGAGCCCGCGTGGTGCATTGTTCAGTGTGCAGCAGGGACTCAGCGATGACTGACTGGTGGTGAAAGTGGTGGTGTTTGGTTGGTTGGTTGACTGGTCAAATTCCAAGAGCGGGGCTGGGTTGCGCTTACGCGCGCTCGCCGCGGATGCGGCGCGGCAGCATGGACATGATGGCGCTTGGCGTGGATGGCCGCCAGGTTGGTGTTCTCGAAGAGGCCGACCAGGTAGGCCTCGGCGGCCTCCTGCAGGGCGAGCACAGCCGAGGGCTGGAAGCGCAGGGCGGTCTTGAAGTCCTGAACGTGGACGTCCAAACCACCATTCTCGACTGCCCAACGTAGGCGGCACATGCAACTGCCATCGTCACGTGCATACATGCACTTATGAGTGCGCGCTCGAATGCCGAGTATCGCCAGTTGCACCTGTAACTTCAGAGAGGCACCTCGCTGCCTACACACAGGTGGCCGTCACACACTCTCTGCCCCAGCTGGGAGCGGCTCGCATGCATGACGTGCAGTTGCCTTCCGCTGCTCGGCTGAATGCGGGTGCGAGGGTACGCGCCCGGCTCGGCATACGTGCGTGCGCCAGCGCGTGTTGAGCTAGCCTAGTCTAGGGCTCGGTCGCCCCTCTTCTTGCCGCAGTGACCGTGCGCCACGCGATGCGCGACTCCTCGTGGGCGTCGTAGCACAGCGTGCCGACCCCAACGGGTTCACGTATCTGCGCCGAGACGACTGCATGTGCATGTGGTGTTTGGAGAGGCCGTACCGCGTGTGCACGCTCTGCGTGGCTGGTTGCTGTTTGGAGAGGCCTCAGGAGGCTGTGTGTGTGTGTGTGTGAGTGAGAGGGGGGTACTAGGACCTGTACGGGTACGGGGGATGCCCCAGGACAGCGGGTGCGTGTGTGTGTGTGTGTGTGTGTGAGTGTCCACCCACAACGGCTTGAAGTGTTGCATTTTAAACGGGTCATTATCGTTTTCGAAAGGCATGAATGCACGTAGCAGGAGGCAGAACGTTGCGTTCATCGTCCTTACCGATAAATGCGATTTAATTCCCACACGAGTTAATGAATGAGATCGCCCCCAAATCTCCCCGCTTGAAATAACGTCTGTCTCTGGTAGGTCTAGGCTGCGCAGGGCAACAACAAAAACTAGGGCAAAAACTAGGGTTTATCGATTCGATTCGATATTGATCGACGCGATCAGGCCAAGGCTACAGGCACCTCCAGCCTCCAGCCACGTTAGGTGAGGCAACCGCCCATTGCAGTGAGCGGGTTCAGCACAACCAGGCGCAACCAGCTGCTGAACTGCTGTGGGGTGATGTTGCACTATGGCAGAATCATGTTTCTGTGCTGTGCTGCCTGCCACTGCATCGAAGTTGGCTCGTGCGCCATTCCCCAATGATGCGGGCACAACGGGCACAACGGGCACCACGGGCTGGCGGGGGGGGGGGGGCATGCACACGCAGGACGCGCCCATGCGAGCACATGCATGCACACGCATGCACACACGCGGCCTGCCCTGCCCCCCTTCCCCACCCCTCCGCCAGCGCCAGCTAACCCACATGGGAGCGCTCGGGGAGCTGCTGGGCAGCTGGGCGCCAGCACCGGCAGCTACAGCTGAACCTGCCGAGCTCGGGTGGGCCCCGCTGGCTGTCGCCGGATGCGTTGCCGTGGTGTGTGGCGCGGCCGCGGTGTGGGCTTTGAGAAGCCCCAACAGTAAGGCCAGGGCCAAGGTGCGTGTGCGTGTGCGTTTGCGCGTGCGTGTGCGTGTGCGTGTGCGTGTGCGTGTGCGTGTGCGTGTGCGTGTGCGTGTGCGTGTGCGTGTGCGTGTGCGTGTGCATGTGTACGTGTGTGTGTGTGTGTGTGCGTGTGGCGCGGCCTTGATGTGGGCTGTGGGCAGCCCCGGCAGCAAGGCCAGGGCCAAGGTGTGTGTGCGTGTGCGTGTGCGTGTGTGTGTGTGTGTGTGTGTGTGTGTGTGTGTTTTGCTTTGTGTGTGTGTGTGTGTCACACCCTGCTATGTGTGTGTGCGTGTGTGTGCGTGTGTGTGCGTGTGTGTCGCGGTGTGTGGCGCGGCCACGGCATGGGCTTTTGGGAGCAGCAGCAAGGCCAGGGTGAGTGGAGCAGCGTGTGTGTGTGTGTGTGCGTGTGTGTGTGTGTGTGTGTGTGTACGTTGCCGCGGTGTATGGCGCGGCCGCGGCGTGGGCTTTGGGCAGCCCCAGCAGCAAGGCCAGGGCCAAGGTGTGTGTGCGCGCGTGTGTGTGTGTGCGTGCGTGCGTGCATGCGTGCGTGTGTGTGTGTGTTTGTGTGTGTGTGTGCGTGTGTGTGCTTGCTTGTGTGTGTGTGTGTGTGTGTGTACGTTGCCGCGGTGTATGGCGCGGCCGCGGCGTGGGCTTTGGGCAGCCCCAGCAGCAAGGCCAGGGCCAAGGTGTGTGTGTGTGCGCGAGTGTGTGTGTGTGTGTGTGTGCGTGCGTGCGTGCGTGCGTGCATGCGTGCGTGTGTTTTTGTGTGTGGGCGTGCGTGTGTGCTTGCTTGTGTGTGTGTGTGTGTGTGTGTGCGTGTGTGTGCGTGCGTGTGTGCGTGTGGTGGGCGCGTGCGCATGCACTCGCTGCACCCTCCTCTTGACCGTGTGCTCGTCCGCGCCTGCCGTGTGTGCACGCGCGCACAGGGCAGAGACGCTAAGCACGTCAACTACATCTTCTGCTTCAACACCGGCCGCAGCGGCAGCGAGTACCTGTACAAGGTAACAGCGACATGGGTCCGTGGTTAAGGGTTTGGGTTTTATTTAGGGTTCAAGGTAAGTTTTTTTTGGGGGGGGGGGGGTTCGATGCTTGTTGAAAATTGCCTCAACCTTTGGCGTGGGGTGGGGTGGGGTGGGGTGGGTCGATGGTCGTGATGGTGGTGGATTTGCAGCCGTGTGTGAAACCCCCTAAACCCCAAACCCTTAACCCTGCACCGTTGTCTGCTTTAACACCGGCCGCAGCGGCAGCGAGTGCCTCTCTACAAGGTACCTAAGCCCTAAACCCTCAAGGGTTAAGAAACCCTTAACCCTAAAATCCTCAACCCCAAACCCGAAACCCTAAACCCTGATTTTTTTGACGCCGCTGTCTGCCTCATCACCGGCCTCAGCGGCAGCGAGTGCCTCTAAAAGGTACCTAAACCCTTAACTCTGAACCCTTAACCCTAAAACCCTAAACCCCAAACCCTAAACCCTAAACCCTTCGACGCCGTCGCCTGCTTCAACACTGGCCGCAGCGGGAGCGAGTGTCTCTCTGCAAGGTGCTTAAACCCTAAACCCTAAACCCGAAACCTTGCACCCTAAACCCCAAACCCTACACCCTGAACCGTTCGACGCCGCCGTCTGCTTCAACACCGGCCGCAGCGGCAGCGGGTGCCCTAAACCCTAAACCCTAAACCTCTCTATACAAGGTAGCAGTGATGGGTTTGTGGCTACGCAAGTTGGGGCCCCTGGTTTCAAGGGTGCGGGTGCTAGTCGGGGCTCGGGGTGTGGGGGTTGGAGTAATGGTTGTAGGGTTGTGCCCGAGTGCCCTGTCTAGGTCCAGCCCCGACCCACTAGCCCCCCACCACCAGTAGGCAGCCACCCGTCTGTAGCGCTCGGGCGTTATACGCCGAGCAAGGTCGACGTACGCTAGCCGGTAGGCTCGTCACACACGACTGTAAAATCCATCATCATCAGGGTTAGAGGTTTGCACTAGTGTAGCTAGTTAGCTAGGTTGAGTGACAGGGGTCGATGGAGTTCCCCATCATGTGTACACACACGCACGCACGCACACACACACACACACACACACACGCACGCACACACACACGCACAATCTCACACACACGCACAATCTCACACACACACGCACAATCTCACACACACACACACATACACACACACACACACAGGTCTTTGCAGCGGTGCCAGGCGGTCGCCCGCCACGAGGCGTTCCCCATCATGCACACACACACACACACACACACACACACGCACACACATGCACACACACACGCACACATACACACACACACAGGTCTTTGCAGCGGTGCCAGGCGTGGTCGCCCGCCACGAGGCGTTCCCCATCATGCACACACACACACACACACACACACACACACGCGCGCGCACACACACACACACACGCACACATACACACACACAGGTCTTTGCAGCGGTGCCAGACGTGGTCGCCCGCCACGAGGCGTTCCCCATCATGTGCGGGGAGGTGGGTGAATGTTGCGGCTGCAAGCCCCGGATTGTGCTCTGGTTGTGTGCCTGGATGATGCACTACTGGCGCACCAGTACAATGGCGGCAATTTAGGACCGATGTCGTCCTAACCGTTTTTGTTTTCTGGCAGCCAGCGTCCCGTTGACCGTCTTGACTGCTGCCTTAGCGTTGACCGTTGGCCGTAAAAAAAAACGTGTCAGTTTCAAGCTCTTGCCGAGCTCTATCTAATGGGATCATCAGACCATCAAGCAACTTGGGAAATCACTCGATCAAATGGCGACCAATGGCAACCAGTAGCCCGAAAGAAAACGACTGCGCCCTCTTAGCAACCGACCGACGCCCCCACGCCAACACAAAGGCTCCCCTCCTGCTGTGGATCTGCCCGCTTACAACAATGCATCTACGTGCATGCATTGCGCAGATGATGCACCAGTTCAACGAAGGCAACAAGGGGCCGATGCGCGAGGCCATGCCCGCCAAGCTTGAGCAGATCAAGCGCACGGGGCGCGGCAAGGTGCGGATGAGACAACCACCTCTGCCCCCTGGCGATACAAAAGCGATGAGGCTTTTGACCGCTATACGGTTAATTACTGAGTTCGTAGACGCAACGACCCTTTGTAGACAATAACCATGAGCATTGGATACCATTATAAACGACCTGTTCAAAACGCTTGTTATCATCTCCTACTACCGTACGCGCGGTTAGCCTTTGCGAATATGTGTAGTTTTTCCCTCTCGCGAAGCTGAAAACGAAGAGAAAATGCGTTTAGTCGCGATTTTTTTACGTCAAATCGACTGAAAACGACGAAAAACGACCCCCGCGGACGATTAAACAAATTTTTTGGCCCCCCCCCCCCGCGAAGGCTAACCGCGCGTACGGTACGGTGTTTCCTGGGTGTGGGAAAATTCCCCGCCCCCTCCAGGGTTGCTGGGCTTCCCCGCTCCCGCAGGCATGGGTTCCCCTTTGGTGCGGATGGGGCCCCTGGCAGTGGTCCCTGGGAAGGATTTTAGTAATTAGTTTTCCCCCGGCTCAAGCAACTTTGACCGCTCATACCAGGCGCAATACACAGCGGGTATCCACGCAACGCATGCCGCTGTGCTGCTCTCGGCGAGAGCTTTCCAGCGCACCCTTCCACGCCCTCTCCCACCAAGTATCGGGTGCCCGAACAGTGTAAAATCGACCTTTTCACACATTTTCTCGCAAAGACACGTGCCTTTTGCGGGTTGAGATTGAGGAAGCGAGCTGCAAGGTCCGGGTTGAGCCCGCCACATTTTCATTTCGTGTCCTCAAGATCCTTAGCGGAACCACTAGACCACCATTCGGTACCAGTGGTTCTGCTAAGGATCTTGCGGAAATGATGGCTCACACACACACACACACACACACACACACCGGACACCTGCCCACTCGCACACCTGCCCCACCCACCCACCCACCGCACACACACACACACACACACACACATGCCCACCCTCCCCCCCACCTCCCAGCCTCCCCCACGCCCCCACCCACCCACACACATACAGGTCTACGTTGAGACCAAACACACACACACACACACACACTGCCCCCACCACCACCACACACACACACACGCACACACACACACACAGGTCTACGTCGAGACCAATCACACACACACACACACGCACACACATGCCCCCTCTCCCATCTCCCCCTCCACCACGCCCACCACGCCCACACACACCACACAGGCACGGCGAGACCAACCACACACACAACACACGCAAACACACACACACGCAAACACACACACGCGCCCCCACCTGCCCCCCCCCCACCACCCTCACCCCACACACACACCCCGCGCACACCCCACACCCACACACACACCCAGGTCTCCGTCGAAACCAACCACACACACACCCCACACACGCACACACACACACACACACACACACAGGTCTACGTCGAGACCAATCACACGTTCGGCAAGGGTTTCGGCCTCCTGCTGCCGGAGCACATCCCACAGGTGTGGTTTTGGCTGGGGATTCGGGCTGCGTTTAGGGCAGGGTTTTCCCAGCCGATCGGATTCCGATGAGGTTTGCCGATGGTCCCCAGTGATGGGGATGGCTTCGGCCTCCTGCTGCCGGAGCGCATCCCGCAGGTTTGGTTTCGGATTGGGAGGGGGGGGGACTTTCATACTGAACACTGAAGGATGTGTTCAGCCCCCTACCGTAAAACCTTTTCGTTTTAAAATTTATAAATCCTAGAATAGTTTCTAAAGTAGTGAGCAAATCCCGCAGGTTAAGTTTTGGCTGGTGGTTGCGGGCTTTGGGGTTACGGGCTGTAAGGGCTACTTTGTGCACTAGCTGCTCCACTTGATCCACTTATCAGGCTCCCTGAGGTGGTGGTGGGGCGGATGGTTTTGGCCTCCTGCTGCCGGAGCACATCCCGCAGGTTTGGTTTTGGCTGGGGTTTACGGAGGAGGGGGGGGGGGAGGGGACTTTCACACTGAGCACTGCACACTGAACAGTGAAGAGCGAGTAGTGCTGATGATGATGATGGATGTTACAGTCAGGGACACCTCTAAAGTGCTACATATCCACTGCCGGCGGTCACAATCAGTTCCAAAGTTCCAGCGGGACTATCAGGCACAAGGCCCACCAACAGTGAAGGATTGCTGCTGGAGCACACCCCGCGGTTTTGATTCCGGGCTTTGGGGTTCAGGGCTTTGGGGTTCCGAGGGCTGTGAGGGTTACTTTCTGCACGAGCTGTTCCACTTGATCCACTTGGGCTCACTGTGGTGGTGGGGGGGGGGGCGGATGGTTTCGGCCTCCCTACTGCCGGAGCACATCCCGCAGGTTTGGTTTCGGATGCGGTTTGGGGCTGCGTTTGGGGCTGTGCTGTTGATTTCGGAGAACGTTCCACAGATTTTGTTTTGGCTGGGGGTTACGGAGGGGGGGGGGGGGGACTTTCGCGCTGAACAGTGGACATTGCACACTGCTGGATGGTTTCAGCCTCCTGCTTCCGGAGCACATCCCGCAGGGTTTTTTTCCCGCCGCCCCTCACGTGCGACAGCTGGGGCCAGGGCTGGGCTGGGTCTAGGCGGTGGTAGGAGGACCAGGAGATTTTTTGTTTATTTTTGCTGGAAAGCCGATGGTGCTGTTACTGGGCTCTCATGGTAAAGCGTATAGGGCTTCCCACAGGGGATGGGGGGGGGAAAGGCAGCTCAGTGACCCCCCCGCAAGCCGTATACCGCTCAGGGCCGGATTTCCCATTTCCCAGAAAACCACCCCACACTTAGGAGGAGCTCTTAGAGGGCATGGTGGGGTGCGTTGGACAGCTCTCACCGAGAGCAGCACAACGGCATGCGTTGCATGAGCACCCGCTATGAAGTGCGCGTGCTGGTATGAACGGTCAAAATTGCTCAAGCCGGTGAAAAAACGAATCACTAAAATCCTCCATAGGGGTCACTGGGCTCTACTAGGAGAGCCCGCGAGGCCGCACAAGCGCCAGCCTACTGGGGGCATGCTCGTGTGCGTGTGTGTGTGTGTGTGAATGTTTGTTGTGTGTGGTGGTGTGGGAGTGGGTGTGGGTGTGCACAGGCAAGCTACGTGCTCGGAAAGGAGGCGTATGTGAGTGCGTGTTGGTTACACGGGGCATGTGGAACACGGGGCATGTGCACGTTTGTAGCAGTGATGTCCTTAGCGTCCACGCAGCCCCCGCTGCGGGGGCTAACCGGGAAATTTTGGGGGAAACTGCGGGGGCAATTTCACACTTTTCTACGAAAAAGTCGCCTCCTGCGGGGCAATTCAGCATGTACCCTCCAACGTCACGGGGGCAAACAAGCAATTCTCAGTTTCCTTGAGGAAACCACTGGTTTGCAGGCAGGCGTCACTGGGGCAGCTGCTGAATCCACGCCCCGACGTCCGGCAGGGTGCGTGTAACAAACTGTAAAAAAGAACGCTGGACACCTGACACCCCCACACCCCACACCCCACACCTCACTCTCCGCACCCCACACCCCACACCCCGCACCCCACAGGAGCAGATCGGTGTGGTGATTCTGAACCGCGGCGCAGCAGCAACCGCTGCGAGCCTGCTCCGCTGCGGCGATGGTGCGTGGGTGGAGGTGGTGGTTGTGGTGGTGGTGGTGGTGGTGGTGGTGGGTGGTTGTTATGGTGGTGGTGTGGTGATGGTGGTAGTGGTGGTGGGGGGTTGTGGTGGTTGCGGTGGTGTTTGTGTTTGTGGTGGGGTGGTGGTGTTTGTGGTGGTGTTTGTGGTGGTGGTGGTGTTTGTGGTGGTGATGTTGTTGTTGGTGGTGGTGGTGGTGGGGTGCAGAGGCCGCGAGCCTGCTTTGCTGCGGTGACGGTGCGTGGGTGGTGGTGGTGGTGGTGGGGTGGATGTGGGGTGGTTGTGGTTGTGGTTGTGGTTGTGGTTGTGGGGTGGTTGTGGGGTGGTGATGGTGGTGGTGGTGGTAGTGGTGGTGGTGGTGGTGGTGGTGGCGCAGATGCCCCGAGCCTGCTTCGCTGCGGCGACGGTGCGTGGGGGGTGGTGGTGGTGGTGGTGGTGGTGGTGGTGGTGGTGATTGTGGTAGTGATTGGGTGGTTGTGGTGGTTGTGGTGGTGGTTGTGGCGCAGCGGCGATGGTGCGTGGGTGGTGGGTGTGGTTGTTGTTGTGGTGGTGGTGGTGGGGTGGTTGTGGTGGTGGTTGTGGGGTGGTTGTGGGGTGGTGGCTGGGTGGTGGTTGGATGGTTGTTTGGTGGTTGGGGCGCAGAGGCCGCGAGCCTGCTTCGCTGCGGCGACGGTGCGTGGGTGGTGGTGGTGGTGTTTGTGGGGTGGTTGTGGGGTGGTTGTGGGGTGGTTGCGAGGTGGCTGCAAGGTGGTTGTGGTGGTTGTAACGATGGTGAGTGCCCCCTCACCCCCCTCGCTGCACGGTGCCCTCAGTGTATGAAGGAGTGAATGAGGCGTGCCAGAAAGCGCGTGCCAGCACAGACAGTTTCTGTTTTTTTTACCTGGGGTGTTGGGATGTGAGCGACGTGCCAAAGCAAACCCTGCAATTCGCCCTGCCAATCACCACAGCCCCCCCCCCCCTGCCAGTGAATTCCTTTTCATGATTTTCAATAATTATTCCACAGCCGGATTTTGCTTTGACCGCGTTGACCGTTGACCTCCCGTTCACCGTTTGTCCTCATACATAGGTCATTTGAAAGCTGTTGGCGTGCTCTGTCTGGCGGGCGTGGCAGGCTAACAATCCACTGGATGGGTTGAGCTGTGTTAAGGTCAAATTCCAGCCGGAATGCAGCCAAATGGCTGTGGACAGCCGAAAAAGGAAACCACTTCCCCCTGCTGAAATTGTGTCTGAATCGTCGTCGCGTTAATTCGACACCAATTCAGCACCAATCATCGTCTGGGGTTCAAACGCCCCCAAAAGTTACTGACGCGCTCCACAACGGGTTCCCTCCTTGACAACGCGGCGTGCCCTTTTGCTGAACACTACACACACCCCCTGAATGTGAATCGCAGTGCCCGGCCGCAACTGGCTGTCGAGGGCGTTCGACCTTCGGCCGAGGCAGGCAAGCAACATGACGCGACAGCCGGAGGACGTTTAGAAGGCGATTGTATCTACTTCAACGCATGGCCATAACACGCCCCCCCCCCTGAATCGCAGTGCCTGGCCGCAACTGGCTGTCCAGGGCGTTCTACCTTCGGCCGGGGCAGGCGCGCAACATGACGCAGCCACCGAAGGGGGCGTCCCCGCTGCAGCTGTGCCGCTGGTGGATGGTTATGGCTTAAGGGTTTCAGGGTTTTAGGGTTTAAGGATGGGGTTTCAGGGTTTAGGGTCAAGGGTTGGGGGCTAGGGCACCCCACGTGTTAAGACCATCCCTGACGCCCTTTCGCTAACCACATCACGCGACTTGGCATGATGAATGGTTTAGGTTTTACAGGTTTTACACGTACGCGCCCGGAGGACCCGGGGGCGTGATTTAAGGCCTAGACTACACGTCTAGGGGGGCTCTACTAGGAGAGCCCGCAAGGCCACGCAGCGCGCCAGCCTACCAGATGAATGGTTTAGGCTCAAGTATGGCTCAGGCGCGCAACGTGACGCGGCCGGCGGAGCGAGCGTCCCCCCTGCAGCTGTGTCGCTGGTGGGTAAAACATAGGGTGGTTCCAGGGTAAAAGGGTAAGGGGTAAGGAGGGTCCTCCTCTCCCAAGGCTTAAGGGTTGAACAAACAAGTGGTTCCAGTTTAGGGTGTCGGCTTAGGGGTTCAGGCGCGCAACGTGATGCAGCCGCCGGAGGGGGCGTCCCCGCTGCAGCTGTGCCGCTGGTGGGGTTTAGGGTTTAGGGGTGGTTCCAGGGTAAAATGGTGGTTCCAGGGTAAGATGGTAAGGGGTTCGGAGGGTCCTCCTCTCCTGAGGGTTTAAGGTTGAATAAACAAGTGGTTCCGGTTAAGGGTTTAGGGTTTGGGGTTTGGGGTTCAGGGTTCAGGGTTTGGGTTTTAGGGTTTAGGGTTTAGGCGACGTGACGCGGCCGTCCCCGCTGCGGCTGTGCCGCTGGTGGGTCATGTGGTTAAGGGTGTTGGGGTTTTAGAGGGTTTATCGTAGTACCGCTTTGCCTTGCCGGTTAAATAATTCGGAAAACGTCGCGGCAAGGTCGATTTTTAACAAATATTGCCGAAAAAGTCGAAAAACGCCCAAAGTGACGTCAAAACGGGAAAAAATCGAGAAAAATCCCGCGGCAAGGCAACAAAATTCTAAACAATTACCCTCTTTTTAAAAGTGGCGGCAAGGCAAAGCGGTACTACGGTAGGTCTTGGTTGTTTTAGGGTTTGGGGTAAAGGGTTCAAGGGCCAAGGGTTTCGGGTTTGGGGAGCCCCTCAGGCAGGACCCCGCGTATTGGACCGTCCCTGAAGGCCTTTTGCTGACTGCATCGCGTGACTTTACATGATGGTTGGTCGGGGCTTTAGTAGGGCTCAGGCGTGCAGCATGACGCGGCCGGCGGAGCGGGCGTCCCCGCTGCGGATGTGCCGCTGGCGGGTGGTTATGGCAAAGGTTTCTCATGTGCATGTGTGTGTGTGTGTGTGTGTGTGTGCGTGTGTGTGTGCACCGTCATTCCTAATCTCGTCCAGTCGACTCGCTCGGGTGCTCCGTTGGGCCTCATCTCCAAGGTTTTTTTTCATGGCTTTAGGGATGGGGCTTCAGGGTTTGAGGGTAAGGTTAGGGTTGATGATTTTCAGGGTAAGGTTAGGGTTGATGATTCAGGGTTCAGGGTCAGAGGTCAGGTTTTATGGTTTCATGGTTTGGGGGTTAGGGTTCCACCACCACCACCACCACCACCACCTGGGCCTCATCTCCAAGGTTTTTTTTATGGCTTTAGTGATGGGGCTTTAGGGTTTCAGGGTTGAGGGTTGCCTAACCCTTAACAGGGTTTTAGGGCTGAGAGCTGAGAGGGGGTTCCGCTGCGGCTTTTGGGGGTTGCTCTCAGGCCGCTCTAGGACAACGCGTTGGCAGGAAGCCGGCTGGTGGCTCCCGCTCCTGCCCCTCACAACTGATCGTCGGGGCCGGAGCTGGCCTTGGGTCTAGGCGGTGGTACTATGACCAGGGGGTGTTTATGTAGGGGTGCCCATATAGGGGTTTTCATACGTGTGTAATCCATGTTAACACTGAAGGGGGGACGGAAGGGACGGGGAGGGGGGGGGGGGCCTAGCAGCAGCGCCTGGAACAGGGGAACTAACATTTGGGTGATTTTTAACCCCGAGTGGTTTTGCATCCCCGCTCTCCCCAGTGATTTCCTTTTCGGCTCCCCACAGCCATGTGGCTGTATTTTGGCTGTACTTTGACCTTGAACACAGCTCAAAACATGCATTGGATTGGAAGTCTGCTGAGCCCGCCAGAAAGAGCTCGTCTAGAGCTTTCAAGTGACCCATATATGAGGACAAACGGTCAACAAGGGGTCAACGATCAACGCGGTCAAAGCAAAATCCGGCTGTGGAAGAATTAATTAAAAATCACGAAAAGAATGCATGGGGCGCCGGCTGAGCCCCATGCAAACGAGAGCTGGACAGCCATGCACTGCCAGGCGGGGACCGTTCCAGTCAGCGCCAGTCGGCTCTGCCGGCTTGACTGGCCACAAGGCCACTACTGTGACCCTGAGGAAGGTCCTCTCCTATATGCTCCTTGCCAGACATGTCTCTCAGAGACCGCTTTTTGGGGTAGTCTAGCCGGCGGGAGCGGTAGTCTATCGGCCGGGAGCCGGCGGTACTCTAGTACTTAAGTGTGCTGGAGTATCGGCGGGTGTCTCCAGTACAAGAGTAGCCTGCTTACTTAGCTGGAAACCCCGTGTTACTGTTACTGCACGAAAAAAAAAATCACTGGCTCTCCCGTAGAAGGCATTTCTTGTTGCTGGCACGGGTACTGGTCCTGGTACTGTGACATTTCTGTTACTGTCATCGGCACTGCTACTGCTACTGCTACTGGTACGTCGACGAGATGATGGTCCACTGCCTCGCCGACTTCCAAAAGCGCTTCCCGCGTGTGACCATCTAAATCTCAAGCCTTACTCAAACCCCAAACCCAAACCCTTGAAAAACCTGAACCCTGTACCCTGATGGTGTCTGCAGGTACGTCGACGAGATGATGGTCCACCGCCTCGCCGACTTCCAGCAGCGCTTCCCGCGCATCACGTACGTTACGGCCTCGCTCGACCAGCTCAACGACGTCGATTTCGTTCAGGTGGTGGTGGAACCCTAACCCCCAAACCATGAAACCATCAAACCTGACCCCTGACCCTGAACCCTGAATCATCAGCCCTAAACACCAAACCCAAGGCCGGAAGGGTACGTAACGTCCTCGCTCGACCAGCTCAACGACGTCGATTTCGTGCAGGTGGTGGTGGAACCGTAACCCCCAAACCATGAAACCATAAAACCTGACCCCTGACCCTGAACCCTGAATCATCAGCCCTAATCACCAAACCCAAGGCCGGAAGGGTACGTGACGTCCTCACTCGACCAGCTCAACGACGTCGATTTCGTGTATGTGGGGGTTAAGGATTGGGGGTTTGGGGTTTAAGGTTTGGGGTTAAAGGTTTGGGTGTGGGGGTTGAGGTTTGGGATTTGGGGATTGAGGTTTGGGGTTTGGAGGTTGAGGTTTGGGATTTGGGGTAGCAGACTGGCTGGTGTGTCACGGATGTCGCCGTGTGTTGGGCGGCGCCTTGTAACATGTCACGGCGTGCTCAAAAGCGCTCCCTGCGCATCACGCACGCCACTGCGTCGCTCGACCAGCTCAACGACGTCGATTTAATGGAATCCTTAAACGCTAAATCCCTAAACCCTTAAAGGACGGCATCACGTGCCCCACCGCCTCGCTCGACCAGCTCAACATCGATTTGAGAACACACACACACACACCACACACACCAGCAGGGCATGCTGTCTGCCTTCGGGCTCGAGGCGACGCCGGAGCAGCTCTCTGGGGGTTGTAGGCGTGCACGCCAACACGGCCCCCTCCCACACACACACACGTGCACACACGCACACACACACACACACACACACACGCACACACACGCACGCACGCACACACCGCAGGGCTTTATTAGGCGACGCCGGAGCAGCTCTCTGGGGTCGTTGGCGTGCACGCCAACACGCGGCCCTCCCCCCCCGAACACGCACACACGTGTGCACACACACACACAAACACACATGCACACACGCACACATGCGCGCACGCACACGCACACACGCGCGCACACACACACACACACACACGCACACACACACGCACTTCAGGGCATGCTGTCTGCTTGCGGGCTCAAGGCAACGTCGGAGCAGCTCTCTGGGGTCGTCGGCGTGCACGCCAACACGCGGCCTCTCCTACACACACACACACACACGTGCGCACACGCACACACACACACGCACGCACACGCACGTCAGGGCATGCTGTCTGCCTTCGGGCTGGAGGCCACGCCGGTGCAGCTCTCTGGGGTCGTCGGCGTGCACGCCAACACGCGGCCCGGGATCCCACGCGTACCGACCGAGGTTCTGGACGCGCCCCAGAAGTACCGCGATGCAGACTCTCTTCCGCTGGGGGAGCTCAAATCGATGCTGGCACGGTGCGCGTGTGTGTGTGTGTGTGTGCTGAGGTTTTTCAGCCTCTTCTTGGTGCACGGTTGGTCACCCGCCTCCAGACGGAATCCCCTCAATGATGACCAGAAGCAGCCTATCTAGGTCTGCCGTTCAGAGTTCTCTGTAACAATCTCTGTGTGTGGGGGGGGGGAGGGGATTGCCCCAGAAATACCACAACGCAGACTCTCTCCCGCTTGGGGAGCTCAAGTCGATGCTGGCACGGTGCGTGTGTGTGTGTGTGTGCGTGTGTGTGAGTGTGTGTGTGTTTTGGAGGAGCTCAAGGCACTGCTGGCGAGAGGTGTGTGTGTGTGTGTGTGTGTGCGTGTGTGTTTTGGAGGAGCGCAAAGCGCTGCTGGCGAGAGGTGTGTGTGTGTGTGAATGTGTGTGTGTGTGTGTGTGCGTGTGTGTGTTTTGGAGGAGCTCAAGGCGCTGCTGGCGAGGTGTGTGTGTGTGTGTGTGAATGTGTGTGTGTGTGTGTGTGTGTTTTAGAGGAGCTCAAGGCGCTGCTGGCGAGGTGTGTGCCTTTGTGTGTGTGTGTGTGGATGCGCCCCAAAATTCGATGTCACTACCACTGTGACCGATGTTGCTGTTACTCACAATGCCCCCCTCCCCGGCCACACACACACACACACAGGCGCACACACGCATGCCACCACGCCTGCCCTGCCTCTGCCTCTGCTACATGATGGCTGCCGACGCCGCTGCACACACGCCACGGGCTGCACACGTGGCTGCACACACGCATGCATGCACGCACACACACGCACACAAACACACGCACACACACACGCACATGCACACATGCCAAAACAACACACCTGCCCTGCCTCTGCTACAGGATGGCTAATGACGTGGCTGCACGTGTACGCGCCACGGGCTGCACGCGCGGCTGCACACCACCTGCACACACACACACACACACGCACACGCACAAACATCTACGCACACGCGCACACACACACACACACATACACACACGCGCGTCAACACATACATGCCTGCCGCTGCTTCTAAAGGATGGCTGGCGACGTGGCTGCACCTACACACGCACACACACACACACACACACACACACATGCCAACACCACATGCCTGCCGCTGCTTCTAAAGGATGGCTGACGACGTGGCTGCGCCTACACACGCACACACACACGCACACACACACGCACACACACACACACACACACACGCATGCCAACACCTCATGCCTGCCTCTGCTTCTAAAGGATGGCCGACGACGTGGCTGCACCTTAACACACACGCACACACACACACACACACACATGCCAACACCACATGCCTGCCTCTGCTTCTAAAGAATGGCCAACAACGTGGCTGCACCTACACACACACACGCACACACACACACACACACACACACACACATGCCAACACCGCATGCCTGCCTCTGCTTCTGAAGGATGACTGACGACGTGGCTGCACCTACACACACACACACACACACGCATGACAACACCACATGCCTGCCTCTGCTTCTAAGGGATGGCTGACGACGTGGCTGCGCCTACACACACACACACGCGCATGCCAACACCACATGCCTGCCTCTGCTTCTAAAGGACGGCCGATGACGTGGCTGCGCCCACACATGCATACACACACACACACACATGCCAACATCGCATGCCTGCCTCTGCTTCTAAAGGATGGCTGACGACGTGGCTGCGCCCACACATGCACACACACACACACACACACGCACACGCACACACGTGCGACCCCCCCCCTCTCTCCCCCGCCTGCCTCTGCTACAGGATGGCCGACGACGTGGCTGCATGCCACGGCGCGTCGCGCACCAAGTGCTGGCTCAAGCCGATTACGACACACACAAACACCTTCGCACACAAACACACGCACACACACACACACGCCACCACCACCACGCCTGCCCTGCCTCTGCTGCAGGATGGCCGACGACGTGGCTGCACGCCACAGCGCGTCGCGCACCAAGTGGTGGCTCCAGAAGGGCCAGTGCTACTTCCCTGGCTCTGTGTCCGAGGTCACGATGGCGCACGTGTGCGGCATGCGGGAGGAGCTAGAGGATGAGTACCAGGTGAATCCGTTTTTCGACATTTATCTCTCTTTTGGCCTCTCTCTCTTCCTTTCTCTCTCTCTCTCTCTCTCTCTCTCTCTCTCTCTCCATCTCTCCCCCTATCTATCTCCATCTCTCCCCGCCATCTCTTCTCCTCTCTGTCCCCGCACCTCTCTCGCTATCTCTCTCCATCAAACGAAAGTTCCGACGAATGCTGTGCCACGTGTGCATAGAAGCAGCAAGTGTGTACGTATTTACTACTTTGTGCGTTGGCACTGGCATGCATCAAGTGGTGGCATGAGTCCCCTGGGTCTGTGAGCCAGGTCACACGGGCACACGTGTGTGGCGTACCAGGTGCACGCACACGCACACACGCACATGCACACACGCACACGCAAGCAAACATGCACACACATGCATAGACGCACACACGCAAACACACACACATGCATACACGCACGCACACCCTGGACTCTACCCCCCCCTGCCCCCTCCCCCCCCCCCCCACCCACTCACCCCCGAAAGGTACCCCTCCTGCACAGCAGCATGCTGCTCAACCTGCAAAGCTCTACACCGTGTCGTGGGCGCCCGACGACGTCCTCCTGCTACCTCTGAACCCTGGAACCTAACCCCCTTCGCCCTGAGCCCTAGACCCTTAACCCGCACCCCACTGCCCAATCCACAAAGGTGTTCCTGCTGCACAGCAGCGCGCTGCTCAACTTGCAGAGCCTCTAAACGGCCCCCGACGACGTCCTCCTGCTGCCCCTGAACCCTGAACCCTGAACCCTAAACCCTGAACCCTGAACCTTAAACCCTGAACCCTGAACCCTGAACCCTGGACCCTGAACCCTAAACCCTGGACCCTGAACCCTGAACCCTGAACCCTCAGCCCTGCACCGAAGCCTTACTAAAACAGCCCCCCCCACCCCCCCCCACCCCCACCCAAAGGTGTCCCTGCTGCACAGCAGTGCACTGCTCAACTTGCCGAGCCTCTATACTGCGTCGTGGGCACCCCACGATGTCCTGCTGCTGCTCCCGAACCCTATTTTCCGAAGCCCTGAACCCTTAACCCTAAAACATGCCCAACACCCACAAAAAGGTGTCCCTGCTGCACAGCAGCGCGCTGCTCAACCTGCAGAGCCTCTATACCGCGTCGTGGGCGCCCGACGACGTCCTGCTGCTGCTCATGAACCCGCCGCTGCGGCGCTGCGGGCTGACTCAGCAGCAGGTGGGGTTGGTTGGGATAAATTTCTCTGGGTGTCTGCGCTGGGAGGTTGTTGGGAGGGTGCTGGGAGGGTGTTGGGAGGGTGCTGGGAGGTTGTTGGGAGGGTGCTGGGAGGATGCTGTGAAGTTGATCTTGACTTCAGAATCTTGAACCCTCCGCTGCGGTGCCACGGGCTGACTCAGCAGCAGGTGGGGTTGATTGCTCTGGGTGGTTGTGCTGGGAGGTTGTCGGGAGGTTGTTGGGAGGTTTGTTGGGAGGTTGTTGCGAGGGTGCTGGGAGGGTGCTCC
The DNA here is from genome assembly GCA_016618255.1 of Chlamydomonas sp. UWO 241. Lineage (NCBI taxonomy): Eukaryota > Viridiplantae > Chlorophyta > Chlorophyceae > Chlamydomonadales > Chlamydomonadaceae > Chlamydomonas > Chlamydomonas priscui. The sequence continues at coordinate 146,000 of VFSX01000110.1, forward strand.
TGAAACCTCCGCTGCGTCGCCGCGAGCTAACTCAGCAGCAGGTGGGGGTTGGTTGCTCTGAGTGGTTGCCGGGAGGTTGCTGGGAGGTTGTTGGGAGGTTGCAGGGAGGTTGCTCTGGGAGGTTGCTGGGAGGTTGCTGGGAGGTTGCTTCTGAACCCTCCCCTGCGTCGCCGGGGGCCGACTCAGCAGCAGGTGGGTGGTGGTTGCTCTGGGAGTCTGTGCTGGGAGGTTGTTGGGAGGTTGCTGGGGGGTTGTTGGGGGGTTGTTGGGAGGTTGTTGGGAAGTTGCTGGGAGGGTGCTGGGAGGTTGCTGGGAGGGTGCTGGGAGGTTGCTCCTGAACCCTCCGCTGCGTCGCTGCGGGCTGACTCAGCAGCAGCTGGATTGCTTAGGGTGTTGGAGTTTAGGGTTTGCTGCTGGGAGGTTGCTGGGAGGTTGCTGGGAGTTTGCTGTGGGAGGTTGCTGGGAGGTTGCTGGGAGGTCGCGGGCTGCTCCTTCACTTGCCAAAGGGCCATGCGCGAGCTCACTCTACCTTCCCACAGAGCAACTGGGCTCTCCGATCACCAGTAGCAAGCGTTCCCAGTTGGGGCCCTGTTGCATCATGCGTCGAGCACGGCCTTGGACGCCACGAGCCGCGAGGCGTGTCTCTGACTGTATGATAAGCCACCTCACGCGTACCTAACTAACCGCTGCAGGTTCTGGATGCTCTGTACGGCCCCTCGAATCCCAAGACCGACCCGGGCATCATCCAGCCCGGCTCCAAAGACATGCTGCAGGTCAGTGGGTTTAGGGTTTACGGTGTTAGGGTTTAGGGCTTAGGACTTTTAGGGTTTAGGGTTTAGGGTTTAGGGCTTAGGACTTTTAGGGTTTAGGGTTTAGGGGGGCATGGCGGGGGGGGGGGGCTGTGTGTGCGCAAGCATGTGCATGGCGAGCGGCACCGCCCATGCGCTCAGCAGTGGTCCCTGGGAAGGATTTTAGTAATTCGTTTTTTGCCGGCTCCAGCAACTTTGCACGCTCATACCAGGCACAAAACACAGCGGGTTTTCATGCAATGCATGCCGTTGTGCTGCTCTCGGCAAGAGCTTTCCAACGCATCGCTCCACGCCCTTACCCACTAAGTGTGGGGTGGTTTTCTGGGAAATGGGAAATCCGGCTCGGAGCGGTATACGGCTCGCAGGGGAATCACTGGCGCTAAGCCCTCCCTGCGCAGTCACCGGAACCCGCTCATCAGAGACGTGACACGACGGGCAGGGTGTGTGTGTGTGTGTGTGTGTGTGTGTGTGCGTGCGTGTGTGCGTGCGCCCGCCCCTCGCCCTCGCCGTGTGAGGACTGACCTCGTCTCGGCCCCTCGCGTCTCGCACACAGTTCGTCAGCAAACCATGGGCAAGCGCACGCGAGGCTGGCGGGCTATACAGGTCTCACATGTATGCGCCCGGAGGACAGCTGTTACAGCACACGCGCGTCCTGACAGCCCATATGCACCCATGACAAATGGCACTCCTAGGCCGTCCTCTGTGTAAAGGTGTTACAGGTTTCACATGTATGCGCCCGGAGGACCCCGGGGCGCGAGTTTAGGCCGAGACGACATGTCTAGGGGGGCTCTTCTGGGAGAGCCCCCCCTGCAAGGCCGCGCAGTGCGCCAGCCTACCAGGTAAGGATCTTGGGGGTAACGAAAGTAAAATGGGTGGGGCTCAACCCGGACATTGCAGCTCACTTCCTCAATCTCGACACGCCAGAGGCGCATGTTTTTGCAACAAAAAACGTGGGAGTGTCGATTTCGCACTGTTCGGGTCGAGATTCAGTTTCAATTTCCACCCGTGGCGCCAGCCCGAGTCGGCCAAGCTCAACCCGGTGTTGCAGGTTTGCGGGTTGCGGAGTGCTAGGCTGTCGGTGTGGCTCGCCTGACTCTGCCTGTCGCATCTCTCTTTCAAAGTTTGAACGGTGTGTCCACACTTCCAAGTGTGGCACCCCACACACGCTCAGCTGGGGCGACCCCTCACCCCAAGTGTGGGCCTTTGTACCTTTTCATACTGTCCACACCACGATCTCCACCACTTGGCATGGCCTGTGTGGCTAATCGTCACTCATCGTGTTAGACAAATCGTCGCCACATAATTTGGTTTCGGTGCTGACACACACGCGCGCGCGCACACACGTTAACACGCATGTGCCACACACACACACACACACATGAACACACACACGCACGCACATACACACACACACACACACTGCTGCAGGTCATGAGGGCGATGGGCGCGCTCACACACACACACACACACACACGCACCCCACACACACCCTGCTGCAGGTCATGTGGGCGATGGGCGCGCTCACACACACACAAATAGCGGGGTGTGACACACACACACACACACACACATGCACGCACCACCACACACGCACGCACGCACACATGCACGCCCCACCAAACACACCACACACACACACCCTGCTGCAGGTCATGTGGGTGATGGGCGCGCTCGGCGTCGTGCGGTGGCTCTGGCTGCTGACGTTCACCGGGAAGCCAGCCCTGGCTGGGTTCTGATGGTGGTGGATTTGCTCGTCGTGTGCAACACACCCAACGGGCGGCGTATTCGACTTTGCTCGGCATATAGCGCCCGAGCACTTCCAACGGGTGGCTTGCTACTTGTGGTGGGGGCCTAGCTAGGCCTGGCTACCTTCAAGTAGTGCATGTGCTTGGGCCTCCAGGGCTTCTGCTGTGTCCCTAGGCCTGTGATGATACTGATGCTGGATGCTACGATGAAGGACACGTTAGGCGTGTATCTATCTAGATATCTGTCTATCTGGATAGTAAACGAGGAGTGCTGAGGTGGCCGCTCGGTGCGTGCGCACGCACACACATATGTGCACACACACGCACCCTTCCCGCAGTGTTACGTCTCTGATTAGAGGGTCCCGGTGACTGTAATAATTGTAAGGCTTCTGCGTCGCGGCCCGTTCAGTGGTGTGTCGATGCCCCCCCCCCAACAACAACACACACACAACACACACACACACACACACACACCACACGTCCACAAACGCCCACACACATACACCCCCCTGACGCACACACACACACACACACACACACACCCTGCCTCCCCCCTATAGCCCCCGCACCCCCTACAGATCCCACCAGGCCCCCCATGCTCCCCATGGGAGACCCCCCCTCCCCCATGGCCATCTCCCCCATGGCCATCTCCCACGCGTCCATGCACGCATGGACAGTGCTGGGGGAGCCCCGCTGCTCCCCGCTGCCCTTATGGGGAGAAGCTCCCAACGGCATGTTTGGTGGGTGTCGGCCTCTTCCCTGCGGCGTTGCTCTGGGGCTGCGCGCTCCCCCTGCGGCGCCCAGCACGCGTGGCCCACCTGTCCCGTTTCCGGTACCCCCCATCCCCTGGTGCATCGCAAATAACATGCGATGACGTAATGCCGAGGCTGAGGTCGACGCGGGACGGCGGCGAGAGTGAGATGGAGTTCACACATCCCCTCGCTCACTAATTTCCCCCAACGACGAACTGCAGCGATCGCCTGCAAGACACATGCGACGCTATGCATATATAGGATATGTTGGCACGCGCGCGCGGGGCGTACGGCGTGCTCGCATGCTGACGCAGTGCTGACAAGGGGGGGGGGGGGGCACATTACCTTCCGTCAGCTTCTATCGCTCCACCGGAACCCTCTTCAGATCTTCTAAGGAAGGTCTGAGGAAGGTCTGAACGGGGATGACGGCGGCGATCGATCGACGTCTGGGGTCTGGGGCACACTTTGTGGGAGGCTGCGCAGCTGGCCTACCGTGCCTGGCTCACGTGTCTGGCTGTCGGGCCGCCTCCCCCTGACCCTCAACCAGCTCTTTTGCCTCTCAGAAAACTGGCCACGGTGCGTCGAACAACCGGCGAGCGCGAAGATCTGGGTTCCTGTTTCAGCTGTGGTGTGGAGCCGCGCCGGGGCGGCGTGCTACGTGTGCTCTTTACCGTGGCGTCTGACGCTGTGGCCGACACCGTCGTGCGCTCCCGCCGCAACCTGCGCGACGTGGACCCGTCGGCTGCCGTCTTCGACGTCCTCAGTGACCGCGAGGAGGCGCAGCACCGGGCGCTGTGGCCCGCTTTCCTCGCCGCCAAGGCTGCGGGGAAGCGGGCGCAGTTCCACCGCGCGCGCCTCGTCGTTGACGGCGAGCGGGTGCCTGCACCTGCTTGCTAGATGGCATTCCCTCTGGGGGTGTTTTTGAAGGGGAGGTGGCGCCACACGCGTGCGGTGGCGGGTGCGGTGTGGTCGCTGAGTAGAGTGCTGCGGCGGGTGTGCTACTAGCCCCGCTTCCGGTGGTCTGCGGGAGGGCTGTTTGGTCCCTTCATGGTTTTATACCTTGGGTCCGCCCTCTGGCCATTTGAGGGGCTGGGTGTGCAGCCTGCACAGTGGTGCTGCTTGCTTGGCGCCCGCCACCAAGTGTGGATGGCGTTACCGTGGGCTACTTTTGATGATGAGAGTTTTACAATCCACTTCTGGCGGTCACACGTACGGTTCCAAAGCTCCAGTGGGACTTAAAGAATCAAGGCTCAAGGCCCACAAAAGGTCAAGCTACAAGTAGCCCACGGTAACACCATCCACACTTGGTGGCGGGCGCCAAGCAAGCAGCACCACTGTGCAGGCTGCACACCCAGCCCCTCAAATGGCTAGAGGGCGGACCCAAGGTATAAAACCATGAAGGGACCAAAAAGCCCTCCCCCAGACCACCGGAAGCGGGGCTAGTAGCACACCCGCCGCAGCACTCTACTCAGCGACCACACCGCACCCGCCACCGCACGCGTGTGGCGCCACCTCCCCTTCAAAAACACCCCCGAGGGAATGCCATCTAGCAAGCAGGTGCAGGCACCCGCTCGCCGTCAACGACGAGGCGCGCGCGGTGGAACTGCGCCCGCTTCCCCGCAGCCTTGGCGGCGAGGAAAGCGGGCCACAGCGCCCGGTGCTGCGCCTCCTCGCGGTCACTGAGGACGTCGAAGACAGCAGCCGACGGGTCCACGTCGCGCAGGTTGCGGCGGGAGCGCACGACGGTGTCGGCCACAGCGTCAGACGCCACGGTAAAGAGCACACGTAGCACGCCGCCCCGGCGCGGCTCCACACCAATGCCCCCGACGGCAGGCTTGGCGTTGAGGAACGACGCGGACACGACCCCGCCACCAGCCGGCCTATCCCGGCCAGAGACGTCGTGCACAAAGCGCACGAGATTCATAGCCAGGCAGACGGGCAGGCTGACGCCGTCCGCGGCGGCTGCAGCAACCCGCACAGCCGCCGCCGCCACCGCCGTCTCCTCGGGACCATAGCAGTCACTGAACAGCCGCCTCACATGCCGCGTGGACCCCAAGTAGGAGGCGTCGCGCAGTGCGCCGCGCACGATCCCGTCGCGCGCCATCTGGCCTTCAGAGCCACGGCTCGCTATGAGCCTGGTGGCAGCTGCCACAGGGATGGACAGCACGTGGCTGCGGCACAGCGACGTTTCACCCACACGCGCGGGCAGCCCCCCCCAGCGAGGGGCCGCGCGCAGATGCGGCACGCGCGGCGCCCGCCGCGGCAGGCCGCTCCGCCGCCGGCGCGCCCGCTGCCGACGCCACAGGGGCGGCAGCAGCAGCGGGCCGGGCAGGCTGAGCAGCCTTGGCAGCAGGCGCCGCGCGGGGCGCACTGTGGGCCGCATGCGGCACTGCATGCGGCATCTGCATGGGCGCCCCGGGGACGCGGCTCACCAGGAGGTGCACCAGGTCCACGAGGGACGCAATCTGTTGCGTCTGCGCCTGGACCACAGCGAGCACCACCGCGAGGGCGTCGCTGCTGTGGCCGGCGTCGGCAATCTGTGTCGCGCCCACATGCGTCGGCGCATTCTGTGGCTGAGCGCGCGCGCTCGCCTCCCTGTCCACCAGCCCGCCTACCAGGCCTCTGAGGTCAGCCTGCCCCGCCAGGATGGCGCGGAGGGGGTCTGTGGTGTCGGCCGAGGCCGAAATGTGGTTGCTGGCGCCTCCATGCATGTGTTGCGCAGCCTCCGCGTATGTGGCCGCCCCCAGCGCCCCAGGGAGCGCCGGAAGCTGGTTCTGTGTCTCACCGACGCACGCGCGGTGGCGTGGCGGGGAGTCTGAGCCGGGGGAACCGCTGCTCACCGAGTCTGTGACGGTGGCCGCGCGGGCGACTAGCGCGCCGGCGACCTCGCTGTGTTTGCGCGGCTTAGAGCGCGTCATGGTCGTGGTGACATGAAAGTGTCAGGGGCTACTTGTAGCTTGACCTTTGAGGGGCTGGGTGTCAGGGGCTACTTGTAGCTTGACCTTTTGTGGGCCTTGAGCCTTGATTCTCTAAGTCCCACTGGAGCTTTGGAACCGTACGTGTGACCGCCAGAAGTGGATTGTAAAACTCTCATCATCATTTCAGCGCGGGGCCTTGCCCTCCCTCGACTTGTGTCTCCCCAGCGACGCAGGCGGCTCGCTGACGAGCGCGCGCTTGCTGTAGTCTGGGCCGCGCATCTTCACAGCCGCCCAGTTGTTCGCTTGGCTGCGTCCTCCTCAGAGGCGTAGGACCCGGAGCTCTGTGCACGCTTGGCCTAAGATTTATGCGCAGTTGGGACCTTTGATGTGGTTACACCCCTTCGTCTTGCGACCAGGGGCGCCGTCCGCATGTTCGCCCATGGGGAATGGGTGGAGAAAAAAAGGGCAGTGGCTGCAGAACACGTGCATTGCCACTCACCTGAAGGTTTCCACGGAGCTATAGTCCGATACGCCATCCGCGGTCTGCAAATGTCACGTGAAGCCCTTCAGAGGGGCATTGTGACGGGAATGGGGGAAGGGCTGGGGGCCAGTCATGCAATCGATGGTGGTCGGCCAGATCGCGATACAGGGGGTTGAAGGGAGGGGACGCGATGGAGCAGGGGAGTTGGAGAGTCGCCACAGATTGTCAGCCATGCCAGTGGAGCACAATTCCCTGAGGTCTCACCTTTGTGATAACCTTCCCTTCGGATTAGATGATTTTTGCCGTTTTTGCAGAGTGTGGAAGTGTGGAGGTGTCATTTAGCGCCCAGGCGTGGCTGTGCGAGGGCGTACCTCACAAGTAAAACACTGAGAAGCTCTTAGAGTAGCTCCAGCTGCTCGGCTGTCGGAGCTTGCACTTGGAGAGCAACCTCAGGTGCGCTGTCGTGACTGTCGTGGCTGTGGTTATCGCGAAACGCGCCAAGTGTACGTGCGATGTCTCGCCATGCGCATGCATCGCCGAGGTGCCTGCACGTTCCGACGCAAGGCGTGTCGATCAGGATCGGAATTCCCATCGATCACGGTCCCACGAAGCAACACACGCCCTGATGCTGCTCGCAGGTGGCTACCCAGCCTCTCGAGGCAGAGCAAGGAGGCAGAGGGGGTGAAGAGCAGGAGGTAGGGCTCAGCATCATCATCACATGCATTCATGCGTGCCACGATTGCGCTCATGATCGATCGAGGGGGGAGTCAGCACGCACGCGCAATCTACTGCGCTGCACGCTCAATCCACTGCGCCCAGTCCGTGGCAGTGCGGTGGAGGCCCGACACACACGCACCTGCTCCACCCACGGCACCGCAGGTTGCCGCACTCAAGGAGCCGGCTGGGTGGGTGGCGCACGTACGTACGTACGCGTGCACACACGATGCCGCCGGAGGCACAGGCGGCGTCAGACAAGGAGGTCGAGGACGCGGCCGAGGAGCCGTGGGGTGAGGACAGAGGGTGGCCGGACAGGGTCACGAAGAAAAGAGCCAAGTTGGTGTACCATGTCAACGACGACGATCTCGCCCGTCTGAGTCCGCCGCAGCTGACACCCAACCTGCACTACGCCAGTGCAGCGCCCATGCAGCTGTATGATGTCCCGGAGGTCAAGGCCGCGGCAAAGGCGAAGGCCGCCGCCAAGGAGGCCGCCGACAGGGCCAAGCCCGAGCTGATGCGCCAGAAAAAGGCTACTGAGCGGGAGCACGCCGCGCAGGCCGCCAAGGAGGCAGTCGGCGCGCATGCGAGCGACTCGGCGCAGCAGCAGCGCGCGCGCAAGGTGGGCGGCAACATGCCCGTCCATCCAGGCGCTCTCGGATGTGCTGCGTGCCCTCGTGCAGCGCGGGCTGGACGAGGTGCGGGACGAGCTCGTGGCGGCGCGTGACGTGGCGACCGTGGCGCGCGCGTGCCGCGACATGCGGCTCGCTGCGCAGACAGCACTCGTCGCGCTCGGCGGCATGCTGACCGCGCGCCTGGAGGCGTGCAAGGTTGCGTGCGCGCCGTTTGAGAACGGCATGGCGGTCGTGGCCGACGTCCAGGCGCTCGTCACGCCGCCGGCGGCGCTGCCGGTGCCCAGGCTCAAGGCCGCGTGCCGCGCGCTCGGCCTCCATGTCGGCGGCACCAAACCCGTGCTCATCCTGCGCGCGCTCGAGGAGCTGCGCGTGGCGGCGCCCTCGGTCTGCGCGCCGCCCGCGGTGCTGCTGCTGGAGGCGTGGCGGCAGAGGAGGGAGCGCCCGCTGCACGTGACGTACGACGGCATGGAGCAGCCGAGCCTCGAGGGCCAGTCGCGGCCACCCGGTGACGAGGCGCTCTCGACGCTCGTCGCACGGCTGACCCCGCGCCCTGGCAGCATGCCGCACTTCAGTCCACCTGCGGACGCGACGGTGTGGAAGCTGCGGCGCGACCTCCTGGCGCAGTTCGGCGGTGCCGGCGGCCTCCGCCGCCGCATCGCTGAGCTCGAGGCCCAGGCCAAGGCCGCCGCCGCTGCCGCTGCCACTGCCGCCGCAACTGCTGCCGCTGCTGCTGCTGCCGCTGCAGCTGATCGAGCAGCCCGTGCAGCATCCGTGGCCGCCGCTGCCGAGGACGCCGCAGCAGTGGCAGCTGCCGAGCTCGCAGCCATAGCTACCGCCGAGGCAAGGGCCGCCACGTAGGCTGCGCTGCCGCAGCCAGTTCGCTCCAGCACCGCGTCACGAGCGGTGCTGGAGCAAGCGTGCCTGACGCGTGCCCGCGGCCGCGGTCGCGCAGCAGCCTCACTGCTGCGCGTACGGCAACGCGGCCGCTGGGGAGTGCTGTTGCGACATATGCTGCAGTGCGGCGCAGGTGGACGACGACGCTGCTGGCGGCATCCTGTGTGACGGCTCAAAACCACGTTACGGCGTGTCCCAGCACATGTTCAGGGTGACGTGGTGATGTACAGTGGTGCACGCGGTCACGTCGCTGTTCTGGTCCGAAGCGCTGGCGTGTTCGTGTGCGACCGCTGATGAACACGCTGTGCAAGCTCCCACAGGGGTGGCGATGAGTCGGTTGATGGTGGCGATGAGTTGGTTGCATCGCTGTTGTGTCGCAAGAAGGGGGGGGGGTACCTGTCCTCCAAGTTGAAAACTGATAGACAGAGCCGTTTTCACCAAAATCACAAGGTTGTTTACAGTGTGGTGTTGTACATGGACTGTGCGCTGTCTCTTCACATTCAGAGTCGGATTGCACGGCCTGCAGATGTCACGTGAAGCCGTTCGGAGGGGCATTGTGAAAAGAAGGGGGGGGGGGCTAGGGGCCAACCATGCGGATCGATGGTGGTCGGTTAGATCGCGATGCAAGGGGGGTGCAAGGAGAGGGGAGTTGAGAGTCGCTACGGATTATCAGCCATGCCAGGAGCCCCTGGCATCCCTTGACCCCACCTTTGTGCTCACCTTCCCCTTGCCATCACACCTCCTTGCCCACCTCAGATGTAAACTGTGGCAGAGTGAATCTATACAAGGTTTAGGGTTTGGGGTATTTGGGGGGTATAGGGTTGTCTAGGGCTTGGGGTCTCCCCTCAGCACAGCGGCAACTCATGCGCGCCCGTATACTTGCACAAAGCATCAAGCATGAGGGGTAAGCACGTCCGCGAAGGGGAAGAGGGCGAGGAGGGCGTGTCAGGGGTGTCGGAGCCCAAGAGCGTTAAGCAGCCCTGCGGTACCGCTCCGGCACGCCGAAATAGCCGCCTGAGCAACGAGGTCCTTGCTCTGATGCCACAGCTGGGGGTGAGAGAGACGCGTGCATGGCTGGATGCATGCATGGAGGCTTAGCATGCAGGCGGGGAGCTATATCCAGGCACCATCTCACCCGCACCCCAGTGTCGCAGCCTGCCTGACGGACCTGACACACACGCACGCGTGCGCGCACACACACGCACGCAAACACACACACACACACACACAACACACACACGCACACACGCTTGCCCAGGCGTGCACGCCCGTCGTTGAGCCGTGGAAGGAGTTGGAGACGCCTGGGTGGTGGCTCCCCCAGCCCGCCGCCAGCCTCGACGACGGTGCCGTGTCGGTGCGGCCGTCGCGCCCGCTCGCCGTCGCGCTCGCGTGCCGCGCTTGCGGCGACCTGGTCAAGGAGGCAACGACGTGCGCCGAGTGCGGGCATACGTGTGGGTGATGTGGGTGGGGTGGGGCAGTGATCCCCCCCCGCAAGCCGTATACCACTCGGGCCGGATATTCTGTTTCCCAGGAACCCACACTTGGTGAGAGAAGGCGTGGAGGGGAGCGTTGGAGAGCTCTCGCCAAACGCAGCACAACGACTTGCGTTGCGTGAACAACCGCTGTGTGTTGTGCCTGGCATGGGCGGTCAAAGTTGCGCCGGGAAAAACAATTACTCAAATCCTTCCCATGGGACACTGGAGTGGGGGTGGGGGCGTTACGCGTGGCTGACCTTAGGAGGGAGGGGGGAGGGCCGTGCGCTGGCCAACACACACAAAATGCCGAGTACCTTGCCGAGCACACACACAAGACGGTCGTAAGATGGCCCATGCCAAGAAAACTGCCCAGAGCAGCGCCTCCGTGCCCTGCTGCCGCGTGCCCCTCAAAGGGTGTAGCCCTGAGCTCTTGTTGGGCAGGCAGCAGTGATTTTATTTTCAGGATTTCTTTTATTGATTCCTCCACAGCCGGATTCTTCTTTTACCGAGTTGACCGTTGACCTCCCGTTGACCGTTTTTTCCTCATGTATAGGTCACTTGAAAGCTCTAGACGAGCTCTGTCTGGCGGGCTCGTCAGACTAACAATCCACTGGGTGGGCTGAGCTGTGTTCAAGGTCAAAGTACAGCCGGAATACAGCCAAATGACTGTGGAGAGCCGAACAGGAAATCACTAGCATGCAGTGGTGGCTGAGGTACACGTGTTATCAGGCAGGATCGCACTCCCCGCCCGACCGCGAGTGCACGTGGCCCGTGCTTCTTCGATTGGGCGGTTTCTGGGCGGCATTAATTAATCATTTTGGGGGGTTTACCGCACGATTTTGCATTTTTATTTTGTTTTGCCGGTTTGACGTTCTTGGCCGATTTTGGTGGATTTGGGCTCCTTTGGGAGCTGGTGGCCGGGGCTGCAGGAATGAATTGATTGACATCAATCGAAGAAGCACTGCACGTGGCCCGCCCTCCTCGCAGTCTGCTACGATTGCATCATGGAGAGCATCGTCATCGGGGGCCACCACAACGTCTGCCCCGTGGAGGGCTGCGCGTCAGTGCTCGGCCCGCAGGTGTGCACGCGCTCGTGCACGCGCACGTGCACACGCACGTGCACACGCACGCGCACGAGCACACGCACGCGCACGCGCAGGTGCATGTGCACGCACGCACGCACGCACGTGCACGCACACACTCGTGCACACGCACGTCTTCTCCTCTCCCCGGCGACACGCTCGCAAGCGCAACAAACACGCCTGCGCACGCTGTGTGGGCCATGTTGCTCGCAGCCGTTTGAGCACCACAAGCTGCACCACGACTTCACTCTCGACAGCGTCGTCTCAAAGGCAAGAGAGGGGTGTGCACGCACCCAGCGCTGTGGATGTGGAGTGAATGTGGCCTACTGTGCCCCGCGCACACCCTGCCACAGCGTCGTCCATGCGCCTTTGACTGCACTACGCCCCCCCCCTCCCCCGCTCGACACACGCCCCCCCCCACACACACACACACCAGGTGTTCCATGCGCCTGTGACTGCACTGCACCCCCCACTCCCCGCCCGCTCGACCCCCCCCCAAAACACACCACCACCCACCACCACACACACCAGGTGTTCCCGAGGCCCGCCCTCGACGCTGCGCTGCAGGCACGGAGGCAGCAGCGCGAGGCTGGCATACGCGAGGCTGCCGGCGCATGAGAGACGAGGCTGCAGGTGCATAAGAGACGAGGCTGCAGGCGCATGAGAGACGAGACGGACCAAGACGGACAGGCGGCAGACTAGCATCACAGGAGAGAGAGCCTGAGAGACGAGACGGACCAAGGCAGACAGGCGACAGGCCGGCATTACAGGAGAGGGAGCCCCTACAGACAAAATATAGCATTGTTCAAGTCCTCCTACCTCTGTCCGTCTGATACGAGACAGCTAAGCTACTAGGCCTTCAGTTTCAGGCAAGGTAGCTATCAGCGTAGGGGCGGGACATGCACAGGAGGGCAACAGAACGAGGCAGCAAATGTGGCAACGCTGCACATAAGTAGCTATGCACAGTGCTGTATTTCCAGAGGGAGTGGCAGACAGAGAGCCACCAGTGCACTGCTCAGTGCTGCCAGGAGCTGCCACGTGGACGTGTGATGCGAGTGAGGGGGACTTGAGGGGGGGGAGACGTCTGTACGTACGTATGCGGAGCGAGCGTTGCAGGGTGGCCCCGAGAATGGAAGCCGTTTACAGGTCGGGGCGCACGATGCGACCGCCAGACGTGCAATGCAGCCCAGGTCCGGATAAGCCACAGTGTATGTGTGTGCGTGTGGTACCGACGCACCACACCGTTCACTACGGCGGCATCAGAAGTACAGTACAAGGGTCATCTCTCTCTCTCGCTCGCTCCACTCGCTCACTGCCTCTCTCTCGCTGTGCGAAAAAAATCTTCGGCCGACGCATGCCCCTCCTCGAGGCGGTAGGAGCAGCGCGCTGTTTGGTTATTGGTCCGGTTGGTCGTTGGTCGCGTGTTGCGTCATAGGGAGAATGGCGGCCGCTGCGGCGGGGCAGGAGGGCGGGAGGGTGGGGGGCGCAGGCAGCCGGCAGCAGCGCAGCACCCCCCCCTCCCCGCCCGCGCATGCGGCCGACCTCCTCGCAGTCATCATCGTCATCATCATCATCGGGACGTCAGGTCCCGCACCGCTCGCATCGCGTGTGCGAGCAGCCGCCCGCCCGGCTTGGCCTCTCTCCGCGCCTCGCGCTCCTTCTCGCGCTCGGCCTTGGCCTTTGCGCGCCGCGCCGCCTTCTCCGGGTCCTTGTCCTTGTCGCTGCGTCGGCTCTTCGATGAGCGACCAGCGCCCTCGTCCGAGCGGCGCCGCGACGGCGACCCGTTCTCGTCGCCCCCGCGGCCGCCGGACGAGCGCTCGCGGTGGTGGCTGCTCTTCTTGCGCTTCTTGCGATCGCGGTCGGGGTCGGCGTCCTTGTGCTCGCGGTGCCGCCTGCGCACAAACACAAGCGCAACCAACCAAGCGTTACATGAGGCCGTCCGCATGCACCGGCAATGCTTGTACTACTAACAGCAAAACACCCCGGCATTTGTTACAAGGACCCGTGCTCTGGGATGTGTTTCGAATAGCGGGTGCCCGACCAGCGCCTGAATCGAGTGGATAGTCACATTGGTTTGGGGGGGGTCAAGCGCACGCGCGTACACCAACGTGAGCACAAATGAGCGGACACACAGGCGCTTAGGCATCGCGTGCATGCGCAGCGGGTGGGTTGGGTTGGGTGGGGGTGGGGGCGCCACGGACGGGCGCAGCGGTTGTGTCTGCGTCGCACGCGGCAGGCAGGCTGGCAGGCTCTGCACACACACACACACACACGGCGTGGACACACGGGCGCATAGGCAGCGCGTGCACGTGCAGTGGGGGGGCGCCACAGACGGACGCGGCGGGTTTGGCTGAGTCGCACGCGGCAGGCAGGCTGGCAGGCTCTGCCCCCCCCCCCCCCCCCCCCCGGCGTGGACACACGGGCGCATAGGCATCGCGTGCAGTGGGGGGGGCGCCACAGACGGGCGCGGCGGGTGTGGCTGAGTTGCGCGCGGAAGGCAGGCTGGCAGGCTCTGCACGCACACACACACCCCCCCGCGGGCGTGGACACACGGGCGCATATGCATCGCGTGCACGCGCTGAGGGTGGGGTGGGGTGAGGTGCGCTAGGGACGGGCGCAGCGGTTATGGCTGCGTCGCGCGCGGCAGGCTGGCTGGCAGGCTCTGCACGCACACGTCCCCCCCCCGCGGACGTGGACACACGGGCGCATAGGCATCGCGTGCACGCGCAGTGGGTGGGGTGGGGGGCGCTACGGACGGGCGCAGCGGTTGTGGCTCAGTCGCGCGCGACTGTGTGCGTGCATGCGTGCACAGCCTGCCTAAACGGGCGTGGACACACGGGCGCATAGGCATCGCGTGCACGCGCAGTGGGGAGGGGCGCCACGGACGGGCGCAGCGGGTGTGGTTGAGTCGCGCGTTGAAGCCGGCGCCAGCAGGCAGGCAGGCTCGCACGCGCACACACCCTCCTCGCCTCGCCACCCTCCCCCCACACCTGTGCTTCGGCGACTTGTGCTCCTGCTCCTTGCTCTCCACAATGTCCTCGCCCCGCCCTGGGCTGCTGCCGTTGCTCTGCGCCGCGCCCTTGGCGCCCTCGGTGCTGTGCAGCTCGGACGGTGGCGCGGCGTCGGGCACCACAGGGGGCGGGCCGTTGCTTGGGCCGGCCGCGGGCTCGGACCTGCATACAGTGCCGTGCATGGCAAGGTGCAGCATGCGTTGGAACCTGGCGCGTGTGGCTGGTGGCCTAGAGAGACGATGTGATCTGATCCCATGCGGCAGGGAGCATGACCAGCATGTACTCTATGCGCCAGTGACCAGTTCTTGAGAACCCCTCGCTGCTGGTGCATTCGTAATGCGTGTAGTATTAAACGCAGGGGCTGGGCAACTGGCTCGGGCGGCGAGGTGGTCGGCGATGTGGACCCGAGAGTCGACGCAGAAAGAGTCGTATCGCACGGCGCCTACGTCGCGCCATCCGCCCCCCGCATAAATCACTTCTATCTCGCGCTCGCGACACATTAAAAATTGAGAGGGGGCGCTGCAGCAGCTGAGCCCGGGGCGGGGTCTGTACAATGTGTGGAGTGTGTGGAGTGTGTAGGGCATTGTGAGACGTAGAGAGCCGCCAGCGACGGTAATGCCATCAGTGGCTGCCTGCGGTGCAGACCCATCCTGCCGCCTGTCATGTGCAGGTTAACCTTACAGGGATGTGGTGGTCCCGGTCCGGAGGCAATGGCATGTGCGCATGCAGCGCGGTGCGGCACGCGTGCATGCGTGGCATGCGCTGCAGGCAAGCGCGCCTGCAGCGCGGCGAATAACAGTTTAACGGCCTTGCTACTGATTGGAAGCCAGGCAGCATACTCGAGTAAAACGGCGGTGATGATGCATGCGGAGACACCCCCGCTGCACCTGTCCTGGTATCTGTCTTCCGCGCGCCCTGACTTGCTGGGCGACACGCCGTCGCCGTTGCTAGCGCGCGTCCGCTTGTGGCCAGCAGCCTCCTCGTCCCTCCCATCAGCTCCTGCAGCCGCCGGCGACGCCGGCTTCGCCCCGCCTCTACGGTCACCATTAGCCTCGGCCGCGCCATGCGAGCGCTCCTGCTCCTGGGGCTCGCTCCGCTCGCGCTCCCGCTCGCGGTGCACGCTGCGCTCGCGGTGGTGCGAGCGGCTCGGCGGCGCGACCGAGTCGTCGACGGGCTCTTGCCGCGGCCGCGTCAGCCGGCCCTCGCGTTCCAAACGATGAAGCTCGCGCAGACCCTGCGGCCGCACATGAGCACGCACACACAGGCAACAGGCGGGCGGGGGTGAGCTTCAGAACAGTTTGGGTGCACCAGTGGAGGCCACACGCACGCGCGCCGGCAAGCATGCACCCAGACGGTCGGGTGATGTAAGCGTGCGCTGTGCCACAGCAGACCAAGCGTGTGCTGGTGTGCGCAGCGTGCAGCCCTCGCCTCACCTGAGTGCGCGCGATGTCGACCTTGACGAAATTGACTGGCGACCGTGCGCGCGCCTGCTCCTGCAGCTTGCTGGGGCGCTCGCTGGGGCGCTCGCGCTCACGCTCGCTGGCGCGCCCGCGCTCGCTAGCGCGCTCACGCTCACGTTCGCGCTCACGCTCGCTGGCGCGCTCACGCTCGCGCTCACGCTCGCTGGGGCGCGCGCGCTCCCGTGACCGGTCGTGCCCCCGCGACCGCTCGCGCTCCCGTGACCGCTCGCGGTGGCGCTCCTCACCGCGTGACGAGCGGTGGCGCTCCCCACCGCCGCGCGATCGCGATCGGCGGGCGGAGCGGCTGCGCTGGCGCACGGCGCGGCTGCGCGAGCGGCTGCGGCTGCGCGTGCGCGCACGCGAGTTCTCCTTCTGGAAGCGCGCAAACTCCTCGCGCGTGAGCGGCCGCCCCTGTCCAAACGCCTCGATGCACAACGTCATCGCCGTGCGCGGCGGCAGCACCGGCTGCAGCGCATTCTTGTACGTCCAAAGGTCGTCCGCGGAGCAGAACGGCATGCGCAGGTCGGGCGGGATCAGCACGAGCTGGTCCTCGGGCACGGGCGGCGCGGTCATCACGAGGGCGGGCGGATGCTGCATCTGCACCACGACGGACATGGCGCCGTTGGCCGCCGGCGACGCCTTTGCCGCTGGTGCCACCTCGTCCGCACGCATACCCGTGGACGACAGCAGGATGGGCGCGGCGGCGTGGTCGGGCTCGTCATCGTCAAACAGGCCCGGCTTGGACGGCGCCGCATGCCCCGCCAGCGCTCCTCCCGTATCCCCTGCACCACCACCACCACCCGCTGCTGCCACCTCCGCGGTGCCAACCTCCAGCTTGACACCCGCGCCGCCCGCCACCGCCTCATGCGGCGCCGCTCCCCATGCGGCCCCATGCGGTCCTGCTGCGCCCTCCCCATGCGGCCCCGCCGGCGCCGTGCCCTCCCCTGGTGCTGACGGCAGGGCCAGCAGGCCGGCACCCGCACTGCTAGCCGCCAGGGCCTCGCGCGCGCGCTTCGCATGGAGGTGGGTCGCGAGCACGCCCACAGGCACCTCCTCTGCAGGCTGCTGCCCGCTCATGAGCGCGATCTGGCGCTGGAACGCAGTCGTGTTCTCCACGAGCGCGCCCATCTCGCCGGTGGGCAGCACGAGCGCGCCGTCTGCGTTGCGCGTGAGCTTTGTGATTGGGATGCCCGTGGGCATGCGCGTCACCTTGAAGTCGTACGCTGGGTCGCCCACCGTGGGGCAGTCCTTCTCCCAGTGCTTGCCCTCCTCCGCACAGCGCCGGCAGTAATACGAGGGAGGCGGCTTGCCACGGCCACCACCCCGCCCCCCTGCGCCCCAGCCGCCTCGCCCTCCCCCTCCTCGCCCTCCCCCTCCACCCTCCCCGCTGCCGGCCACCATGGCTGCATTTCGCGCTGCGGCCTGCTCCTCCGCCAGCGACGCCTGCGCCTGCGCGAACGGATCTGCGCCAAACGGGTCTGCATGGGCATGTGGTCTCGCAAACGCCTCTGCCTGCTGAGCCCCCCTGCCCGACGCCGTAGCCTGCGCTGCCGGTGCTGCTGTTGAGGCTTGTGGCACCGGCGTGGCACCCACGAGCACGCGTGACTGCGCGTTCGCAGGTATCCGACGCACAATGACCTGCGTGCCCTTGGGAAGCTGTGCCGAGTCCTCCCTGTACTCCTCCTTAGTCTTGGGGTCTGACAGGTGGAGCTCAGCCGCGTCCGCGATCGACTTCTTGGCGCATATCAGCCGTTTAAGCTCGCCAATGCTGATGAAGTGGCCATCAAACAGTATCGAGTCGAAGCTCAGCTGGGCTCGGAACTGAAAGGGCAGCACAAACAGGGAAGGGAGGGGGAGGGAGGGGAGGGTGTCAGCCGTGGTGGCAGAATGAAGACGCGTTGCATGGGCGCATGGAGGCGGCCGATTTGCATAGGCATGCACGCACGCCCCCCATTGCCCCACCTTGAAGTACACCACGCTCATGGCTGGAGTGGCTGGATCCGCCGACGGCGAGAGAGAGAGCTGGCAGGGGACACCAGGGACACAGGGCCAAGACCACCTTGCACGTTACAGTCGCCTCGCACCGTCTACGTGATTCTGATCATGACACGCATGGCGTAACTACGGGAGGCTACGAGTTTCTAACTGGAGGGAATGCGTGGCATGCAAGACCCCCTGCATGCATGGCATCATCACACAAAAATGTCCCACACATGCATGCATGGCACCTCTCGCCCCTAGCATCCCCCGCCCCCCACGACGGCCGTCTGGTAACTCTCGCACCACTGTGCATCCACCCAGTTCGCGTGAGAGGCCAGTTCGACACTCGCTCACGCCGCATTCTCACCTGTTAGTGGCGGCGGCAGAAATGAGCGCTGAGGCGTCCTCCCCGCCCCCCGGCCCTCGCCTGATGGCCGAGGGCGAAAACGTGGTGCTGGATGAGCGCGGTGAAAAGCACTCGTTCATCAAAGTGAAGGCGTCAGGGTGAGCTGCATGGGGGGCGTGCGCGCGCGCATGGGTTTGCACGCGTGCCGCGCCGCGCCCCCCAGGGCTCCGTCGGGGGCTGGGTGGGACACACCGGCACCCGTGGGTGCACCCCTGCACAGGCGCAGGGCACCTACCATCACACACACCCCGCAGGAAGATCAAGGTCGGGAAGTTGTACCTGCCAATGGCGCCGCTCGTCGGCGCGCCGTACGGGGCCATGTTCATGGCGAGCGCCAACGGCAAGTCGCTGGAGCGCATGGAGAGGTGGGTGGCAGTCGCAGGTGCCGGGAGGTTGCAGGCGCGAGCGCGTCGCAGCTCGACAGGCACGCTCGCACGAGAGCGCGCACACGCATCAACGACGTTCCCTGCGTGCCGCGCCCCGCAGCCCCATCCAAGACTGGGACTTTGCGTCCAACGTCCAGGAAACCGAAAAGGACAACAGGTCTCTGCTCGACGCAAACGCCACCAACCAGAAGATGGGCGCCGACGAGATCGAAGCGCTCAAGCGGTCGGGCAAGGTGTGTGTGAGAGAGAGAGTGTGTGTTTGTGTGTGTGTGTGTGCGTGTCAGGCATTTTCTAGACGGTCGGATTCCGATGAGGAGACCGCCCAAAGGGTGTTCGGCCGATGAGGAGCGAGGGGGGAGCTCGGAAAAGCCGAATAAGAAACGGTGGTCCTGGGGCGCAGCCCCCGGGAAAATCTGTCGGCCTGGAGAGCGCACAGGGAGCTCGCAATGAATCCCGGAAAGTCCGTGAGGCCCTCTCCAGGAATACCGACAGCCTGGCAGCCCCCGAGTAAACCCCTGGTGTGTGTGTGTGTGTGTGTGTTTTCACACACGGGACGGCCGTGGCAGGATGCACAGTTTTTGTGTGTGCGTGTGTGTTCACAGTGTGCGCGTTTGCACTCGCACACCCCACTGGCCTCTCGACTCTGCCTCGCACGCGCGGGTGGGCGGCGCGCACGGTGTGGGCTGGCGCACGTGGCTGACTGCGCCCTGCCTGCGTGCCCCCGCCGCCGCCTTCCCCTCCCCTCCCCCCACCCTGCGTCCGCGTGCCCCCCCCCCTCCCCCCAACCTCCACCCCGCGTGCCGGCACGCGTGCCCCCGCCCCCACCTCCCCCAACCAACCCACACCCCGCGTCGGCGTGCCGCCACTCTGTCCTGCGGGGACATAAGCTGGTACTGTGCGCACACATGCGCACACACACGCATCACACACACACACACACACACACGCATACACACACACGCGCATGCACACTCACGCACACGCAACCCCGTGTCCGCACTCCGGAGCTGAGATCGTGGAGCAGCTCATCAGCAACACAGACACACACATCACACACACGCACCCACGCACGCACACACACCCACGCACACACACACACACGCACACACGCACGCACGCACACGCACGCACACGCACGCACACGCAACCCCGCGTCCGCAGTCTGGAGCTGAGATCGTGGAGCAGCTCATCAGCAACACATGCACACACACACACACACACACACACACACGCACGCACACACGCACGCACACGCACGCACGCACACGCGCGCACACTCACGCACACGCGACCCTGTGCCTGCAGTCTGGGGCTGAGATCGTGGAGCAGCTCATCAGCAACACATCACACACACACGCACGCACGCACATGCACGCACACATACACACACACACACACACACACAGTCTGGGGCAGAAATCATTGAGCAGCTCATCAGCAACAGCGCGACGTTCAACAACAAGACCGAGTTCTCGCAAGACAAGTACAAGAAGAAGAAGGCAAAGAAGTACATCTTCTGGATCACCGTGAGGGAGCCGAGCGCGCGCGCCGTGTGCCAGGTGCGCGCCAGTGATGTCCTTAGCGCCCCCGCAGCCCCCGGGGGCAAAACGGGAAATTTGAGGGGAAACTGCGGGGGCGAATCGCGGGAATGTATCTCTGAAAGTGTGAAAATCGGCAATTTCACACTTTTCGCAAAAAAAACGCCTCCTGCAATTCGGCATGTCCCCTCAAATGTTGCGGGGGCAAACAGGACATGCTCGATTTCCTTAAGGACACCACTGGTGCGCGCGCCTGCTTTGAGAGCCAGGGGCAGGCTGGCCTGGCTCGGCCTGTCACATCTCGGACTGTGACATGATGATGATGGATATTGCAGTCTGTGTGACACCAGTAAAGATGTAGTAAGACCTGTGCCGGCGCTAGCGCCCGACACCTTTCTTACTCAGTTTCAGTAGGGCTGAAAATGGCTGGCTTTCTGTTAGGGGGGAGGGTGAACCCCCACATGCGCGCATGCACTGGGTCTAGACAGGGCACTAGGCCCCCGGATCCACCCTATACCACCCAGGTAGGGACAGCAATGCATTCTTATGGCGAGGTAGGTGTGCTATAGCACCCTTTGTGCTGACTCCTTACTCGACATGCGCACGGGTGGCTGTTGCAGCGAGGGGCAGCTGGCGAGGCTGGCACACACCACACGAATGGAGTTAGACGGGAGGGATGGTGCGGCTGCAGGGGGATTGCGCTGCTGTGGAGTCACATATATCTCTCCCGAAGATTGTGCTGCTGCGGGATCATTGATTTTAATTTCAGGATAACTTTTTATTATTTATTATTCCACAGCCGGATGTTGCTTTGACCAAGTTGACCGTTGACCCCCCGTCGACCGTTTGTCCTCATTTATTGGTTATTTGAAAGCTCTTGACGAGCTCTTATCTGGTGGGCTTGCCAGACTTCCAATCCACTGAATGGGTTGAGCTGTGTTCAAGGTCAAAGTACAGCCGGAATACAGCCAAATGGCTGTGTAGAGTCAGTGTAGAGCCGGAAAGGAAATAGCTCTGTGGGATCCTCAGGCTGGATGCTGTCCTGGGGGAAGTCGCCCTCGCTGTCGCCGTCCTCGCCGCCGCTGTCGTAGACGAGCAGGGGGCACGGCCTCGAAGGATTGCCGCATGCACTTGCGTCGCGACCACGGCCGTGCATCGCGACCCGCCGCCGTTTTTACAGTTTTTACATGTACGCGCCCGGAGGACCCCGGGGCGTGAGTTAAGGCCTAGACTACACGTCTGTGGGAGCTCTACAAGTAGAGCCCTCCGACCCGCCGCCGTGCATCCGCTCGGTGGTTGGGGAAGGGGGTGGGGTCGCGCGCGGGGGCTCAGCACTGCCTGTGACACGCCCCCTATGCGCACACATTCCTGGTCTCGCCCACGCCCCCCCCCCTCCCCTCCCACCCACGCTACCTGCACCGCGCCTGCCTGTCCCTCCATGCCCCCCCCCTGCCCCCCTCATCCCTGTGTGCTCCCACCGCGCCCGCCTGCTCCTCAACCCCCCCCCCCTCCGCACACGCACCCCTGTGCATCCCCACCGCGCCTGCTTGTGCCCCTGTACCTGTTCCTCCCCGCACGTGCTTGTGTCCCTCTACCTACGCCCCCCCCTGCCCATCCCTGCGTACCTCCACCACGCCCGCCTGCCCCTCTGCACACACATACACACACACACACACACACACCTGCTCACCTTCACCCATTGGTACCCCCACCGCGCCTGTGCCACTCTACCTCCACGCCCCCCCCCACACACACACACCACCACCTGCCCGCCCTCATCCCTGTGCGCTCCCACCGCGCCTGCCCGCCCCTCACCCCCCTCCCCACTGTGCACACGCACCCCTGTGTACGCCCACCGCGCCTGCTTATGCCCCTGTACCTCCTCGCACTTGCTTGTGCCCCTCTTTCTACCCCTCTCCCCCCTAGGGTACGCCCATTCTCACCCCTGCGCACCTCCACTACGCCACCCCACCCCACCCCACCCCCCAACACACACACACACACACACATATTCTCACCCATTAGTACCCCCACCGCGCCTGTGCCACTCTACCTACCCGCCTTCCCCCCCCTGCCCACCCTCACCCCTGCGCACCTCCCCCACGCCCGCCTGCCCCTCTGCACAGGCGTACTACGACAAGGGCCCCGACCGCGTGTTCAACCTGCGGTACGACTCGCTCGCCGTGATGCTCAACCAGGCCAACGTGGCCGCGGGCGCGCGCGTGCTGCTGTTCGACAACTGCGTCGGCGTCGTCACCGCCGGCGTGCTCGAGCGGCTCGGCGGCGCGGGCGTCGCGTGCGCGAGCCACGTCGACAAGCCGTACGGCGCCGACGCGCTGCGCAACACAAACCTGGACGCGCGCCACATGGGCGTGCTCCACAGCGCGGGCCTCGCGTCGCTGCTCGCCGCAAAGGCGGTGGCGCCGTCCGCGCCAGAGGGCGCCGCCGCCGGTGCCGACGCATCAGGCGCGCCCAGCACGAGCGAGCCAGCGGTCGGCGGTACGCAGCAGGCCAAGGGCGGCGGTGCTGGCGGGCCGGCACAGCCGCACCGCCCCAACAGGCAGCTCACGATGGCTAACGCGGCGCGCGAGCTCGCCTCGCTCGCGCACCCGGGCTTCACGTCGTGCATCATCGCGAGCCCCAAGGTGCACCCGCTGTCGCTGCTGGAGCACGCGCTCCCGCTGCTGCAGCCGTCGTCCCCGTTCGTCGTGTTCTCGCCGTGGCCGCAACCGCTCGCCGAGGCGCTCGCGCAGCTGCAGTCGTCGCGGCAGGCGGTCATGCTGCAGCTGTCCGAGTCGTGGCTGCGCCCGCACCAGGTGCTGCCGATGCGCACGCACCCGGCGATGACGTGCTCCGGCACCGGCGGCTACATCCTCTCGGGCATCAAGCTCGCCAGCGACGACGACTGCAAGGCCGCGAAGCTGGCGGGCGCTGCTGCTGCCGCAGCCAAGCAGGACGGGGGACCCGCCGCCAAGGCTGACGGCGCTGCCGCACAACCGGACAAGGGAGCCAGCGCCGGGAAGGGCGCCAAGCGCGGCCGTGACGCGGCAGAGGAGGGGGCGGAGGGGGCGGAGGCCACCGCCGAGGGGGCAGAGGCTGCCACCACAGCAGCAGCAGACGCCGTGGTGGTTTAAGGCCCATGGTGGTCTAGGGCACACATGCACATGTAAAGCTCTCATCATCATGCACATGCTCTCTCTGAGGGAGCCCCCTGGTGAGGTGGCTGGGCACTCGCTTTTCAGTGCCGGCGATGCTACCCGCTGGCGTGAGGAGGGCCTCGCGCGCATGCGCAGCGCGCTCCCTGGCATGCGCACGTTTGCGGACATGTGTGCGCTGTGGGCGTGGCTCGCTGCTGTCGACATGGTGCGCAGCACACGCACGGTCGACCATGCCTGCCTGGTGGCGTACGCTTCCGCCGCTCCGGCGCGCGCGCCGCATGTGCCGGGGCAGCTTCGTGCGGCGCTGGCGTGCGGTGCGTATGAGGGGGGCGGTGCCAGGAGGGAGGTCCTATGCCGCGCCCTCTTCCCAGGTGCGCCACCGCCAGTGACGTGGGGTGAGCCAGACCTGCTGTGTATGCGGTGCACGCTCGACCCCCTCTACACGGCGGTCGTGCTCGCGGCGCTGCCCACTGCCTGGGTCGAGGCGGCGGCTGGTGATGCTGCCCTCACGGTGCTCCGCCCGCTCCGCCAGTTCAGCCCCCTCCCCCAGGAGGGCAAGCGCGCTGCTGTGGTGGAGATCCTCCGCCTGGTCGGCTGGCAGCTGCCGGGTATCATCATGCCGCCTGGCTGGCGGCGTGGGCGGCCTGGCCTGCGCTCCACAGCTGCCCGACCTGCTCCCCAGCCTGCAGCTGCGGGGGGCGGCGCCGCGGGTGAGCCTCGGTGGGTGGGGTTTGCGCATTGCCCGGGCGTGGTGGGGAAGCTGACGTGCAAGCTGGCGGTGGCGCTTCAGCTGCGGGCGGTGGTGGACGAGCGGCGGGTGCGGCGGGCGGCCACAGTGGAGGCGGCTCTGGCGCTGGACCACGGGCCGCACGAGGGCCCCCGTGCATCCGACGTGCACGTCTGCGCGGGGCTGCGCGGCCTCGAGGCGGCGGTGCCGGCGCTGTGGCAGGTGACGCTCTTCAATGCCCGCAAGGAGCCCATCTGGCGGCTGTGGGTGAGTGGTTTCCACAAGCAGGCTGCGCTGGGTGTGCCCGAGTGCCCGTGCGGGTGGCGGTGCCGTGAGGAGGACGGGCCGCCGGCGACGGCGTGGTGTGCGCACTGCTTCTGGGGGTGCCCGGTGGCGGAAGCGGTGGTGGTGGCGGTTGCTGCTGCCCTTCCTGCCCCTACCCCGGTTGTCACATGCTGCCAGGTGTGGCTGCTATAGCCCCCCCCTGGGGTGCGGCCAGGTGTGTGGGCGGTGGTGGCCGCGCTCGTGGTGGACGCAATGGAATGCGGCCGCCGCCACCTGTGGCGCATCACTCGCCCGCGTGATGGTGTGGTGCCCCCTGCTCGCTCGGTGGCGGTTGAGCGGGCGGGGGCGCTGGTGACGATTGATCTGTGGGACGCGCTGGCGTCTTTTGCTGCGGGCGGCGTGGTGCCGCGTAGATGGGCGGGTGTGGTGGGCCCGACCCACTCCTTCGTTGGAGTGGTGGACGGCGGGCTCACTCTGAACAAGACATCCTAGGCCCCTGAGGGGGTCTGTGAGGGGAGGTGACGTCATACGCGTGCGCTGGCAGGTGTGCTGTGGTCGCTGAATTGAGTGTTGCGGCGGGTGTGCTACCAGCCCCGCTTCCACTGGTTTGGGGGAGGGCTTTCTGGTCCCTTCATGGTTTATACCTTGGGCCCGTCCTCCGGCCACTGGAGGGGTTGGGTGTGGAGCCTGCACTGTGATGCTGCTTGCTTGGTGCCCGGCACGCCGTGGGCTACTTTTGTAGCTTTACCTTTCTGTGGTGGGCCTTGTGCCTGCTCTCTTAAGTCCCGCTGGAGCTTTGGAACCGAACGAGTGACCGCCAGCGGTGGATTGTAAAACTCTCATCATCTCTAAGACTAGCAAGACTCACAAAGCAGCTAGATTCGGTTTTGTGTTTTGTGTTTCACACCTCTTCAACTCTCTCAATCGCGTCACCATCAAGCTGTGCTGTGCTCAAGTGTGTGTTGCATTCTCGGAGCCAGGCGCAATGGCAGCTTCTCGCATCTCCTTGGCGGCGCAGGCGAGTCTACACCGCCGCCTCTCTCGCTCGGCGTGCTCCCGCATGCACGCACCTCCCGATGCGAAGGAGAGCCAGCTCTTCAGCCCAGCTCAGTAACGATGGTTGCGCGCATCTGCAGGTGGAGGAGCTACAGGCGTGCTGCCCCTTCCTGCTGCCCAACATGACCCCGCGCGGCTACCAGGACGAGGACCTGCTGAGGCTGGTGGCGTCAGAGGGTACGCAACCTTGGACATGTGCACATATGCAACAGCGCCATACAGCTCGCTGTACTGCTCATGCCCGCCGCCATGCGCCCGACTTCCCATGCATGCATGCATGCATCCCCATGCATGCATGCAGGCGCATCAGAGCAGAAGGCCCTGCAGCAGCTGCTGTCGAGCGCAGGCTCCAGCTGCCGCTCGTGCTGCGTATGCGCTTCCCCGGGGCAGCCGTCGACCGCACCGCAGGCGGCCGACGACGAGGCGGCCACGCTGCGCTTCACCACCCTGTCACGGCTAGACTTTGCCAGCATGACGCTGCACCTGGGCAAGGGCGGGGTGAGTCGATTGTGTGCTGCCCAGCGTGTGCCATGCATGCGTGCCATGTTCTGCCACACAGGCGGGCTGATGTGCCGTGCGTGTGCGTGACCATTCGCAGTTCGTGTGCGGCCAGTGCCGAGCCGTCAGCGACTCGTGGAGGCTGCTGCGGTTTGCGGCACTGAAGCTTGGACCGGAGCACCCAGAGCGGTGGGTGTATCGGCGCGTGTATGTGCGTGTACGCGCAGGCAGCAGCCCAGGTCCTGCCCCCTGGCCGCGTTTCAACGTACCCGCTTCTCACCATCCTCCCTCGCTTTGCAGACATTCACGCGCATATACGAGCCCGCACACACACACACACACACACACACACATGCACGTTTGTGCGCAGTGAGGAGCTCATGCGCACGCTGTGCACGCACTTTGCGTCCGTCAACAAGGCGGGCGACGAGCTGCTGGCCGACCGCGACAGCTGTGCGGCGTGGGTGCAGGAGGTGTTCTCGCGCTCGTACGCACTGCAGGTGTGTGCGGCCAGCTGGGTGTCTGCTGGAGGGCGCAGGGCTGTGGCAGGGGCAGGGGCAGGGGCAGGGGCCACGCCTGGACTGGCCGAGTGCATGCAGCCCTTCCAGACCCCAGGGACCCCCTTGAGCGAGCGATCGAGCAAGTTATCGCTTGGTCGCACGTGCTTGGTCGGCTGATTAATTTGGCACGCACCCTGCTGCAGGTTGTCGCTGGGAGCCTCGGCGGCTGGAAGGTGGTCGGGCCGGACGGAGCGCCCGTGCGGCACGGCGCGCCCGGCACCGCGGTGGCGGTGGCGCGCGCGCTGCTGGCAGACGGTGGTGGGAAGAAGGTCAAGGCGCCCGGGAGCGGTGGTGGTGGCAAGAAGGAGCGGGCACAAGCGCAGGCGGAGCCAGGGAACGGGGGGAAGCGGAAGGACCGGGCGGCGCAGGCTGACGAGGCGCGGACGCCAGCCAAGGCCAAGGTGGCGGCGCAACAGGAGCCTTCGTCGAAGAAGCCAAAGCTCGCCGCGGCGGCTGCGGCCGCAGCCGCGGCGGCGGCGACGCCCAAGCAGGGCAAGGCACCCGAGGCGCCGGCTGCAGGCACGCCCAAGCCCATGTCACAGGGCAAGGCACTCAAGGCGGTGTCAGCCGCTGCCGCAGCCGCCTCGGCGACGCCCAAGCAGGGCAAGGCACCCAAGACGCTGTCTGCAGGCACGCCCAAGCCCACGCCACAGGGCAAGGCACCCAAGGCGCCAGCTGCGCCCACGCCCAAGGCCAAGCCTCAGGCCAAGCCGAGCAAGGGGGGGTCGCTGTCAGTGCAGCCAAAGGCCATGAAGGCCAAGGCGGGTTCGCGGAAGAGCCTGTGAGCTGGAGGATAAACAGGCAGCGTAGTAGTTGCGTGTTACCCGTTGTTTCACCCTGTCGTGTTGTTAACATCATTGGATACGTTAAAAGGGTTCCTGCGTCACGGCCGGTCGGTTGGATCAATGGACTGCCACCCCCCACCACCACACACACACACCCCTCCCCCGAGCCAGCTCTCTCTTCTCGTCTGTTCTTTCTAAGCATTCCAGTACTTGTACGTCGAGACTGAGCCGGACATCAGGCCCGCCAGCGCAATCGTCACAGGGTGGCCAATCACGGGCACGTCGCCGCCTGCGACACAGGGGTCAGGACAATGGCAACGGCAGGAGTGAGCACAGTAGACTCTGGTCTGAGAGTAGGCAGTCAGACACAGGGGCAGAGCACACTCGCACGCAAACACATTCACACACACACACTAATGCACGCACACACGCACACACGCACGCCAGGCAGTTGACACGCCTGCCCCACCCACCCATGATGTCGTTGACCGCGATGCACGCGTCGGCCACGTCCTGCATGATGACCGCGATGCGCAGCGCCTTCAGCGCGCGCACCGCGCCCAGCTGCCGCTCCAGGCCCTGGTCGAGCACACCCTCCACCGTGCGCTTGCGCTCGAAGGACGCGGACAGGCGCGCCTCGCGCGCAGACAGCTCGCGCAGCTGGGGCAGGGCATGGGCAGGCGTTGTTGTGGGCATGTGGTGGGCGCACCCAGGTGATGCAGGCGGGGACGGGTGTTAAGCGCAGGTCGTGGGAAGGTGAGGAGGTGGGTGTTGTGCACAGGTCGTGGGTCGGTGAGGTGGGCCGCGCGCAGAGCGAGGGAGAGGGCATGGAGGCGTGCCTCAAGGAGCCCGGCTGCCGCCCTCCCACCCACCCACGGACGCATGCCCCGTCACCATGTCACTGTTGAAGTGAGGCTCATAAAGCAGCAGTGGGGCCTTTCGGGCATCCTAGCGCTAGGATGCCTGAAAGGGTTTACTGTTGCTGTATCAGCCTCACTTCAACAAAACGAATGTCCTCAAGGTTGCTCCCTCGCACAATCACCGCCCAAGCGACCGCTGTTGATTACAACAAAAACACCCCGTCACCCCCTCACCTTGAGCAGCGACAGCGTGATGCTGCCGATGTAGCCGACGGTCTCGGCCCACACGCTTGCGTCGGAGAGCACCTTCTCCTGCTGCACGCTCAGCACGCCGGCCTTGGCGAGCCTGCAGGGGTGGGTGGGTTGTGGTGTAAGACACAGCGCGGAGTCCGTGTGTTGGGTGTCAAAGTGCTCCTGCCTCGCACTAGACTCTCTTGCCCACCCGGTCCAGGGGAGTAGGCAAGCCCAGTGGGAACCCCACACTTGGTTCCCACTCCCAGCTAGAGGGCGCATACAGTCCCTGCTAGCCACTGTAGAGCCTTGGCCCAGCTAAGGGGCACAGGCATGACGGGCTAGAGGGGGTGTATGTGACACGTGGTGGTGGTGATGGTGGTGGTCGTGGGGATGCAGGTGTGTGCGCGGGAGGTCGCACGGCCCCACCCCGCCATTTGTGTCTGGCGCGTGGCCCCACGCGTGGCCCGCACTCACCACACGCCCTGCTCGATGAAGTAGTAGATGCCCTCGCCGCCGTACGCCAGAGCCTCCAGCAGGTACACGTGCCCCGTCGCACGGCTCTTGCGCAGGCTGTTGATGTCCTGTAGGAACTTGCCGAGACGGAAAGCTTTTCTGCAATCCACGCAGAATGTGTGTGTTTGTGTGTGCTACATAAAGTTAGGGCTTCCCTCTGAAGGGGACGCGGTGGCAGGGCACGAAGGCGCTGCTCTGGGCCCGTTTTTGTTAGCATCGAAGTTATGCTAGGGAGAGAGTAGTGTTACACATCCACTGCCGGCGGTCACAATCAGTTCCAAAGTTCCAGCTGGACTATCAGACAGCAGGCACAAGGCCCACCAAAAGTTCAAGCTACAAAAGTAGCCCACAGTAGCGCCACCCACACTAGGTGGTGGGCGCCAAGCAAGCAGCACCGCAAGCCAAGCACCACACTCAGCCCTGAAGCAGCCAGAGGCAGACCCCAGGTATAACCGGCTGTAAAGCCAGGACCATGAAGGGACCAAGAAGGCCCACCTCCAACCACCCGAAAGCGGCCAAACACGGCACCCGCCGCAACACTCTACTCAGCGATCACACTGCACTCGCCACCGCGCGCGTGTGGAGCCACTTCCCCTTCTCTCACACTCCCAGAGGGGATGCAGCTAAGCAAGCAGGTGCAGCCACCCTAGGGACCATTTTGTGTGTGTGCGTGTGTGTGCGCGCGTGTGCGTGTGTGTGTGTGTGCATGTGCATGTGCGTGTGCGTGTGCGTGTGCGTGTGTGTGAGCGTGTGTGCGCGTGTGCGTGCACACACACCTGGTGGTGCCGAGGCTCTTGTCCAGCGCCTTGGCCCGCTTGTACACCTCCGGCATGCTGCCGCTAGTCGCAGCCACGAGCTTGGCGCTGTAGCGGATGAGCTTTAGGGCCTGCATGGACGCAACATGGCATGGATGCATGGGCACTCACTGTCGGAAGAAGCGCCCTCATCCTTTCCCGCTGGGCAGGCATTCTGGGCGCACACACCTTGTCGATGCCCTCCCGCTTGCCGAGGAAGCTGATGAGCTGGTCTACGAGGTCGGGCTTGCATTTTGGCTTTTCGGCCATCGCGGCTGACGTAGGAGGAGAGCTCATGCCATAACAAGGGCCGATAACGGGGCCCTTATGAGGGAACGTGCGTACGTAGCACGGGGGCGTGTGTAGTGTTTAGCGCTGCGCGCGCGCTGTGTGCGTGTTCCGAAAGTGTTGTGCGAAGATAGATTTGGATTTGGTGAGCGTGAGCACGGCGTGACAACGTGATTAACACAGGCCGGCCACGTGTCTGACACAGTGAATGCCCCTCACACGTAAACACGGCTCCTCAGAGCCCCTCTCACGTTCGAGCTGCTTGAATTCCCGTTAATGCTTGAATGCTTGTGAGTGGGTAGACCCAGACAGGCAGACCTGCTCTCTGCTCTCAGCCCAGCCTACTGCTATCATAAATATATATAGTGGCTTGCACAGCCCCAAATCCTCTGGCAGCCTGGGTGGGGGTAGACGGGCAGCCTGCGCGCTCGCACACACACGATGCGCACAGTGCCGCCGCCGCCGCCGCCGCCACCGCCGCGTCAATGTCTGTGAGAGTCGCGTCATCGCGCGAAGCGCAGCTTGGCGGCCATACCGCGCCAGCACGGCATGATGATCAGCGACGCGACCGCAATCTCCAGCTGCGGACACGTGTCACGACGTGCGTGTGTTTGGGGGCAGGCGCAGAGAGTCAGGGAGCCGTGCCACCACGCCCGTGGGCACCCGCGCAGCGTGTAGACAGGCACGGCTGCAGACACGACACATGCACACCCTCTCCCTCAAACACACGCACGCACGCACCTGCGGCGACAGGTCATCCGTGCCCAGGCCGTCCATGACCCATTGTGAGTCGATGACGGCATGGCTCACGAGCCACGTGTAGCCAATGGTCGCGAGCACAGTTGCGACCGCCCTGCGCGTGGTCGGTTTTACGGTCCGTCAGGCGCCATTGATGGCGTATTAGATAGACCCGTGCGTGTGTGCGCGCGCGCGAGTCGATTCATGTGTGCGTGTGTGAGTGTGTGCGTACGCGTGCGCTTGGACGTTGGAGCGGACAGGCACGTCTGCCTACCAGCGACGCCACTTATAAGCGAGGAGCCCCCCCCCCCCCCCCCCCCACACACGCTGGACCATGCCGCCTGCCTGGACCATGTCGATCGACCCGGGGGGGGGGGTACTATTGTCATCGACTTCTTTCAAAACGCCTCCTCGTGAACAGGATTGAAGCCCCGCTGCTCCCCCCCCGCTGCCCCCCGCTGCCCCGCTGCTCCCCCCCCGCTGCTCACTCCCCCCCCGCTGCTCACCCCCCGCTGCTCACCCCCCCGCTGCTCACCCCCCCCCCGCTGCTCGCCCCCGCTGCTCAGCCCCCCCCCCGCTGCTCACCTCCCCCCCCGCTGCTGCTGACCAGTGCTTCCTAAACTAGGCGGTCTGCCACCAACGGCGGTAAACAGGCGGTAATAATCAGTTTCCCGATGGACAGCTGACCGCCTAAATCTGGCCTAAATCGCAACAATTTCGGCCAAAGAGTGTGACTTTTACGATTTTCGCGTTTTTGTTGCAAAAAGAAACAGGCAAAGTAGGCAGTTCAGGATTTTCGCCGGTGGCCAGGCGGTAGGTATTCATGAATCTGAATCAATTGAGGAAGCCCCGCTGCTTACCACGTGACGGTCGTGTCGACGCACGCGATGAAGACGGGGCCCAGCACCATCTGCACGTACAGGTTGTCGTTGGACGGCACGCGGCCCCTGCGCGGCGCGGTGCGGTGTGGTGTGTGTAATGGTGTGTGTGATGTGTGTGGTGTGGTGTGGTGCGGTGCGGTTCGGTGTGGTGGTGCGGTGTGGTGCGGTGCGGTGTGGTGTGGTGTGGTGTCAGCAGGGGAGGCAGGCGGGCGGGCCGTAGCAACTCCTCCCACCGACCGACCGCACACGTTGCACAGCGCAGGCGTGCGTGCTTGATCTGATCTGATCTGATCGGTGTGTGTGTGTGTGTGTGTGTGCGCGTGTGAATGTGTGTGCATGCGTATGTGTGTGTGCGTGTGTGTGCTGTGTGTGTGTGTGTGTGCGCGCGAGCATGGGCCGTATGGGCAAGGGCACCTGTAGTCGCCGATCAGAACCGCGGCAATGAACCACGTCCCGACGGCGATGCCCATCAGCCACTTCTCCTCGTCCCACGGGATTCGCTGCGAGCTGAGCTCAGTCGCGGCCATCATCACGGCGTCGCCCTGGGAGGGTGGATTGGATGCAGTTTGCATGCGGTGGATTCAAATGGTGGTTGCTGGTGAGCTGGGCGTGCCAGGGTCCGGGGGGTATGTGTGTGCGACTTGTGTGTGTGTGTATGTGTGCAGATGTGTGTGAGGGGGAGGGGGGGGGAGGTGTGGTGGACGAGGGTTTTAGGGAGCACGCTCACGCACGGGGGCGCATGCACCCAAGCTTGTCCCATGCGCCGCATGCCCCCATGCGTCCCTTCCCAGCAAAAAGCTTGCCATGATCATAGGTCCGTCAACGAGCCGCGCGAGGATTGGGTTCTTCGGCGGTGATGGCACTCTCCGCTTCTTGTCGTCCCCCTTGGGCTTTCGCCCGCTGTTCGTCTTTGCCAGTGGCACCACTAGTGATCGGCCACGCTGGAAAGAGACAAGTGGCCGCGACAAAGTGTTGCATGGCTGCAGCCGTGAGTCGGGCGCATAGGCGCGCATGTTTGCAATGAGGAGCGGGGAAGGTGCTTGCAAGTGATACAGACTCCCACACATCTCTGTCACACCAATCTGCACACCAATCTCCACTGCGATTAAGCTGTGTGTATATGTGTGTGTGTGTAATGTGTGTGATTAAGCGGTGTGTGAGTGTGCTTGTGTTGACATGCTGCAGATAGAGAGACATTGCGCAGACTGCCAGATGGATGCTGTACGGCACGACACCAGCTCAACACACCACACCGCCGCACAGCGACACCACCTACTAGCCTAGGCTAGTAGTAACACACCACGCTGCCCGCGCCGCCGCAGTACGCCTCTGCCCACGCGCGCCCTGCATCGGACTGCTGCGCCGCGAACGCGAGCCGCTGCCGCGGCACGACATACCCGTGCACGAGCGTCCGTCGCGCGGTCGACACCATGCGGGTGGCCAGCCCCGAGCGCCGCACCTCCTGCGACACCCACACGCCGCGCACGCCGGCGACGGGCGGCTCGAGTGGAAACGGCCCTCCACTGCCGCTTGCGCTGGCGCTGCCGCCACGGTCGCCGGCAGCGCTGCCGCTGCCTCCGCCCACCGGTTGCTGCCCGCCTCTGCTCTGCGGTGCCACGCCGCCGCTCGCCCGTGCTGGCTCGTTCCCCGCCTCGGCCTCGGGTCGCCCCGTGCTCGTGGGCGGTAGCCCGCCGTTGCTGCCGGGCTGCCCTCTTCCATCGCACACAACCTCCTCGACCGTCGATAAGTCGCGCCCGGCCAGCGCCGCCCCACACCGAGGCTCTTGCGTGTGGCCGGTGGCTGCGCCCTCCGCTGCACCCGAGTTGCTCGCGCCGGCACCTGGGGATGGGGTTGGGGGTTGGGGTTGGGGGCGGTTGAGGTTGGTGTTGGTGTTGGGTGTCTGGGTCGGGCTCTTGGGTTGGGTCTCGGGTTGGGGTTGGGCCTTGGGTTGGGGAGAGGGGGTGCGGGGGCGCAGTGCCCGCGTTGTTTTTGTTTGGGGGCGGGACGTGTCTACTCAAGGAGTCGGGCGGTTGGGGCGGTTGGGAGGGGGGGCCCGGGGAAGGGTTTGGGGTCGGGGGATGAATTTGGGTGGTCAAGGCACGTGAACCAGGGATGGGCACACGCGCTGTGGGGGTTGCGTCCCGTCCCGTCCACCCACTCCCCGCGTGACTCCCCCCCCTCCACCCACCACCCTCTACCCACTCCCCACCCGACTCCCCCCATCCACCCGCTCACCAGCAGCAGCAGCAACAGCGGCGGCGGCACTGCAGCTGATGCCTCGTACGCTGCTGCCGCCTGCCGGCGGGGCCGCGCTGACGCGCTGCTGCGCGCGCGAGAGCCGCTCGACCACGAGCACGGCAGTCACGCGCTTACTCGGCGTGACGTACAGGAACACCACCTCTGTCCCTCCACCGCCCGGTGCCGCTGGTGCCGCCGCTGCTGCGCCCCTGGACGCCGGGAGCGACGACGACGACCCAAACGTGGGCAGCAGCCAGCCGGACGCCAGTCCCAGCGCCTGCTCCACGTGCGCGCACACCTCGGCGGCCTGTCGCGCGCGTAGTGCCGTGTGCGTGGGCGCACAGCACCCTGCGCTAACGGGATGCAAACGCGAGGGCGCATGCGTGTGCATGCACGCGCACGCGCACACGCCGCGTGCACTCGCCTTCTTGACCTGCGCCGCGCTGTCGGTGCCCAGCACCATGAGCAGCCGCCCGCGCGCTCCCTCGTCCAGCACGACTCGCTCGTGTGCCCAGCCCTGCATCTCATTGCATGCGTCATTGAGGCAGGTGGGTGGGGTGCGTCCACTAGCCACGCCCGCATGGAAGCGCGCCATGCAAGCGCATGCAACGACCCCCCTCCCGCCTGCACGCCGTGCCTGGAACTTGAAGCCGAGGCTGACGGCCTGGTGGAAGTCGCGGTGGGTGCGCTCGTCGTCGGGCTGCCCCTTTGTGTACAGCATGCCGCACCCAGTGCAACGACTTGGGCCGAACGCTCTCTGCGGTCATGCCACGCATGCGTCAGGCGTGGCGACTACATAGCGGCGAGTACTAGTGGGCTACGCGCATGCACGCACCTGTCCCAGGTCCAGGCACAGCTGCACTTGCTTTCTGGCCGCGCTGCCGGAAGGGGTCGGCTTCAGGTCGCACTTTGCGACGCGCAGGCCGGGATTGCCCAGGTAGGAAAGCAT
Organism: Chlamydomonas sp. UWO 241; assembly: GCA_016618255.1. Lineage (NCBI taxonomy): Eukaryota > Viridiplantae > Chlorophyta > Chlorophyceae > Chlamydomonadales > Chlamydomonadaceae > Chlamydomonas > Chlamydomonas priscui. The sequence goes on from VFSX01000110.1 coordinate 180,850, forward strand.
GCTGCGCTGGGAGTCTCGCATGGTGGCGCTGACCTTTGGGGCTGGAAGTGAAGGTGGTCCGCAGCTGTCAGGGGTCTGTCACTTTGCGAGTCCATCCTCAACCACTCAGATCCAGATCTTTACATCACTGTTGGAACTGTCAACCCTGTCCAGACCCAAACCCGAGCCACCCACAAGCTTCCCATATATTTACTGTACACCGAACCGGCGCCCCTCCCCCTCCCGCGCGTTCACGGCGCCTGCGACGAGAGCACCTCCTTGAATGCGCTCACAAACGTGGACGGGTCCTGCGCGCCTGAAAGCGACACCTTGCCGTTGATGGTGAAGTTGGGCACGCCCGAGACCGCCCGTGCTCGCGCTGCCCGAAGCTCTGCCTGCACCTCTGCCAGCCCAGCGTTGGGGTCGGCCAAGTACTCGGCCGCGCCAGGCAGTCCGGCCGAGTCGGCCGCCTCCACCAGCAGCGTGCGGTCGTTGATGAAACGCTCCTTGCAAAAGTAGGCCGCGAAGAGGTACTCAACAACGCAGTCCTGAGCGCCCGCGCCGCCCACCTTGAACGCCCAGTTGATGAGCCGGTGTGAGTCGAGCGTGTTCCCAGTCATCCCGCCGAGCGAGTACGTCAGGCCCAGCTCGGAAAAAGTCTGTGCGTCGGGAGAGGGAGGGGGGGGGCGGTTGGGGGCGGTGAAGACATTACGCAACGCAACCCATGGATGGGTGTGAAGGGACGTGAGGGGCACACACGCACGCACGCGTGTCGGCACAGCGACCACTCGCAACACATGCGCGTGCGCACCTGCAGCATGCGCGGCATCATTTGAGCCATCTTGGCTGCGCCGAATTTCTCCGTGTACAGCTCCGCCTTGTTGCGCCCCTCGACAGGGGCGTCTGCGTCGAGCTGGAACGGGTGCCACTGCACGTCGAACACTACGCCCGAGTCCTTCATCTGGGACATTGCCTCCTCGAGCCGCCGCTTCCCGACAAAGCACCTGCGCGTGTGCCGCAGCCATGCATGCAGAGGGGTGAGCAACTTGCCTGCCTCACAGTTGGCATGTGAGTGAGCAGCACAGTTTGGAGCCATGCGCATGGGCAGTTTCCATGCAGCCCCATGCGATGCAGTTGGAGGCCCCCCCCTGCCATACACCGTACCATGGGCACACGGTGTCACTGATGACATCGATCTTGATCGTCCTGGCGGTAGCCATTGCGCGCGTGGTGGCCCGGTGGCGTTGAACGGTGTTGGAGAGCGGGTTGGATCGCAAAAGGGAGCGCATACAAAAGAGGTGTGGTTTGCAGGCGCTTATGTAGTGTGTGGCGTTGCTCTCGCGGTTGCGATTTCGTTGCACAAGGTGTGCAACGAAGTGCAAAGGTATGGAATTGTTTTGGCCACACTTGGATCGGCGTTGCACACTCAAGTAACTGCTCCTGTTGCGCTCAGGTGGCTGTGCGCCACGCCCATGTTAAACATCTGCATGGTGGAGAGGGAGCGGTAGTGGCACTCTAAGGGGCGAACACTTGTTGTTGCGCGTGGTTGTTGCAGCGCCATGAGGCCTCGCATGTGGGACCCACAGCGGGCGGTCGACAAACTGCCTCAGCCCTTCCGCATGATCGACAAATTGGTAGCAGAGATTGTGTCACAGGCGCTGGAGGAGATTTCTCTCAAGGCGGACCAGCGGCGACAGCAGCGTGCCGCGCACATTGACATGGTGCGCACACAACACACCTGCTCACTCATGCACACACAGCGCCACAGCACAGCTTTTCTCCACCCCATGCGCACATGCATGCACCGCATGCATGCATGCCTGTGGGCTGCCCAGGCCAGCCAGGGCCTGCCTGATTGAGGGGTCCCCCAGGGGCCATGGTTGGCTGGACGAAGGCCATGCCGTGCGAGTGCATGCCATTCCTTCTCCCGACGCATCACGCCGCTGCGCCTGCCCCCGCCCCGCAGAAATTCATGCCCCATGCGCTGCTCGTGGCAGACGGCGAGGCGACGTGCTTCACGACGCCTGGCGTTGGTGCGTGCTGGGTAGCGTGTGGGAGCACACACACACACACACGCACACACACACACACACACACGCACACACACACACGCATACACGCACACACGCACACATGCACACACGCTCACACGCACACGCACACGCACACACGCACACACACGCACACACACACACACACACAGCACACACGCACACACACGCTCACGCACGCACGCACCCACCCACCCACGCTCCACCCACCCACCCACACCCACACATCACGCAGCCGGCCTCGTCGTGGTCGGCACCTCAACGGGCGCGGTGACGTCGTTCACCGCGCGCGACTTTGAGGCCGGCAGCACCGACGCGTCTGCGCACGCGGCACCGGTGACCGCGATGGACGCGGGCCACACGCCGTCGACAGGCGCCAAGGTCGTCGCGTCGGCGTCGGCGGGGCACCTCGCTGTGCACGAGGTGCAGGTCAAAACGGCGCAGCTGAGCGTGCTCGCGTGGGTGCGTTGCTGTGTGCGTGTGCGTGTGCTTGTGTGGCCCTAGGGACTTGCAGACTCTGTGTATATACCCTTAGGAAGCCCTGAAGTTGTCTAGTCGGCCCTGTCTGTGCACCAGGTGCAGGTCTGACGGAGCAGCTGGGCGTCCTGAGGGTGCATTGCTGCACATGTGTGCGTGTGCTTGTGGCCCTTCCCTACCAAAAAGACTGTTAAGAACCTCACGAGCCCTACACAGTCGTTGAGTCGGCTGTGCACGAGGTGCAGGTCAAAACGGCGCAGCTGAGCGTGCTCTCGAGAGTGCATTGCTGCACATGTGTGCGTGTGCTTGTGGCCCTTCCCTACCAAAAAGACTCTTAAGAACCTCACGAGCCCTACACAGTCGTTGATTCGGCTGTGCACGAGGTCCAGGTCAAAACGGCGCAGCTGGGCGTGCTCTCGAGAGTGCGTTGCTGTGCTCGTGTGCGTGTGCTTGTGGCCCTTCCCTACCAAAAAGACTCCCAAGAACCCCACGAGCCCTAAGCAGTCGTTGAGTCGGCTGTGCACGAGGTCCAGGTCAAGACGGCGCAGCTGAGCGTGCTCGCGCGGGTGCATTGCTGTACTCGTGTGTGTGATTCGGCTGTTTTGGCCCTACCTGATAGACTCTTTAGAGCCGTGCGCACGATACCTGAAGTCGTCTGGTCGGCCGTGGCAGTGCACAAGGTGCAGGTCAAGACGGCGCAGCTGAGCGTGCTCGCGCGAGTGTGTTGCTGCGCGCGTGTGCGTGTGATTGTGCCTGCTTTGGCCCTACCTGATAGATTCGTAAGAGCCTTGCGCACGAGGCCTGAAGTCGTCTGGTCGGCCGTGGCAGTGCACAAGGTGCAGGTCAAGACGGCGCAGCTGAGCGTGCTCGCGCGAGTGCGTTGCTGTGCGCATGCACGTCGTGTGTGTGTGCATGCTTTGGCCCTACCTAATAGACTCTTTAGAACCTTGCGAGCCCTAAACAGTCGTTGAGTCGGCAGTGCACGAGGAGCAAGTCAAAGCGGCGCAGCTGAGCGTGCTCGCGAGGGTGCGTGCTGGTTTCTTTAACAACTCTGTAGAAACCTTAGGAAGCCCCTGGAGTAATCTAGTCCGCCCTGTTGGTGCACAAGGCGCAGGTCAAAACGGCGCAGCTGGGCGTGCTCGCGCGGGTGCGCAGCAGTATGCGTGTGTATATTTGGCCCTACCCTGCCAGACTCTTTAGGTTGGAGGCTTGAAGTCGGCCCTTTCAAGGTGCACAATTTCAAAGCAGCGAAGCTCGACGTGCTCACGCGGACGCGTGCTGGCGGACGGGAGCTTGCGATGGCCCAACTGAACTGGATACTACAGTCTGCGTGACACCAGTAATGATGACACCTTTTAAAGCCCCCGAGTCTCGTGCACATCGCACTCGTGCATCTCATGATGCACCCACGCACGCGCGCGCTGCCTGCCCCTGCTCGTGGCCCCCGGCTGCACACACCACAGTGGGCGAGACACATGCACACGCACACACACACACACACTCACACACACCAGCAAACACGCACACACATACACACACACACACACACACACATACACACACACACACACACACACACACACACACACACGCACACGCACACGCACACGCACACACACACACACACACACCAGCAAACACACACGCGCCATGCACGCACGCAGGTGGAGCTCCCAGCCGACCCGGACCACGCGCCCGGTGCCTCGCCGCGCAGCGTCACGTTCTCCATGAACGTGGCCCACATCGCGGTGTGCTACGACAGCGGTGCACTGTGCGTGTACGCGCTCGAGATGCCAGACAGCTTCTACGTAGCTGCCAAGCCGGGCACGGCGGCGGCGGCGGCGGCGGGCGACGGGGACGCTGGCGCCGCAGCGGCCGAGGGCGAGGGGGGCCCGCCGCGCGAGATGGGCACGCTGCGCCTCGTGCTGAGCATGTCGGTCGCGTGCGTGCGGCGCCTGCACGTCGGCACAGCCACCGTCGGCTGCGTGCACATCGAGTGGGCGCGGCAGCAGCGGCCGGACCACAGCGGTCGCTCAGACCGCTTCCACAAGCCCGCGCGCGGGCTCTACGTCTGGTGGGCCGGCTGCAACCGCCTCGCGCTCTCCTACTTTGACGACGGCGGCGTGCCGGGTGGGCGTGCAAAGGCAGAGGCGGCCGCGGCGGCGGCTGCGGCCGCGGCCGCGGCTGCCGTCGCCGCCGCGGCTGCGGCGGCGAAGCCGGTGACCCCTGCCAAGGGCGGCAAGGGTGCTGCTGCCGTGGAGTCGCAGACGGTGGCCGCTCCTCTGGCGGGCGACGCGTCGGGCGTGCAGCGGCAGCCGTTCAAGACCTGGAAGCTCGCGTTTGGCGTCACGTGCGCGTGCATCTCGGGCGACGGCACGCTGCTCGCGTTTGGGCTCGACGACGGCAGCGTCGTCGTGTGGAATGATGCGGTGTGCGCACACGTGCGCGTGCTGCCGCGCATGCCGGCGCCCGTGTCGGCGGTCTCGTTCGTGTCGGGATCTGCGTCGCGGCTCTTTGTCACGTCGGCCGACGGCTCGATCTACACTGCTGACTTTCTGAAGCCCGAGGACTCGGAGGCCGCGGCGGTCAAGCTGCCGCACGCCGCGAACAAGGTCGTGTTCCTGGCGTCCGACCCCTTTGCGCTCTGCTTCTGCCCGGGGTCGGCCGCGCCCGGCGACCCGTCACCCGGCGACGCCACGCAGCCGCCGCGCCTCGTGTGGTACGACGTCGCGACGCAGAAGCTCGTCGCCGAGTGCATCGGGCGGCCCTCGGCGAGCGAGCCGATGAACTTCTCGACCGCGTTTGACAACGACCACCGCGTGGCGCGCGTGGCGGCAGCGGCGGCGGCGACCGCGGCGGCGGCGGCGGCAGATCCCGCTGCTGCCGAGCCTGCCGCAGGGGCCGCCGCCACGCTAGACACCGCCGCGGTGCCCCAGCTCCTCCTGCCGTACCCGCGCTGGGTGCTGAACGAGTCGTACTTCATTGCGGCCGGACCGCGCCAGCGCTCGACGTCGTTCCGCCCGCCGCAGGGCGTGCTGCCAGAGGAGGTGGGTGGTCTTGGCCACTGAGGCGTTTGTTGCGGGCTTGTTCTATTGGGGGCTTTTTGTTTGAGGTGATCGGGGTTGAGTAAAGGAGAGGGTAGGGCTTGGGAGAGCCTGATGGCACTGAGCCATCTTCCCACCACACACGCACGACGCGCGCCCTCCACCACCCAATGACGCTCGCTCACTGCTGCTGCTGCACCACTCGCACCACTCACACACGCTCGCTCATTGCTGCACCACACGCACCACTTGCACCACTCGCACACGCTCGCTCACTGCTGCACCACACGCACCACTCGCACCACTCGCACACGCTCGCTCACTGCTGCACCACACGCACCACTCGCACCACTCGCACACGCTCGCTCACTGCTGCACCACACGCACCACTCGCACCACTCGCACACGCTCGCTCACTGCTGCACCACACGCACCACTCGCACCACTCGCACACGCTCGCTCACTGCTGCACCACACGCACCACTCGCACCACTCGCACACGCTCGCTCACTGCTGCACCATACGCACCACTCGCACCACTCGCACACGCTCGCTCACTGCTGCTGCTGCACCACTCGCACCACTCGCACACGCTCGCTCACTGCTGCACCATACGCACCACTCGCACCACTCGCACACGCTCGCTCACTGCTGCTGCTGCACCACTCGCACCACTCGCACACGCTCGCTCACTGCTGCACCATACGCACCACTCGCACCACTCGCACACGCTCGCTCACTGCTGCTGCTGCACCACTCGCACCACTCGCACACGCTCGCTCACTGCTGCTGCACCACTTGCAGGTGCCCGACGAGGAGTGGCCGCGCGAGGCCGTTCTGCTGCTGTTCAAGGTCGACGCGCTCGCGCGCTGCCTCATGCCCGAGGAGGAGGGCGAGTCCAAGGCGAGCCAGAAGCTGCTCGAGCGTATGCTCGCCGAGCTCGACCCCGGGCCGAAGAAGCGCAGCGGCAAGCACGTGCAGTACGACCAGCCGGACCCAGACGCGCCACGGCCGCCGCCGTCCGCGCTGCGCCGCGCGGGGTCGGCGTCGGCGTCAGACCTGGCGTCCGAAGACGACGACGACACGCGCAGCATCGCGAGCAGCGTCGGGCGCCACATCCAGTTTGAGGGCGACGATGCCGAAGGCGAAGGCGGCGGCGGCGAGCGGCGGCAGTTCAAGAAGGAGACGCGCAAGGGCGGGTATAGCGAGCTGACGGCCAAGAGGCCGGTCATGGACCTCACGCAGGGCGGCAAGATCGACCCGTCGCAGATCGGGCAGGAGGCGCCGGGGGGGGCCGCCGGAGGGGTGTCGCCCGAGCGTGCGCAGTCGCCTCCATGGCACCACACCAACCCGCTCGCGCGCATCCACCCCGACTGGGAGGAGGCGCCCGTGCTCGCGCGCATCATGGACCGAATCAGCACCAAGGGCGGCGGGCGCAAGAAGCGCGACCGGCGCCTGTTCAACGTCGCACACGAGATGTCGACCAAGCTCGCCAAGGAGGCCGGGCCCAAGCCGGTGCTGCTGACAAAGTAGTGCGGTAGCTGACTGACCAGTGGTCCGTGGGGGCAGACGTTACACAATGGCGTGTGTTGTGGTAAAATTGTTGCTCTATATCGACACACAGCAACCGGCGTCATCCGCCGCGCATGCCCAACACGCACTCTCGCAGAGGCCTAACCCAGCAGCACGCATACAGGAGGAGGTACATGCGCGCGCGTGCGTCGCAGGTGCTTCTTAGGTAAGCAAAGGGCACGGCTGCGCGAGGGTGCCCTTGATGGGCATGGAGTGGAGCGCTCCGGCTCTCCCCGTCAGCACCAGGCGGCGGCCCCACACACGACCGTGCAGTCCGCCTGGCGCGCGACAGCCGCCTGACGCGCGACGCGACGCTGCAAGTGCGCCACTCGATCAGTCCGCCGCGCCGTCGCCGTCGCCCCGTGGAGGAGAGCGGGAGCGGGAGCGCGACTTGTCCTGCAAGCGGGGTGGTGGCAGGCGCACGCGTTAGTCGTGGCGTGCGCGCTGAGAGCGATCACAGAGAGCGGCGCGCGCGCTGGCCGCCCAATCACTCTCGCCCCGTCCCCTCTCCTCCCCACCCCACCTTGTCTGCCGCCTTGGCGGGGGGTGACGCGCTGCGGGAGCGGGAGCGCGAGCGCGAGACGCTGCGGGAGCGGGAGCGAGAGCGGCTGCGCGAGCGCGGCGACGCGCGGCGGCGCGGGGGCGAGCGCGAGCGGGAGCGCGAGCGGGAGCGCCCGCGGTCCTTGCCCTCGCCGCCCTCGCCGCGGTCCTCCTTGACGCGGATGAAGCACGTGTCGAACGGGTTGCGGAACTCGGTGTCGTCGAGCTTCCGCAGCGCCGACTCCATGTCCTCGCGGCGCGCGTAGTCAACGAGGCCGATCGTTCCGCGCCCGTCCTTCATGACCTGTGTTGTGCGCGTTGCGTGTGCACAGGGAAGGGGGAGCATGGGAAGGGACGATTAGTCGTCTGAGACGGGCTTGCGCTTTCCATGGCACACGACACCTGCGTGTCCAGGGCAGGCGCCCTCCCGCCCGACATGCCGCGCGCCCCTGCAAAGCACAACATCACCCCTACGCGGCGGTGGCCGCGCACCCCCCACTGCCGCCACCCCACTCGCCTGCGTGAACGTGACGTCGCCTGCGCGGCGCATGTGGTCCTTGAGATCCTGCCAGCTCGCGGTCGCCGGCAGCCCGTGCACGATCACGCGGAAGTCGGTGCGGCGCGACGGGCCGTACGGAGACGGGCCCATGCCGGCGGCACCGCCACCGCCTCCGCCACCCCCGCGACCGCCGCCGCCGCCACCTCCGTAGCGGTCGCCGCCGCCGCCACCGCCGCCGTAGCGGTCGCCGCCGCCGCCCCCGCCGTAGCGGTCGCGGTCACCCCCGCCGAACCCACCGCGGCTGCCGCCGCCGCCGAAGCCACCGCCACCGCCGCCGCCGGCACCGCGGCCGCCGTGGGAGATCTCGCAGCGAATGCGGGCGCCGTAGAAGTCGTAACCGTCGCGGGCGCGCGCGGCCTGTGTAAGTGGGCGGGGGTGGGTGGGTGGGTGAGGGAGGTGGGGTGAGCGGGGCAAGAGGCGGGTGTGCGCGCCCTATGAGCGGGGGGGGGGGGGAGGGGAGCACCATGCAGCGCCCATGGGCATCCTCATGCCCATGTGCCAAACTCGCCTCCTCAGCATCGCGCGGGTCCTCGAACGTCACGAACGCAAAGGCTGGCGGACGGGGCGGCAGCTTCAGGTCGATGGTTGCGATGCGGCCGAACTGCGGGGCGCACACGCGGGGGGGGGGAGGGCGTGTGAGGGAGAGCCGCATGTGCATGCAAACCAAGCAATCGTGATCCTTGCCTTGTAGAAGAGGTCTTCCACCTCCCTCTCCCGCACGTTCAGCGGGAGGTTGCCGACGTAGATCTTGGAGGAGGCCATGCTGGGCGGCGCCCAGGCGATCGGGCGGACGGGCGCTAGATCAGCGAACTCGAGTTGAAGCTCGGTTTGGCGGCTCCTCGACCTGCTGCGACACGCGGCAAGCGATCACACCGGGGCGCACCATGAGCCCACGCGTCCCTCCTCATCCCGTTGCGATCCGCTCCGTGCGCTTTGAGCGCATGCCTCTCCCTTGCTCCAAACTGCTCCCTCTCTCCCTCTCTCCCTCCAAGCTGCGAGCACGCATCCCTCCGCCTCCGCTCCAGGCCACACAGCTGTTGAGACTAGCCGCGCCCTCCACGGCGGCTCCCTCCCGCATGCATCCATCCAGAGAGCCGCTCCCACTCCTAGCCTCTCTCTCAAAGCTGCAGCACGGCACAGCACAGCAGCACGCTCCCTGAATCCATCGCCGTACCTGCAGGTGGTGGGTGGGTGCCCTTCGCCGAATGCAGCGTTGACGAGCGTGCCTGAGATTTGCGTGGGGCGGAGAAGTGTTGACTTTCTTCCAATAGCGCGCCCTCGCCTCACTAGTGAGCCACTACAGTCGCACTACACACGTCTGCACGCTTTCACGTGTGCGATCCGCGCCCTCATTTAGTAGAGGTGATCCAGCTGCTGTCGCTGACTGGCCACCTTGCAACCCCACCTGTGTTGCACTCGGAGAGCACTACGTGGCGGCGCAATGGAGGCGCGCATGGTGAAGGTTGGACGGGCTTGTCTATCGCGTCAGATGAGCAGGGCGTGCAGTGCGCCGCGACAACCAAGCGTCCGCCGCATCATTCAGCACTCCAGGTGGATATACCAGCTCAGAGCAGGCTCGCGTCCGTCCACCAGGACCCAACTGTGACTCATTTCCATGTGCCTGCTGCCTGGCCATGTGCCTACTCCCTCAGGCCGTGTGTGCAGGGAGCCCATGCAGTGCCAGTGCAGCATGCAGCGCATGCACCACAGGTACACCCGCGCCGGAGAGCAGCCTCCAGTCTGGTCGTGGCAGCAGCCAGCAGGTGTGGTTTGCGTGTGCATGCACGTCGTGGCGGCTGCACCGAAAGGGTGTGCACGCGCGTACTCACGCGCATGCATGCAGCAATGGCGCGTGCATGCATGCCCCCCATATGTGTTGCTTGGCTCCCTCCCTCACTCCCTGCCACACGTGGCGCCCATCGCACTCACGCAGCACCAGCACCAGCAACGCTGTTGATGGCACCTCCTCCAGCATGGACGTGGAGCCCGACAGCAAGCAGGTGGGAGCGCAAGCAAGTCAAAATCCAAAAGAAATCCTCGCTGCGCTGGTGAAAATCCCTGCTGCGTTGGCTCGGTGTGCCCAGGCGGCCACGCGTTCGCTCTCTCGCCACTGTACACGTACGCATGCACGTGCATGCTCCCCTTTCAAAACGCACTCACGCCCCTGCGGCCGCTGCTGCCCTCCTCCCCCTCCCCTCCGTCAGCTGCGGCGCAAGGAGCAGCTGACGACGCTGCTCGAGCTGCGCCGCCTCTACCTGAGCATGGTGCACGCGTCGGCGTGCCTGCGATTGCCCGCGCCGGTCTACCAGCCACTCGCTGACTCTGATGAGAAGTCGGCAGACGCAGGCGACGAGGCTCGGCCAGGTGCAAGGGAGATGCCTGTCGATATCGCGTAGACATGCGCACGCGCCCTCTCTCTCTCACACACACACGCACATGCCCTCTCTCTCACACACACACACGCATACAATCCCACTGACAAACGCCAGACGCGACCACCGGTGCCGAAGCTGGCGGCAGCCCTGTGTCGACGTCGGGCAGCGAGAGCGACGAGGAGAGCGAACGGGAGAGCGCAAAGGAGCGGGAGATGATTGCGGAGGAGCGCAAGGTGTGTGGTGCATGATGTGGCGTTGTGTGTGCGTGCGTGCGTGCGCAACGAGGACGACGCAAACAAGTCTGGAGTGAGACCACGACCACAACGCCACATACGCCCCCCCCCCACCCCACACACACACACCACCGCGTGCGCACCGCACGCCACGCCCCTGAACGCAGGCTGAAGCGCTCTCCATCGTGTCTGCTATGTCCCGAACGTCAGAGCAGCTGCGCGCATCGCTGCGCGCGCTATCTCCCGGGTTTGCCTGGGTCTTCGAGGCGGGCAGCGGGGCGGAGAGCGAGCGGGCGGTGATTGCGAAGGCCAAGGTGGGTGCAAGGAATCCCTAGGTGGCAAGGCAAGGCCCCAAACAGGCCTAACCCCCAAAAGCCTTCGCCTAAACCCGTCGCCTGCAACCCTAGATCCTGTTCAGCGCGTCGCCTAAAACCCGCGACCCTCTTCAAAAAGCGCGTCGCTTAAAACCCCAAACCCTGTTCAAAGAGCGCTGAACCCTGTTGAAAGTGCGTGCGCCTCAACCCAGCCTAAACCCCTTTACCCTTAACTGTGGTGTGAAACCCTGAACCCTTCAACCTAAACCCTATTGTCAAACCCTAAAACCCTTTACCCTGTTGTTCACAGGACCTTGCGCAGCGCCTGAAAGAGCGCGTCGCCGAGGAGATCCCGCAGCTGCCGCTCGACAGCCCAGCCACGGCACAGGTGAGATCTTACTAGGATCTTGGACAAGCCCACAATGGCAGCACAACGGCTTGAATTTGTTGGTGGTGGATTTTACAGTCGTGTGCTGATACTTGGTGGCCGAGGAGATCCCGCAGCTGCCGCTCGACAACCCAGCCGCGACGCAGGCAAGACGGACGGGGGGGGGGAGGGACGAGGGGGGAGGGGGGAGGCCGAGGGGGGGGGGGGCAGGACACCCTAGCGCAGGCAGAAGACAGGCCCCCTTCAGCTGCCGCTCGGCAGCCCGGCCGCGGCACAGGTAATGAGGAGGCGGGGAGGCATGGGCACGGAGTAGGAAGCTAGCGTAGACAATGGCCCAATGGTGCTAGGAGGTAGGTTGAATAATGCACTCTGCCGCCGCTTGCCAGGTGTGTGTGGGGGTGGGTGGGTGGCAGGAAGGCACAGCCCGGCCGCGGCACAGGTAAGTTCGAGGGGGGGGGGGTATTGGCAGGGAGTAGGACCCTGGCGCATGCAGGAGGCAGGTTCCAATGGTACTAGGTGGTAGGCAGGAGGCAGGTCCAAATGGCTCAATGGGGCTAGGTGCTAGGTGGGATAATCAAATCCACGCGACTGCCGTTTGCCAGGGGTAAGTCGGGGGGGGGGGGGGGGAGGAGCAGGGAGTAGGCACCGCCCCCATAATGCCACGATGCCAACCAGTGATCCCCCCCGCAAGCCGTATACCGCCGCCACCACCAGGTGTGTCTTCCGCACCTGTCAAGTACCGTAGTGATCCATGTACTTCACGGCTAGATAGTTCACGGCAGCGCCTTTGACCGCGAATAGCGAGTCCGTGGAGCAAGCCAGCGCAACGGATCGGGTCTCGGTGTGGGGTGTGAACTGTCCGTCGCAACCTTTTGCGCTGGCTTGCTCCACGGACTCGCTATTCGCGGACAAAGGCGCTGCCGTGAACTATCTAGTCGCGAAGTACATGGATCACTACGGTACTGCCCCACGCCACACGTATCACCCATCACCACTCACGCAGACGCTCAGAAAGAGAGCAGTTGGGGCACACACACGCCTCATACCCCACAAGCACTGCTCCACATCACACTCATCACCCTCCACCCATCATCACCCACGCAGGTGCTCATCGACGGCACCGGCACCAATCCCTCACAGTCGCTGCATCGAGCAAAGAGGGAGGCAGCATGCACCTAAGCACTGCTCACAACCACGCAGGTGCTTAAAGACGGCCTCGGCACCGGCCCCTCGCTCGCTCTCACTTCCACTACCACTACACCACCACTACCACGACTTACGTGTCTCTACCACACACCTCGAGTACTGCCCCACAACCACCACCCGTCATCCACGCAGGCGCTGATCGACGGCCCCGGCACCGGTCCCTTGCAGCCGCTGCAATCGGAGAAAGAGGGCGGCGTCAACACACCTCCGAAGCTCGACTCACGACCACTCTCCCACACACAAAAAACAGAAACAAAACTCCCACGCAGGCGCTCATCGACGGCCTCTGCACCGGTCCCTCGCAGTCCCTCCTCCCGGGCGACTCGCTCACATTTCTACCAACTACACGCCTCATACCCCATAAGCACTGCCCCACATCACACTCATCACTCATCACCCATCATCACACACGCAGGCGCTGATCGATGGCCTCGGCAACGGTCCCTCGCAGTCGCTGCAATCGGGGGAAGAGGGCGGCGTCCTGGGCAGCCAGGGCCCGGGGACTGTCGCCGAGCGGCTGGAGCTCGCAGAAAAGGTGTGGGTGTGGCTTGCTGAAAGTGTGGGGAGTGTGGGGTCTGGCGCGCACAAAATGTGTGGAGAACGAGTGTGGGGCGAAGAGAGGGCGGCTCGGGGTCTGTCACCGAGCGGATGGAGCTCGCAGAAAATGTGTGGACGTGTGTGGAGTGTGGGGGTGGAGTGTGGTGTGGAGATAGTGTGGGGTCTGTCACAAGCTGCAGCCGCTTGTGGAAAAAGTGTGTGTGTGTGTGTGTCGGGGGGTGGGGGGTGCCCTACGACAGCCCCAACGTAGGCGCCCACCACTGCCTGAGGCGCACCCCAACCGCCCCAGGCGTTATGACCGCCTTGACTTGCGCGTCTCAGACGTTGGGGCTGTGTTAGGGCTGCTGCTGCCTGAGTGCCCCGCCGAATTGAGTACTGACCAACGACCCCCCCTCCCCCACCCACACACCCCACCCACACACCCACACCCACACACAAAAGCACCCACCGCCACGTCGCTGCGAATCAGTGTCCCCTCCAGGGGAACAATTTTAGAGGAACGATCTATGATGTTTTTCCCGGCTTCGGCAAACGCTCATACCAGGGACAATACATAGCGGGTATCCACGCAATGCATGCCGCTGTGCTGCTCTCGGCGAGACCTCTCCAACGCACCCCTGCGCGCCCTCTTGCACTAAGTCTGGGATGGTGTTCTGGGAAATGGTAAATCCGGCCCCGAGCGGTATCTGGCGTGCAGGGGGGTCATTGCTGTGAATTGCAGTTTGCCGAAGCGTGCGTCCAGCGGTGCATGAAATGCCCGCGCCGCTGCCGCGTGCGCGAGAGCGGTACCCCCGCGCAGCTCCTGCTTTCGAGTGCCCGCCCATTGATCACTAACCAACGCACACATGCGCACACACACACACACACACACACACCGCACGCGAAGGTCGCCGAGGCTTTTGTCCAGCGGCGGATCAAGCCGGCGCTGCGGCGTGCGCACGAGCAGGACCCCGCGCAACTCCTGCTTTCTAGTGCCCGCCCATTGATCTCTCACCAACGCGCACACACACACACACACACTCACACACACACACCGCACGCGAAGGTCGCCGAGGCGTTTGTCAGCGGCGGATCAAGCCGGCGCTGCGCCGCGCGCGCGAGCCCAAACCCCGCAGCGCCAGTGCCCCGCCCAATCGAGCATCAACCAAAGCCCCCCCGCGCACACACACACACACACACACACACACGCATCGTATCCTCGAAGGTCGCCGAGGCGTTTGTCCAGCGGCGCATCAAGCCGGCGCTGCGGCGCGCGCGCGAGCAGGACCCCGCACAACTCCTGCGCGGCACCGGCGTGTACCTTAAGGGCCTGTGGGTGCGGCTCAACGGCGGGCGCGGCGACGGCGGCGGCGCGGCGAGCGGCGTTGAGCAGCTGGCGCTGCCGCTGCCGAAATCGACGGCAAAGGACAGCGAGCTGGTGGGTGTGGTTAAGTGTGGATTCTGTGTGAGGGAGGAGGAGGTGTGGCTTTTGTTTTGGGGGGGGCGTGAGCGGTGTCGAGCAGCTCGCGCTGTCGCCGCCGACGTCGACGGCAAAGGACAGCGAGCTGGTGGGTGTGGGGAGGTGGGGAAAGGGTGTGGGAAAGTGTTGATCCTGTGCCTGGGGGGGGGGGCGGCGTCGAGCAGCTGGCGCTGCCGCTGCCGAAGTCGACGACAAAGGACAGCGAGCTGGTGGGTGTGAGGGAGTGTGGAAAGGGTGTGGGAAAATGTTGATTATGTGTTTGTTTTGTGCCTGGGGGAATGGGGGGAGGGTAGCAAGTGGCGTCGAGCAGCTGGCGCTCGCGCTGTCGAAATCGATGGCAAAGGACAGCGCAATTGTGGGTGTGGGAAGGTGTGGATTCTATGTCAGGGAGGGGGAGGTGTGGATTTTATTGGGGGGGGTGAGCGGTGTCGAGCAGCTGGCGCTGCCGACGTCGACGGCAAAGGACAGCGAGCTGGTGGGTGTGGGAAAGTGTAGAAAGGGTGTGGGAAAGTGTTGATCCTGTGGGTATTATATGGCGCGGGGGGGGGGGGGGGGGCAAGTGGGGTCGAGCAGCTCGCGCTTTCGCTGCCTATGTTGACAGCAAAGGCCAGCGAGATTGTGGGCGTGCACACACACACACACGCACAGGTCTAATGCGCCAACGCGCCGACATAGGCGTCCGACAGACTGAATTCTAAATTCGACCACACAAAAAAAACAGGCGATCAGCCAGCTGGGGCTGGAGCTAGAGGCACTCGAGACGCGTCTGGATGACTGTAAATTTGACGAGACACACACACACACACACACAACAAAAACGCAGGCGATCAGCCAGCTGGGGCTGGAACTAGAGGCACTCGAGACGCGTCTGCAGGATGCGAGCAAGCAGCGAGAGAATAAGCTGCGCAAGGTGATGATGATCATGATGATGATCATGGATGCTACACTCAGGGACACCTCTAAGATAGTCTCAAGGCGTAGACAGAGGCGCAGATAGTCTAGGGGTGGCCCCTACAGGCGTATTAGATAGTCTTAAGGTGTAGAGGCACTCGAGGCGCGGCTGCACGATGCGAGCAGACAGCGCGAGAATAAGCTGCGCAAGGTACACATGCGTCTGAAGTCACTACCGTACATATTGCTTGCCTTCTGTGTGTGTGGGGGGGGGAGGGGAACTACAATTGTTTAATGCGAACACGGGGGTCATTTTTCGTCGTGTCTCGTCGGTTCTATGCCCAAAACCGATTTCCTACGACTTGTATTGGTTCGTGAGCTTAGCATTCTTGTAGCTACACTTGACACACACACACACACACGTGCACACACACACACACACACACATGCCCCCCCCCTACACACACGCACAGGCCGGCCTGCCGGGGCGCGTGCAGATGGCGGTGCAGCTGCGGGGACTGGACGCCAAGGTCGTGGAGCTGAGCCAGCTGCTGGCGGTGGGTGCCCTACACACACACACACACGGATAGGGGTGGGGTGGGGTTGTTGTGGGGCCTCAAGGGGGGGGGGGCGTGCAGATGGAGCTGCGGAGGCTGGACGCCAAGGTCGTGGAGCTGAGCCAGCTGCTGGCGGTGGGTGCCCTACACACACACACACGGATAAGGGTGGGGTGGGGTTGTTGTGGGGCCTAAAGGGGGGGGGGGCGTGCAGATGGAGCTGCGGGGGCTGGACGCCAAGGTCGTGGAGCTGAGGCAGCTGTTGGCGGTAGGTGCGCTAGCTTGCAACCGAACGAAACCGAAAAAACTGAAAGAAACCGAATGACCCCGATTTATTGCTCCTTATGTGAGGGGTCGGGGGTCAGGGGGGGGGGGTGAGCCAGCTGCTGGCGGCGGTTGCCCTAGCTTGTAACCAAAAGGAACTGAATAACCCCGATTCATTGCTCCTTATGTGCGGGGTCAGGGGGGGGGGGGGGGGGCTGAGCCAGCTGCTGGCAGTAGGTGCGCTATGATGGAGGGGGATAGAGAGAAGTAAGAGAGAAGAGAGAGAGAAGGAGAGAGAAGAGAGAGAGAAGGAGAGAGAAGAGAGAGAGAAGAGAACAGAGAAGACAAGAGAGGGAGAGGGAGGAGAGACGAGAGAGAGAAGAGAGAGGGAGAGAAGAAAGAGAAACATAAGGGGTGTGTTTGTGCGTGCGCGTGTGTGTGTGTGTGTGTGTGGAGAGGGGCCTACTAAGGGTGGGAGGGGTGTGCGCGTGGAGTGGCGTGCCACGTGGCTGTCGATTTCACAATTTGTTGTAGGACGCCTCGAATGGCGTATAAGTCATCTGTGTGCATGTGGGGCTCACACACGCGGTCACACACTCCACACCAGTGACCCCTGCGAAGGATTTTTGTAATTATGTTTTCCCCGGCTCAGGCAACTTTGGCCGCTCATACCAGGCGCAATACCTGGCGGATTTTCACGCAACGCATGCCGTTGTGCTGCTCTCGGCGAGACTTTTCCAACGGCCCCCTCCACGCTCCCTCCGTCCAAGTGTGGGGTGGTTTTCTGGGAGATGGGAAATCCGGCCCGGGGCGGTATATGGCGTGCGTGGGAATCACTGGAGTCCACACACACACAAACACCCTCCCCCCCCCGCAATAGGTGCGCACGCTCAAGCCCAAGATGGGGTTCATCTACCGGCCGCTCAAAGACAAAGCCCCCCTCTTCACACATACACACACACACACACGCACACGTGCACTGCAATCCCCCACCCTCCCTCACACACAACATAGGTGCGCACGCTCCAGCTGGAGCGGGAGTTCATCTACCACTCGCTCGAAGTGCTCTTTCTCTCACCCCTCCGCCGCCCCCCCCCCCCAAAAACACGACCCCACATCTGCCCACACACACGCACACAATAGGTGCGCACACTCCAGCTCGAGATGGAGTTCGTCTACCGGTCGCTCGAAGACGAAGCGCTCGACCTCGGGGGCGGCCCCCCAGACGACGTGACGGCAAAAGTGGACGCAGACATGATTGAGCTGCAGGTCGGTGACTCACTGAGAGGGAGAGGGAGGGAGAGGGAGAGAGAGAAAGAGGGAGAGAGAGAGGGGGGGGTGAGAGAGGGAGGGAGAGGGAGAGAAGGAGAGGAAACGATAATGAGAGAGGAAAGGGAGGCAGAGAGAGGGAGAGCAGGAGAGGGAAAGAGAATAAGAGAGTATGAGAGGGAGTGAGAGAAAACGGCGCTCGACCTCCGGGGCGGCCCCCCGGACGGCATGACGGCAAAATTGGACGCAGGCATGATTGAGCTGCTGGTGGGTGTTGGGTTGTAGGGTTGGGGGTTTGGGGGATTGTTTGGGGGAGGTGAAAACAGTTTGTTTCTAGGGTGTGGGCTGCGCTCAGACTTTGGGATTCAAGTGCATAGTGTAGGCAGCAGTGGTCCCTGGGAAGGATTTTAGTAATTAGTTTTCCCCCGGCTCGAGCATTTTTGACCGCTCATACCAGGCGCTATACACAGCGGGTGTCCACGCAACGCATGCCGCTGGGCTGCTCTCGGCGAGAGCTTTCCAACCCACCCATCCACGCCCACTCCCACCAAGTACGGGGTGGTTTTCTGGGAAATGGGAAATCCGGCTCCGAGCGGTTTACGGCTCGCAGGGGGATCACTAGTAGGCAGGCAGGCGTGACGGCGATAGTTGACGCAGGCGTTGACGCGCTGCAGGTGAATCAGTCAGTTGGCAGCACACGCTCTCTCTCACACACATACACACACAAACACAGCTGTTGGCGCTGTCCGTCGGCAGCAGTAGCAGCAGCAGCAGCAGCTTCTCGACCACACATACACGCACACACGCACGCACTCTCACAAACGTCCGGTGCGATCACGTAATTGCAGCTGCTGGTCGCCGACTTCGTTCTGCTCAACGAGTAGCTCCAGGCGCTCAGCGCGGCGCTCTCCGTCGGCAGCAGTAGCAGCAGCAGCAGCAACAGCAGCAGATTCTCGACCACACACACGCACACACACACACATCCACACACACAGCGTGTGTCACACACACACACACACACACACTCGCAGCTCTTGGTCGCTGACTTTGTTCTTCTCGACGAGCAGCTCCAGGCGCTCAGCGCTGCGCTCTCCGTCGGCAGCGCCAGCAGCTTCTCGACGACCGCGGCCGTCGCGTCGGCGACAGTTCGCAACGGCGGGCCGGTCGTAGTGTCCGTCGGTGGTGGCGGCAGCAGCCACGGCGGAAGGTGGGGTTTAGGGTTTTAGGCCCTCCCTCCCTCTCTCGCTCTCTCTTTTACACACACATTTCTCTCTCCCTCACCACGCACACACCCACTGACACACAGCGGCGGCGGTGCGGGCGTTCTGGGCCTCCTGGACGAGGACATGCTCGAGGTGCTGGCACACACACACACACACACTCTCTGTTTCTCTCTCTCTCTCTCTCTCTCTCTCTCTTACACACGCTCCCTTTCTCCCCCACACGCAGCGGCGGCGGTGAGGGCGTGCTAGGACTCCTGGGCGAGGACATGCTGGAGACACTCGCGAGCGAGATCCCCGACATGCGCGTGCGCGTGGGCGTGGTGGACCAGGTCGTGTTTGGCGGCCAGGGCTTCTCAGTCACGCGGCTGCAGCTGCAGGGCGCAGACGCACTCAGCAAGGTGTGTGTGTGCACGCGTGTGTGTGTGTGTGTGTGTGTGTGTGTGTGTTTGAGGGATTCTCGGTCGCGCGGCTGCAGCTGCAGGCGCAGACACACTCAGCAAGGTGTGTGTGCGTGCTTGCGTGTGTGTGTGTGTGTGTGTGTTTGAAGGATTCTCGGTCGCGCGGCTGCAGCTGCAGGGTGCAGACGCACTCAGCAAGGTGTGTGTGTGTGCGTGTGTGTGTTTGTGTGTGGGGGGGGGGCTTCTCGGTCGCAGGGCTGCAGCTGCAGGGCACAGACGCACTCAGCAAGGTGGTTGTGGAGGGGGGGGTACCATGGTGTATTCGTTTTGGGGGTCTTTGTTCTTTGGGGCCCACCCCCTCGCCCCCAACTCTGCCCGCCGGAGCACACACACACACAAACACACATACACACTCACACACACTGCTTCGCAAGGCGATCGACTTTGTGGTCTGTGACGTGCGGCTGCTCTTCCCCACCACCCATCGCCTCGCCCCCAAATCTGCCCACCAGACACACACACACACCACACGCACACACACACACACACACACTCTCTCTCACACACACACACACACACACCACACAGGTCCGCGAGGCGATTGACTTCATGGTCTGTGGCGTGCGGCTGCTAGGGTCCGACATCGCAAACGCGGGTCGCCTGTTCACGCGCGCCGCGCAGGGGCGGACGCTCAAGCAGGTGTGGGTGTGTGAGCGTGTGTGTGTGATCGCGCACATGTGAGTGTGTGCGCGCGCGTGTGGGGGGGGTGCATGTGTGTGCGTGCGTGTGGGTGTGTGCGTGTGAGGGTGTGTGGGTGCATGCGTGTGCGTATGAGTGTGCGTGTGTGCATCAGGCATTGATGCGGTGTGCCGCCTGTTCACGCTCGCCGCGCATAGGGGAGAACGCTCAAGCAGGTGTGTGTTCGTTGATGCCCTCGGACGTCACGCGGATATGTGCGTCGCACGGGACCCCCCCCGCGTCACGCCGGAGCACGAAGCGCGACGCGGTTTGTGTGCTCGCAGCCACAGACCCTCCCCGCCCCATCCCCCCCATCCCATCCCATCCCACCGCCCCTCCCTCTTTCTCTCACTCTCTCTCTCTCTCACATTCTCTCTCTCCCTCCCTCTCCCTCTCTTACTTTCTCTCTTAGCCCCCCCACACACAAACACACACACGCACTCCCCCACACCACGCACAACATTTCCACGTTTTCATCCCCTTGACAATCATCCTCATCTCCCTCCCGTCCCCCTCGCGTTCTGTCTCTCTCTTCCTCTCTCTCTCTCTCTCTCTCTTTCTCCCTCTCTCTTCGTCTCTCCATTGATCTTCTCACTCTCTCTTGCTATCTTCACTGCCTCTCTCCATCTATCTCTCTCGCCACCTCTCTCACAAGCACACCACACACACACCGCAGCGCGAGGTCTCGGCCCTGCGGCGCACCGCGCGCAACATCTTGACGTTCATCCCGTTCACAATCATCATCCCCCTCCCGCCTCCCTCTCCTCCTCCCTCCATCTCTCTCTCTTACTTTCTCTCTCGCTCTTTCTTACTCTCTCTCGCTCTCTCCCTCTCTCTTCTCTCCCTCTCTCTCTCTGACTCTCTCGCTCTCGCTCGCTCTTCCTCTCGCTCTGACCCTCTCTCGGACTCTCTCTCCTCTGCTCCCCACTCTCACACTCCGCCACCACCACTACACACCCACCGCAGCGCGAGGTCACCGCCCGGCGGTGCACTGCGCGCGACATTTTCACGTGTTCATCCCCTTCACAGTCATCCTCATCCCCCTCCCGCCCCCCACTCGTTCTGTCAGTCTCTCTCTGTCTCTATCGCTCTTCTCTCTCTCTCTCTCTTGCTATCTCCACTGCCTCTATCTATCTCTAGCCATCTCTCACCACCTACACTCCCACCCACCGCAGCGCGAGGTCTCAGCCCTCCGGCGCACCGCGCGCAACATCTTCACGTTCATCCCCTTGACCATCATCATGCCCCTCCCGCCTCCCTCTCTCCCTCCCTCCATCTCTCCTACTCCCTCTCTTGCTCTCTCTCTTGCTCTCTCTTTATCTATCTCTTTCTTTCTCGCCCGCTCTCCCTTTCTCTCCCTCTCTCTCTCCCTCTCTCTCTCTCCCTCTCTCTCTCTCTGACTTTCTCGCTCTCGCTCGCTCTTACTTTTTTTCTTACTCTCTCTGACTCTCTCTCTTACTCTCTCCCCCCCCTACACTCTCACACCCCACCACCACCACACACACACCGCAACGCGAGGTCTCGGCCCTCCGGCGCACCGCGCGCGACATCTTCACGTTCATCCCCTTCACCATCATCATTCCCCTCCCGCCTCCCTCTCTCCCTCCCTCCATCTCTCTCTCGTACTCTCTCTCTTGCTCTCTCTCTTGCGCTCTCTTAATCTATCTCTTTCTTTCTCGCCCGCTCTCCCTCTCTCTCCCTCTCTCTCTCTCCCTCTCTCTCTCTCTGACTCTCTCTCTTACTCTCTCTCCCCCCTACACTCACACCCCACCACCACCACACACACACCGCAGCGCGAGGTCTCGGCCCTGCGGCGCACCGCGCGCGACATCTTGACGTTCATCCCGTTCACAATCATCAACCCCCTCCCGCCTCCCTCTCTCCCTCCCTCCATCTCTCTCTCCTACTCTCTCTCTTGCTCTCTCTTAATCAATCTCTTTCTTTCTCACCCGCTCTCCCTTTCTCTCCCTCTCTCTCTCCCTCTCTCTCTCTCTAACTCTCTCGCTCTCGCTCGCTCTTACTTTTTTCTTTCTCTCTCTGACTCTCTCTCTTACTCTCTCCCCCCTACACTCTCACACCCCACCACCACCACACACACACCGCAGCGCGAGGTCTCCACCCTGTGGCGCACCGCGCGCGACATCTTGACGTTCATCCCCATCATCATTCCCCTCCCGCCTCCCTCTCTCCCTCCCTCCATCTCTCTCTCCTACTCTCTCTTGCTCTCTCTCTTGCTCTCTCTTAATCTATCTCTTTCTTTCTCGCCGCTCTCCCTTTCTCTCCCTCTCTCTCTCTCCCTCTCTCTCTCTCTGACTCTCTCGCTCTCGCTCGCTCTTACTTTTTTTCTTTCTCTCTCTCTGACTCTCTCTCTTACTCTCTCTCCCCCCTACACTCTCACACCCCACCACCACCACACACACACCGCAGCGCGAGGTCTCCGCCCTGCGGCGCACCGCGCGCGACATCTTCACGTTCATCCCCTTCACCATCATCCTCATCGTTCCGATCACGCCGCTCGGCCACGTGCTCGTGTACAGCCTCATCCAGACCTACTTCCCACAGTTCTACCCGTCGTGCTTCACAAAGAAGCGGCAGGAGATCATGGTGCGCGCGTGTTGCAGAGAGAGAGGGAGAACAGAGTGGGAGAGGGTGTATGTGTGGGAAGGAGAGAGGGTGTGTGTGTTCTGTGTGCGTGTACAGCCTCATCTAGACCTACTTCCCACAGTTCTACCCGTCGTGCTTCACAAAGAAGCGGCAGGAGATCATGGTGCGTGCGTGTTGCAGAAAGAGAGGGAGAACAGAGTGGGAGAGGGTGTATGTGTGGGAAGGAGAGAGGGTGTGTGTGTTCTGTGTGCGTGTACAGCCTCATCCAGACCTACTTCCCACAGTTCTACCCGTCGTGCTTCACAAAGAAGCGGCAGGAGATCATGGTGCGTGCGTGTCGTAGAGGGGGAGAGAGTGTGTGTAGGAGAGAGAGAGTGGGGTGGGGTGGGGTGTAGATTGTGTGCGCGTGTACGACCTCATCCATGCCTGCTTCTTGCAGTTTAAGCTTCCTGCAGTTTAAACTACCCACCGTGTGTCACCACGCACGCGTCATCAAGTGTTCCGTCCCTCCGTGCACACTCCACCTGCCTGTTCTCACCAGTGGCCCTGGGAAGGATTTAATAATTAGTTTTTTTGCCCGCTCCAGCAACTTTGACCGCTCACACCAGGCACAATACACAGCAGGTATTCTTGCAACGCATGCCGTTGTGCTGCTCTCGGCAACAGCTTTCCAACGCACCGCTCCACGCCCTCTCCCACTAAGTGTGGGGTGGTTTTCTGGGATATGGGAAATCCGGCTTGGAGCGGTATACGGCTCGCAGGGGAGTCACTGGTTCTCACCCACCTACCCATCCCCTGTAGGTTGAGTACGCCACCCTCCAGGGCCACAACCACCACAAAACCACCACAAAACCGCCACAAAACCGCCACAAAAACCGCCACAAAACCACAACAAAACCGCCACATAACCACAACAAAACCACCACAGAACCACCATTCCAACAACCTCCCCAGGTCAAGTACGACGCCCTCCAGCGCCAGCTCATCGACGCGCAGCCACCCCACAGCCACCACCCCACAAACCCACCACAAAACCACCACAAAACCACCATAAACCACAATAAAACCCGCCCACCCACCCAACTCCTGTAGGTCAAGTACGACGCCCTCCAGCGCCAGCTCATCGACGCGCGTGCGCAGGCTGACCAGGTGGCAGAAGAGGCAGAGGTGCGCTGCTTGGGCGCCTCTCCTCTCCTCCTGGCGCTTTGTGCTGTGCTGTGTGTGCGTGTGTGTGTGTGTGCGTGTTTGCGTGTGTGTGCGAGCAGGTGGCGCCTCTCGACTCCTCCTGAAGCTCAGTGCCGTGCCGTGTGTGTATGCGTGTGTGTGTGTGTGTGTGCGTGTGTGTGTGTGCGCGCGCGTGTGCGACCAAGTGGCGCCTCTCGACTCCTCCTGGCGCTGTGTGTGTGTGTGTGCGTGTGTGTGCGTGTGTGTGTGACCAAGTGGCGACTCTCGACTCCTCCTGGCGCCCCGGCCCTCTGTGCTCACCTCACCTTGACAGGCGCTAGTGCACACACGCACTCCACTCCCTTACGCGCACACACACACACACACACACACACACTCCACTCCCGTACACGCACATGCACACACACACACACACTCCACTCCCGTACACACACACACACACACTCCACTCCCTAACACACTGCACCCCCTCGTGGCTGCCTGCACGGCGGCTGCGGTCCCCCCCCACACACCCACACTTCACCCTCACGCACTGCACCACCCTTACCCCCCGTGCCTGCCTGTTACAGCTCTCGCGCGCGGCTGCTGCGGTCGCGCGTCTGACGTGTGTAACGGACGGCGACTCCTCAGGGACAGGTGGGTGCTGAACGTGCGTGTGTGTGTGTGTGTGTGTGCATGCGTTTGTGTGTGTGTGCGCATGCGTGTGTGTGGGGGGGGCGTGTGGTGTGTGTGTGTGTGCGCACGTGTGTGTTGTGCGCGTGTGTGTGCGCGTGCATGGGTGGGTGGGTGTGGGTGTGTGCGTGTGCGCGTGCGTGTGTGCGTCTGACGTCTGTGCCAGATGGCGACTCCTCAGGGACAGGTAGGTTCCGCTCGTGCGTGCTTGTTGTCGTTCACAGAAACAGCATTTAGAATCCTGCTCGCCTCCAGAGGCCTCAGATGAGGCTATCAGGGTTTTCGGCGGTTTTAGGGTTGATGTGGGGTTGATGATGATGATGATGATGGATATTACAGTCTGTGTGACACCAGTAATGATGAATAAGACCTGTGTCGGCGCTAGCGCCCGACACCTTAAACTCAGTTTCAGTGGGTTTTAAGGCTAGCAGCGCATACACCGCTCACGACCACTCGCGCGCCCCCCTTTTGACCGGTGCACACCAGTGTTTCCGTTAGCCAACCCGCAACCCGACAAAGTGCACTTTCGGGTTGAGATTGGCGGATTTGAGCGGTCGCGTCAGGTTAAGATTGCGCAAATTTCGACCCGAAAAGAGTGCAAATTGTCATTTTCACACTTTTCCAGCCAAAAATTGCCTGTCGGGTTAAGATTGGCGGAATGAGCGTTAGGCCCGGGTTGAGCCGTCGTTTCCCCAAGATCCTTAGCAGAACCACTGGTGCACACACAGCACTGCGCACAGCACAGCACAGCACAGAACCCACAGCATACATGCGCATGGAACAAACACTGTGTTCATGGGCCAGCAAGGCACACTGCTCACACACACACACGCACACACGCCGCGTTAAGCGCCCCTTACAGCACACAGAACAGCACACAGCACAGCACACCGCACCCGCACGCGACACGCCCCCTTGAACAGCCCCCGCAGCCAATGCGTCGTCTGGCAGCAGCGGAGACAGGGCCGAGGGCGGAGGCGGGCCCCTTGCGCGCGCACACACTCACACACACACACACACACACACACACGTACGCCCATTAAGCGCCCCTTACAGCATACAGCACAGCACACAGCGCCCACACGCACGCGCCCCCTTGCACCGCCCAACAGCGTTTTCTTGTTTTCGGCGTGTGGAGCCGGATTTGGGAGCCATGCAGCAGCCATGCAGCCAGATTTTTAGTCAAATGGCTCCAAAATATTAAATGAAAACCCGGAAAAAAAATATCACCGCCGCCCGCGCAGCTACCGCGTCGTCTGGCAGCGGCGACGAGGCCGAGGGCGGAGGCGGGCCCCTCGGCGGCGGCAGCACGCACACACACACACACATGTACACACACACACACACGCCCCTTCAAGCGCCCCTAACAGCACACAGCACAGCACAGCACACAGCACCCTCACGCACACGTCCCTTGCACCGCCCAACAGTTTTTTCCGGCGTGTGGAGCCGGATTTGGGAGCCATGCAGCAGCCATGCAGCCAGATTTTCGGTCAAATGGCTCCAGAAGATTAAATGAAAAACCTGAAAACAAAATCACTGCCGCCCGCGCAGCCACCGCGTCGTCTGGCAGCGGAGACGAGGCCGAGGGCGGAGGCGGGCCCCTCGGCGGCGGCGGCGCGCTAAACGGTGCGGCTGCCGCTGTCGCCGCGGCCGCCGCAGGCGTGCCGACGCTGCTGGCTGCGCGCGGCGGCGACGGAAGGTACGTTTTTTTATGAAAGGTCACAGGCAGTCGCTCGGCTGGCACCCCACCCCCCATCTGTTAGCTTCCGTTGCTGCTGGCTGCGTGCGGCGGCGGCGGCAGCGGCGGCTCTGGAAGGTAAAAGGTTGGGAGCCTTTTTTTACGGGTCGCAGGTAGTCGTTCAGTCGGCGTCGCCAGCCCCCCCCCCCTCCCCACGCTCTGTTTACTCCCGTTGCTGCTGCCTGCGTGCGGCGGCGGCTCTGGCGCCGACGGGTAGGCTGGCGCGCTGCGTGGCCTCGCGGACTCTCCAACTGGAGCCTCCCCTAGACGTGTAGTCTAGACCTTTTAACGTCAAGTAGAGCCCCCCTAGACGTGTAGTCTAGGCCTTTTAACTCCAAGTAGAGCCCCCCCCCCCTAGACGTGTAGTCTAGGCCTTTAAACGGACGCCCCGCCCAGTCGCGGCGCATGCATGTCAACCCTGTAAACCCTAACAACCCACTCTCTCTCTCTGCTGGTAGGCTAGCGCGTCCTCCGGGCGTCCTCCGGGCGCGTGCATGTAAAGACCTGAAAAACCTGACAACCCACTCACTCTCTGGTCCTCCGGGCGTCCTCCGGGCGCGTGCATGTAAGACCTGTCAACCCTAACAACCCACTCTCTCTCTCTCTCTCTGGTGCCGACCCACTCTCTCTCTCTCTGGTGCCCAACCCACTCTCGCTGCAGATATGCTGGCGCGTCCTCCAGGCGTCCTCAGGGCGCGTGCATGTAAGACCTGTAAACCTAACAACCCACGCTCTCTCTGGTGCCGACCCACTCTCTCTCTCTCTGGTGCCCAACCCACTCTCGCTGCAGGAACGCTGGCGCGTCCTCCAGGCGTCCTCAGGGCGCGTGCATGTAAGACCTGTAAACCTAACAACCCACGCTCTCTCTGGTGCCGACCCACTCTCTCTCTCTCTGGTGCCCAACCCACTGTCGCTGCAGGTACGCTGGCGCGTCCTCTGGGCGTCCTCAGGGCGCGTGCATGTAAGACCTGTAAACCTAACAACCCACGCTCTCTCTGGTGCCGACCCACTCTCTCTCTCTCTGGTGCCCAACCCACTCTCGCTGCAGGTACGCCGGCGCGTCCTCCGGGCGTCCTCAGGGCGCGTACATGTAAGACCTGTAAACCTAACAACCCACGCTCTCTCTGGTGCCGACCCACTCTCTCTCTCTCTGGTGCCCAACCCACTGTCGCTGCAGGTACGCTGGCGCGTCCTCCGGGCGTCCTCAGGGCGCGTGCATATAAGACCTGTAAAGCCCAACAACCCGCTCTCTCTCTGGTCCTCCGGGCGTCCTCCGGGCGCGTACATGTAAGACCTGTACAACCTAACAACCCACTCTCTCTCGCTTGTGCCGACAGGGCTGACGCTGACAGCGTTGATGACGACAGCACGGTGGAGTCCGAGGAGAAGGTGAGAGAGAGGGGCAGGGAGAGGGCGGGGGGAGGTAGGTAAGACAGAGAGAGGGCTGACGACGCCAACAGCGTTGATGACGACTGCACGGTGGCGTCCGAGAAGAAAGTGAGAGAGGGGGACAGGGAGAGAGAAGGAGGGAGGGAAGGGCAGGGCGAGAGAGCGGGGTGGGGGGACGGGAGAGAGACTGGGGGGGGGAGAGTTCTGACGACGCCGACGGCGTTGATGGCGACAGCACGGTGGAGTCGGAGGAGAATGTGAGAGGGGCATAGAGGGGGGAGAGAGACGGGGGGGGGTACGGGAGAGAGACGGGGGGGGTGAAAGGTGGGTGAGACAGAGAGAGGTCTGACGACGCCAACAGCGTTGATGGCGACAGCATGGTGGAGTCCGAGGAGAAGGTGTGAGAGAGAGGGGCAGGGGGGGGGGAGGGGGCAGGAAGGTATGTGAGGGGGGGGGTCAGGGGGGGAGACGAGAGAAGAGGTCTGACGCCGCCAACAGCGTTGATGACGACAGCATGGTGGAGTCTGAGGAGAAGGTGTGGAGAGGGCAGAGAGGGGGGGGGGAGGGGGGCAGGGAAGGTAGGTGAGAGGGGGGGGGGGTCAGGGAAGGGGGGAGACAAGAGAGAGGTCTGACGACGCCAACAGCGTTGATGGCGACAGCATGGTGGAATCCGAGGAGAAGGTGTGAGAGAGAGAGGGGCAGGGAGAGGGAGAGGGGAGGGAGTTGGTGAGAGGGGGAGTGTGGGGGGGGGGAGCAGGGAAGAGAGGGAACAGAGGGAGAGATTGAGAGAGGTCTGACGACGCCGACAGCGTTGATGATGACAGCACGGTGGAGTCCGAGGGGAAGGTGAGAAGAGGGGGGGGGGGGCAGGTCCGCGTGCTCGAGGAGAAGCTGTCTCGCGTGGTGTTTCGTGCATGCTGCGCTGCGCTGGCGTCCCTCGACCTCCCCTCCACTTCCCCCCCTCCCCCCCCAAACACACACACACACACATACCACCAGCCAACACACGCACACAACTAAAACACGCACACAGCCAACACACGCACACAAGGGTCCAATGTGCCCGCAAAGGCGTCCGACGGACTGTAAAATCGACCACACCACCACCACGTTCGTGCAGGTCCGCGTGCTCGAGGAGAAGCTGTCTCGCGTGCTCAGGAACGTCAACCTAGGAGACGGAGCAGAGGAGGCGGAGGACGAGGCCCGCAGCAGCAGCAGCAGGAAGAACGGGAGCGGGCGCAGCGGGGCGACCAAGGGCGGAGGGTGGCTAGGATAGATTAGGGCGGTTAGGCTGGGGTGGCTAGGCTAGGGTGGCTAGCTAGGCTAGGGTGGCTAGGCTCCCCATGACTTCCTTGGGCGGTTGACGGTTGCAGCGCGGCGGCAAAGCGGGTTCTGCGGAGAAGGTGGTGGGGGGGAGGCGCGGCTAGCTAGCCCACCCCGCCCCCTTGAGAGTTGTGACACGTTGGAGCTGAGAGACGCATGAAATGACCCATGGAGAGAGAAGCGGGGTGACTCTTTACACGTACATCGCGGCGTCCGTCGTGTTACCTACATCGCCTCTCTTACGTCGACCCCTCCCGAGCGCCCGCAAACTGACAACTGGTGGTGACACATCGCCCACCGTCTCAATGCATCACTCCGCCCTTAACAGATCCGCCCGCAACATCCAACACCTCAACTTCATCTCAGACCCACACCCAAGAAAGGCTCCTGCACCGGCACCATGGCTCGGCCGCCAGAGCCAGTAGAGGCTGGCGAGTGCTCGCTCAACCAAGGCCCCCCCTCCCATCAGTAGTGGTTGCCGACCTTGCGGTGGTGTACCGCAGTGTTGGCGTTGGGGTCGACCAGCTTGCCCGACTGCACAGTGGCGTACACCAGCCAGTGGTCGCCAGCCTCCATGCGCTGGGACACCTGCAGCGCGTGCGTGTGCATGCGTGTGTGTGTGCGTGTGTGTGTGAGAGGGAGTGGGGTGCGGGAGCGAGGAGAACCTGCAGCATGTGTGTGCGGGAAAGTGTGGGGAGATGGGAGGGGAAGGGCTGCGCAGACAAGCACACCATGACAGCGTTCGAGCCCGGTGCGCCCGTGCACTCGCCCACGCACACACTCACACTCCTACATAGGCACGCACAGGCACACACACACACATCCATCCATCCATCCATCAAAGCGTTCCATGAGCGAGAGCCACATGCACCCGCACCCGCACCGGTTCACACACACACACACACACACACATACATACACGCGTGCACACACTCACACCCACAAACGCACACCCAAACACACCTGGCACACCATGATAATGTTCGAGCCCGGTGCGCCCGACCAATCACGCACGCACGCACACACTCACACACAGGCACACACACATATCCATCCATCCATCCTCCATCAATGCGTTTCATGAGCGCAAGCCGCATGCACCGGCACCGGCACACACACACACGCACACACATGCCCACATACGCACACACACACGCACACACACACCCAAGCAGACACACACACACACGCACACACACAATTACACCTGGCACTCCATGACTGCGTTTGCGTCCTTGAGCACCTGCGCGCCCGACCACTCTCCAGGCACCCACACTTTCACCCGCCTACGCACACGCTCACACCCAGGCACACACACACACATACACACATGTGCCCCCCCCCCCACACCCAGGCACACACACACACATGCCCACGCACGCCAGCACACACACACACACAACGCACACGCACACACACACACACACGCCCACCTGGCACTCCATGACTGCGTTTGCGTCCTTGAGCACCGGTGCCCCCGACCACTCTCCAGGCACCGTCTCCAACCCAGCAAGGCGGTCCTCGCCAGGCTGGAACGTCCGTGCGAGCGCCTGTGTGTGTGTGTGTGTGTGTGTGCGTGTGTGTGTCGAAGCCAGCCAGGCTGTGTGTGTGGATTGGATTGGATTACAGGGGACAGGGCCGTGTAAAACAATGGGAGACTTGTGAGGTGTGTTATCAATGCATCTGTGTGTGTGTGTGTGTGTGCATGTGTGCATATGTGTGTGTGTCTCCAAGCCAGCCAAGCGGTCCTCGCCAGGCTGGAACGTCCGCGCGAGTGCCTGTGTCTGTGTGTGTGTGTGTGTGCGCGTGCATGCGTGTGTGTGTGTGTGTCTCCAACACAGCCAAACAGTCCTCGCCAGGCTGGAACGTCCGCGCGAGTGCCTGTGTCTGTGCGTGTGTGTGTGCGTGTGTGTGTGCGAGCGCCTGGGTATGTGTGTGCGCGTGTGTGTGTGTGCGTGTGTGTGTGCGAGCGCCTGGATATGTGAGTGTGTGCGTGTGTGTGTGTCGGAGCCAGCCAGGCAGTCCTTGCCAGGTTGGAACCTCAGCGCGAGCGCCTGTGTGTGTGTGTGCGCGCGTTTGTGTGTGTGTGTGTGCGTGCGCGTGTGTGTGCGTGCGTGTCTCCAAGCCAGCGAGGCGGTCCTCGCCAGGCTGGAACGTCCGCGCGAGTGCCTGTGTGTGTGTGTGTGTGTGTGTGAAGGGGGCGGTGTGTGTGCGCGCGTGTGTGCGTGGGCTGGTTCGTTGCTCGGCGGTGTGCGTCGCACCGTGTGCCGTCCTCTCTGTCTCTCATCCACCCTTCCCTCTGTCTTTTATTGTTCACTCTTGTCTGTCCATGCCCTCCATCTCTTTCCCTCCTCTCTGTTCCCCCTCCCCTTCTCTCTGCCTCACTATTTGCTTCACCGCGTGCCTCCCTTCTTCACTGTGTACCGTTTTCTCGTGTCTCTCTCTACCCTCTCTCTGTCTCTTCTGTGTCTCTCTCTCTCAACTCTCCCTCCCTCTGTCTCTTTCCCTTCGCTCCGTCTCTGTCCCTTCCCTCCGTCTCTTTCCCTGCTCTCTTCCCCCCTTCCCTCCTCCATGCCTCACTGTGTGCTTCACCGCGTGCATGCCTTTCTCACCGTGTGCCGTTCTCTCTGTCCCTCTGTACCTTTTCTCTCTCTTTTCCGCCTCTCTCTCTATTCTCCTCCACTCTGTCTCTTCTCCTTCTCCTTCTTTCCTCGTTCTCTTTCCTCCCCCCTCTCTCTCTCTCTCTCTCTCTCTCTCTCTCTCTCTCCCCTTCCTCTCTCTCTCTCTCTCTCCCTCCCACCTTCATCACAACGCGCTCCGACTTCTCCGGCACCATGCTGATCGCAAACTTGGCGCCAACAATGAGCAGCGACTCCATCGCGCGGTCCTGTGAATGACGTGGTGTGTGTGTGTGGGGTGTGTGTGTGTGTGCGTTTGTGTGTGTGTGTGTGAGGGCTTGTGCGTGAGTGTGTGTGTGTGTGGACAATGAGTAGCGATTCCATCGCGCGGCCCTGTGAGTGCCGTGGTGTGTGTGTGTGTGCGTGTGTGTGTGTGCGCGCGTGTGTGTGTGTGTGTGTGCGCATTTGTGTGTGTGTCTGTGTGTGGGGGCTTGCGCATGTGTGTGTGTGTGTGTGTGTGTGTGTGTGTGAGTGTTTGGTCAGGGGTGTG
Organism: Chlamydomonas sp. UWO 241; assembly: GCA_016618255.1. Classification (NCBI taxonomy): domain Eukaryota; kingdom Viridiplantae; phylum Chlorophyta; class Chlorophyceae; order Chlamydomonadales; family Chlamydomonadaceae; genus Chlamydomonas; species Chlamydomonas priscui. The sequence goes on from VFSX01000110.1 coordinate 213,027, forward strand.
TGTATGGACGAACAGCAGCGGCTCCATCAGAGTCTCAGAGGTGAGACTCGTACCTTTGGGCCCCCTTTTATGAGTAGACCCCCCCACCTCCAGCACCCCACCCACCTTCTCAACCGAGACTGTCAGGCCAGGAGGGGAGAAGCGTGCCTGCGGCACCCACGACGGGTCATCCCCTCGCCCCCCCCCCCCAACCCCTCTCTCTGCCCCTGCAGATTTAGATTGATCAGTACCCCCCCCCCCCGCCAAAGCACCCACCTTGTTGACCGAGACTGTGGGCCCAGGAGGGGAAGACTCGCCAGCGGCACCCACGACGTAATACTCCCTCTGCCCCTGCAAATCCCTGCATCTCCCGAGCCACTTACGAATCTACAAAGTAGATGAGACTGTTACCATTCAACCCCCAGTGATATGCCGACCCCAGCACCCACCTTCTTGACCGACAGCCTGTGACCTCAGGAGGGGAGCAGCTCGCCTCTGCGGCACCCACGACGCGAGCACGGCGCGCCCCTCTCTCTACCCCCCTTCCCCTTCCCTTCCCTGCCCCTGCCCCTCCCCCCCTTCTCAACACGCACCTTCTTGACCGAGACTGTCAGGCCCGGAGGGGAGAAGCTGGCCTCTACGGCACCCACAATGCGAGTACGGCACGCCCCTCCCTCTACCCCCCTCCCCCTTCCCTTCCCTGCCCCTGCCCCTCCCCCCCTTCTCAACACGCACCTTCTTGACCGAGACTGTCAGGCCAGGAGGGGAGAAGCTGGCCTCTGCGGCACCCACGATGCGAGCGCGGCGCGCCCCTCCTGCTACACACCTTCCCCTTCCCTTCCCTGCCCCTGCCCCTCTCCCCCTTCTCAACACGCACCTTCTTGACCGAGACTGTCAGGCCAGGAGGGGAGAAGCTGGCCTCTGCGGCACCCACGATGCGAGCACGGCACGCCCCTCCTGCTACACACCTTCCCCTTCCCTTCCCTGCCCCTGCCCCTCGCCCCCTTCTCAACACGCACCTTCTTGACCGAGACTGTCAGGCCAGGAGGGGAGAAGCTGGCCTCTGCGGCACCCACGATGCGAGCACGCCACGCCCCTTCCGCTACACACCTTCCCTTCCCTTCCTTCCCTTCCCTGCTTCTGCCCCTCCCCCACTTCTCAACACCCACCTTCTTCACGGAGACTGTCAGGCCAAGAGGGGAAAAGCTTGCCTCTGCAGTATCCACGACGCGAGCACCGCGCGCCCCACTCTCCCCCCCCCTCCCCTGCCTCTGCCCCCCCCCCTCCCCCTTCTCAACACGCTCCTTGTTGACCGAGACCGTCAGGCCAGGAGGGGAGAAGCTTGCCTGCGAGACCCACGACGCGAGCATCGCGCGCCCCTCTCTCTACCCCCCCCCTCCTCCCCCTTCCCCTGCCCCTGCCCCCTCCCCCACTTCTCAACACCCACCTTCTTCACCGAGACTGTCAGTCCAGGGGGGGAGAAGCTAGCCTGCGAGACCCACGATGCAAGCATCGCGCTGCTTGCGCCCTCGCTGCTGGCAGACAGCACTGCGCAGTGGGGTTTGGGTCAAAGGGTTAAGGGTTTAGGTGGTGCGTGTGTGTGTGTGTATGTGTGAGTGTGTGTTGTGCTCACACACTCGCTGCTCGCAGACAGCACCATGCGGTGGGGTTCAGGTTTCAGGGTTTCGGGTTCAGGGTTCAGTTGATGGGGGATTGCGCGCTGTGTTGATGGAGGCGGGTGTTGGCGAACATGGTGGCGGTGTGTGTGTGTGTGCGCGCGCATGTGTGTGTGCGTGCATGTTCGACTGTGTGTGTATGTGCGTGTGCGTGTGTGTGTGTGTGCCGCCCCCTCGATTCTGCGAGCCTACCTGCGAGCGAGCTGACAACGCGCCCCATCGAACGTTTCTGGCATACGTCGAGAGCCTATTTCCGGCCAGCCTTCCTCCGGCCTTCGTTCCTATGGCCACATTGGACCCCCTCCGCCCCCCCCCCCTC
>VFSX01000110.1:220000-229413 GCA_016618255.1 Chlamydomonas sp. UWO 241
ACGGCCGCGTCGGCCTGCATGTTTTGCCGGGGAACGTGGGGGCGCTGCTAAGCTCAAGGCGCAAGTTGTTGTTGTTGGATTTGCAGTCGCGTGTGACGCACGTACAGGCAGCGTATTCGACCTTGCTCGGCGCATAGCTGTAGTTGTTTTTCAAGATGTAAAGGAGACGAGTACAACGGCCCATCTCCCCTTGCCCCCTCTTGCGTGCGCGAGCGAGGTCGTGCTCCTGTACGTGGGACACACTGCCCACTGCCCACGTACCCCGCCCAACACACGCACACCCACCCACCCACCCACACACGTACACAACAGTGGTTCCGTTAAGGATCTTGGAAACATGATGGCTCAACCCGGGCCTCATGCTCATTTCGCCAACCTCAACCCGACGAGGCGAATTTTGACGGAAGGTGTGAAAATGCCAATTTTCGCATTTTTGGGGGTCGGAATTCGCGCAATCTAGCCAAACGCGCCAGCCCGAATCGGCCAATCTCAACCCGAAAGTGCACTTTGTCGGGTTGCGGGTTGGCTAACGGAAACACTGGTACACACCAGGCAAATGGCGTTCTAGGGGCTGAATCTTGACAGCTGCCGGTCTCTTTGCTAGGGCCGAATGCGCCATCAAAAGCGCCCAACAAACTGTCAAATCGACTGCACACCCCCTTGCCTTGGTGACGCCTCGTGCCACCGCCTGCGCGAGCGCCGTCGTGTTCCCATACGCAGACGCGTAGAGCACAACAGCGCACGCATCATCAGCGGCCTTGGCCTGCATAAGTGATGGGGTGGGTGGGTGGGGGTAGGGTGGGGAGGGAGCGGCGTGGGGTGATGAGGACGCGTAGAGCACGACGGCGAGCATACCATCAGCATCGTTCGCCTGCATATGTGTGTGTGTGTATGTGTGTGTGTGTGTTTGTGCAAGGGTGCGCAGAGGTGGACGAAGCGCACGGGCGCCCCCCTGACCTGGCTGAGACGGAGGCGTGTGTGCGAGCGTTGCGCTCGGCCGCCGCTCCGGGCGGTGACCAGCTGGACGCCATGCTGTTGCGGTGCCCACCTGCCATCGCATGGCTCCACCGGGTCATCATCGCCGTATGGCGGTCGGGGAGAGCCCCGAGGGAATGGAAAACTGCTATTATCACACCGTTATATAAGGGGAAGGGTCCGCGTGACTCCCCTGGTAACTACCGCGGTATAAGCCTTCTCTCTATTGCCGGGAAAGTGTACGCTGCCATACTTCTGCACCGCGTCTCCACGCAGGTTGATGGTCAGTTGCATGAGGCTCAGTGTGGTTTCAGAAAAAGCAGAGGCACTGTTGATGCGATTTTTACTCTGCGCTCGCTGAGCGCGGCACATGCCGAGTACAAACAATGCATGGCTGTGGCATTTGTCGACTATTCTAAAGCTTACGATTGCATAAACCGTGCGGCACTGTGGAGAGTCCTTAGATTATATAGTGTTCATCCGCACATTATTGATCTGTTGGAGGATCTTCACACCAACACCGCAGCTGCCGTGCGGCTGGCTGGGAAAATCGGGCACGAATTCCCCGTGTCGTCTGGTGTGCGACAGGGGTGCGTCATTGCTCCTGTGTTGTTCAATGTTTTTATTGACCACATAGTGGAAAAGGCGCTAGACATGATGCCAGAGGGGGCTGGCGTGTCAGTCGTGACCCGAGCCGGCGGCTCTGTGTTGTCGTCGTCGGTTGAGCGCATAGTAATGCTGATGTATGCCGACGATTTATGTTTGTTCTCGCATGACCCAGCTCAGTTGGCGCTTATGCTGAAAATCCTTGACAAAGTGTCCTCTAGCTTTGGCATGCAAATCAACGCCGCCAAGACAGAAGTGATGATTTTGCCAGCAGATTTTGACGCGGATCTGCCCACGTTTGCGCTGACTGGTGGTGAAGTGAAGACCGTCTCTGCATTTAAGTATCTAGGGAGTTGGATAACCCAGAGTGGTGGTGTGGAAAAGGAGATCGGTGTGCGTGTCGGTCGCGCGCTGGGCGTGTTTGCGTCTTTTGATAAGATTTGGGCCAGCAAGAAGATGCAAGTGCAGTCTAAGATGCGGGTTTACAACACTTTCGTGCTGCCCCACTTTCTGTACGGCTGCGAAACATGGGCCCCTACTAAAACACAACTGACTCGATTGGAGGTTGCCCACTCTAACTGCCTTCGTCGCATTCTGGGTGTGCGCCTGGTCGACCGGCACAGATTAACTTATATTCGGCAGGCGTGCGACACTGAGCCAATTGAGAGCCTTGTGGCAAAGCGATCAATGCAGTGGCTAGGCCATGTGATGCGCATGCCGGCTTCTCGTCTTCCTCGTACGACTTTTGACTGCACAATGGATGTGGCTCGGCAGCAAGGCCGGCCTCCAGCCTCCTCCCGACACTATTTTCTTAAGCTACTGATTCAGCAGCTAGGCGAAACTAGTGGCACTCGTTCTGATTGGAAGACTTTTTCGGACACGGCGTTTGAGCGTGCTCAGGATAGGGTCGGGTGGAGAGCCGTGGTGTACGGTCCGGCTGCCCCTCAGGCGCCGGCCCCTCCACCACGGCGGTCAAGTAGATTGGCAAGCGCCACTTGACCCCCTATCCCCTAGAAGCAGTTAGGACCTATTTTGGAGGCGTCGCACAATAGCTCTCCTTTTTGCTCTGGGACTACACGTTGGCAGGCAGCCGGCTGGTGGCTACCGCCCCTCACAAGTAATTGTTAGGGCCAGAACTGGACTTGGGTCTAGGCGGTGGTACTAGGACTAGAGGTAGTCTTTGCTGGAAAGCGGATGTAACTGTAACTGCGCGTCGGCAGGGCCCCTGTGTGAGCGTGTGTGTTGTGTGTTTATGGAGCGGCGCGGTGTGTGGGGGCGAGAGGGACGCGTAGAGGACAACAGCGCACGCATCATCAGCAGCCTTGGCCTGTGTGCGTGTGTGTGCGCGTGCGTATGTGCGTCGACAGGGCCCCTGTGTGCGCGCATGGGTGTGTGTGTGTGGAGCGGTGTGGCGTGTGGGGACGAGAGGGATGCGTAGAGCACAACGGTGCACGCATCATTAGCAGCCTTGGCCTGTGTGTGTGTGTGTGTGTGCGCGCGCGTGCGTGTGTGCATCAGCAGGTCCCCTGTGTGCGTGCATGGGTGTGTGTTGTGTGTGTATGGAGCGGCGTGGTGTGTGGGGGCAAGAGGGACGGGCAGAGCGCAACGGTGTGCGCGTCATCAGCATCATCGTCATCAGCCTTAATAATGGGGAGGTTGGGGGTGGAAGGAAGAGGTCAGCGTGGCGCGCCAGCACTCGGAGCACGACTGCGCGTGCGTTATCAGCAGCCCTGGCCTGCGTGTGCTCGCGGTGCGTGCGTGCGGGAGGGGGGGGGGCAGGTGATAACACACTTTTCCACACACGTGTCCACACATTTTAACACACACGTGCCCACACCTGCGTCTCTGCCCACCCCTGGTTGTCGCGCAGCAGCTGTGTGATCATGTTTGAAACGACGGGGCAGTGCATCGGCAGAGCATGCACACACACACACACACACACACACACACGTGTCCACACGTCTCCACATGTGTCCACACTTTCCCACACCTGCGTCTCCGCCCACACCCGGTAGTCGCGCAGCAGCTGCGTGATGGCGTTTGAAACGACGGGGCCGTGCATGGGGAGCACGAACGATGCCGCACGCGCGTCGCCGAGCACCGCCGCCGGCGGCATGGGTCCCTTGGATGGCTTGCCGACGGGGGTGCGGTCGGCTGCCTGTGTCGGGGATGATGACAAGGGAGGGTGTGGAGTTTTTTTGTTGAGAGGCCAGGGGCAAGCCAGGGGGCAGGACGTGCGACGCTGCACGCGCGTCGCCGAGCACCAGCCAAGGGCATGGGGCTCTTGGATGGCTTGCCGACGGGGGTTGCGGTCGGCTGCCTGTGTCGGGGATGATGACAAGGGAGGGTGTGGAGTTTTTTTGTTGAGAGGCCAGGGGCAAGCCAGGGGGCAGGACGTGCGACGCTGCACGCGCGTCGCCGAGCACCAGCCAAGGGCATGGGGCTCTTGGATGGCTTGCCGACGGGGGTTGCGGTCGGCTGCCTGTGTCGGGGATGGTGACAAGGGAGGGTGTGGAGTTTTTTTGTTGAGAGGCCAGGGGCAAGCCAGGGGGCAGGACGTGCAACGCTGCACGCGCGTCGCCGAGCACCAGCCAAGGGCATGGGGCCCTTGGATGGCTTGCCGACGGGGGTCCGGTCGGCTGCCTGTGTCGGGGATGATGACAAGGGAGGGTGTAGAGTTTAAGTTTTGAGGCCAGGGGCAGGCCAGGGGGCAGGCCAGGGGCTGGCCAGGGGCAGGCCAGGGGCAGGCCAAGGGCAGGCCAGGGGTAGGCCAGGGGTAGGCCAGGGGCAGGACGTGCGACACCGTGCGCGCGTCGCCGAGCACTGCCGCCAGCGGCATGGGGTCCTTGGCTGGCTTGCTGACGGGGGTGTGGTCAGCTGCCTGTGTTGGGGTGATGATGGCATTTGTTTTGTGAGGCCGGGGGCCAAGCACAGTTGCGGACGGCGTGGGGCGCCTTGGCCGGCTTGCCCTGATGAGTTGGCAAGGAAGATCGACAGGGGCAGGGCAGGGCGTGGAGTTCTCTTGCTTTCCGTATTTGTGGTGCCAGGGGCCAAGCACGGTCGCGGACGGCATCGGGCGCCTTGGCTGGCTTGCCCACTGGGTTGTGCGGTCGGCAGCCTGTGTCGGGGAAATGATGATGGGGCCATGGGGCCAGGGCGCCAGCAGGGCGTGCGTTTCTTTTTGCTGAGGCCAGGGGCCGCGCACAGCTGCCGACGGCATGGGGCGCCTTGGCCGGCCTGCCCACTGGGCTGCGGTCGGCCGCCTGTGTCGGGGTAATTAAAAGGTGGTGGGGGCAGGGTGTTGGTTGTTGTTGTTCTGAATCAGTTGACCAACCCCTGAATAATCCACAATCCACTCCCGAATCAATCGATGCATCGTCAACCAGTCAAGTCCACGAACCGTGACTCCCTTGTCACGATTTTCTTAAATTGGTTTTCTGGGAGCCATTTTACCTAAACCCTAAACCCTAAATCCTAAAACCCTAACCCGGCTCCATGGCTCCCAAATCCGGCCCCAAACGCCAAAGCCGAAATCACTGTCCGCAAATCAACGCACCTCGCCGATGAGGATACGGCGCAGCCACTGCGTCAGCGGGTCGCGCTTGCGGCCGGGCGCGGCGCGTGGGACGGGGAACAGGTCCAGCTTGTCGAGCGCAGGGAGGGCCTGGCGGACCTGCATGCATTGCAATGCAGAGCAATGGAGGGTTTGGGCTTAAGTTCAGAAGAGGAAGAAGAGCGCAGCGCGAGGGAGTGGGGAAGGGGTCGAGCTTGTCGAGCGTCGGGAAGGCCTGGCACACCTGCGGAATGGGGTATGTGAGGTTGCGGGCGTTGTGGCAAGCCCGACCGCAGTAGAGTTGCTTAGCAGTAAAAAGAGCAAGGGCGCAGCGCGTGGGACGGGGAACAGGTCCAGCTTGTCGAGCGCGGGGCCTGGCGGACCTGCGGAACGAGGTCATGTGGGGTTTGGGCAGGGTTTGGGGCGTTGTGGTAAGCCCGACTAAGAAGAGTTGCTTTGTAGTAAAAAGGGCATGGGCGCAGAGGGCCTGGCGGACCTGCGTGCACTGCAATGCAGAGCAATGGAAGGTTCGGACTCGGGTTCCCCCGTTGTGACAAACCGCCAAGACATACTACCCACGCGGTTTTGAGAGCCAGCCAGAGGCACACAAGACCGTGTCCACACACTCGCCAATCACTCAGGCACACACGCACTTGCAGCGAGATCATGCACTCAAAGCAGTACGATCAGTCGTTGCCATACCCCCCCAGCCATACACCCCCCCACAGCCTCACACACACGCACACGAGAGAGAGAGAGACAGAGAGAGAGAGGGAGAGAGAGAGAGAGAGAAACAGAGAGATCAGAGAAAGAGATCGCTAGGGGACCCCTACAGAGAGCTCTGGGCGGCTGACCTAGAAAGACGGTTTCTGGTGATCACGCACCACACGCACAAAAAAACATGCACTACTTTCCACAATTTTGAAGGTTCACACTTTGGGGGTCCACAGACGCACCTGCGGCGAGATCATGCACTCAAAGTAGTACGACCAGTCGTCGCCGTACACCTCCCACCCTCCGACGTCGAACGCAGTGTCCTTCGCCCCGGCTGCCTCGGGGTGTGTGCCTGCCACCGCCGGTGTGACGTGCGCACCAAAGAGCTTGGAGCTGAAGACGATGTCTGAGAGAGTGTGTGTGTGCGCGTTTAAGTGTGTGTGTGAGACGCAGACAGAGAGTGTGTGTGTGCGTGCGTATGTGTGTGTGGGGTGGTGGGGGGAGGGCGCCACCGCCGGCGTGATGTGCACACCAAAGAGCTTGGACGAAGAGACGACGTCTGAGGGAGGGAGGAAGTGTGTGTGTGCGTGTGTGTGAGTGTGGCTGGGTGCCCGCCACCGCCGGCGTGATATGAGCACCAAAGAGCTTGGACGAAAAGACGATGTCTGAGAGAGTGTGTTTGTGTTCGTGTGTGTATGTGTGGGTGGGTGCCCGGTGACTGGGTGAGTGGGTGAGCTGCCATGAGGGAGAGTGTGTGTTTGTGAGCCTACCCACCCACCCGAATACCGTAAAGACGCTTTCCCTTGCCGATTAAATAATTTTGAGATATTGCCGGCAAGGCAGGCAAGGCACAAAAGTACTATCATTTGGCACTTGATAAAAGCGCCGACAAGTTAAAGCGTCTCTACGGTACAAACACACACACACACACACACACACACACACACGCGCGTGCGCACCTCGCTTCGCGTCATAGGCAGTCAGCATGTCCTGCCAGCCTGGCGTCGAAAGCATGTCCCCACACACGCACACACACACACATGCACACACACACACACGTGCACACTCACACGCGCGCACACACAGTCACACACACACACACACACACACACACGCACACATGCACACACACGCATCTCGCCTCGCGTCGTAGACAGTCATGTCCGGCCAGCACGGCGTCGGGAGCATGTGCACACACACACACACACGCACACACACACACACACACACACACACACACACAGACACACACACACACGCACACACACGCACACACACACACACACCTCGCTTTGCGTCATAGGCAGTCAACATGTCCGGCCAGCGCGGCGTCGGCAGCATGTCCGCACACACACACACACGCACGCACACACACACACACACACGCGCACACACACACACACGCACCTCGCTTTGCGTCGTAGGCAGTCAACATGTCCGGCCAGCGTGGCGTCGGCAGCATGAGCAGCTCCAGCTCATCACCGCCGGTGCCGATGGGCACCTGTGTGTGTATATGTGTGTGTGTGTTTGCAAGTGTGTGCAAGTGTGTGTGTGAGTGCGTGTGCGTGTGTGTGTGTGTGTGAGAGTGTGTGCAAGAGAGTGTGTGTGTGTGCGTGTGTTTGTGCGAGAGTGTGTGTGTGTGCGTGTGTGTGTCTGTGTGTGCGTCTGTGTGTGTCTGTTTGTGTGTGTGTGCGCGCGCGTGTGTGTGTGTGTGACTGTGTGTGTGTGTGTGTGTGTGTGTGTGCATGAGCAGCTCCAGCTCGTCACTGCCGCTGCCGATGGGCACCTGTGTGTGTGTGTGCGTGTGTGCGAGTGCATGTGCGTGTGTCTGTGTGCATGTGTGCAAGAGTGTGTGTGTGTGTGTGTGTGCGTGTGTGTGTGTCTGTGAGAGTGAGTGTGTGAGTGCGTGTGCGCGTGTGTGTGTGTGCGTGCATGTGTGTCTGAATGAGCAGCTCCAGCTCGTCACCTCCGGTGCCGATGGGCACCTGTGTGTGTGTTTGTGCGTGTGTGTGTGTGCGTGCGTGTGTGTGTGTGTGTGACTATGTGTAACACTGTGTGTGTGTGTGCATGAGCAGCTCGAGTTCACAGCCTGTCACTGTCACTGTCACTGTCACTGCCTGTCACTGTGCAGATGCAGCACAGTCAGCAACCACCATGCAGCAACCAACAACCACCAGCAACCCACCTTCAGGCCGGTGCGTGCAATGGAGATGGTGACGGGTTGAGTGTGTGTGCTTGTGTGTGTGTGTGTGTGGACGCGGCACAGTCAGCAACCACCCACCACGCAGCAACCAACACCCACCAGCAATCACCTTCAGGCCGGTGCGCGCGATGGAGATGGTGACGGCATCGAATGTGTGTGTGTGTGTGTGTGTGTAGACGCGACACAGTCAGCAACCACCGCCTAACCACCCACAACCAACCCACAACCACCAGCAACCCACCTTCAGGCCGGTGCGCGCGATGGAGATGGTGACAGAGTTGAGGAGGGCGGCCTGGTCGGAGTTGTCGCCTGCGTGGTGTGTGCGTGTGTGTGTGTGTGTGCGTGCGCGTGTGTGCGCGTGTGTGGTGGTGGTGGTGTGTGTGGGGGGGGGGAAGGGGTGAATGGCATTGAGGAGAGTTGCCTGGTTGGGGTTGTCGCCTGTGGGTGTGAGGGGTGAGGGTGTGGGGTGGTGTGTGGGGTGGTGTGGGGGGGGGGGGGGGGGGGCAGGAAGTTGTCGTTGTGATGCACACACTCACACACACACACACTGCACATATGCACAGATAGAGAACTACGTTATATACAGACACACACACACACACACACACACACACACACACACACACACACACGCACCCATGACAGACTGCAGCAGGCGTGCGGCCGGATTCGACATGACCAGCTCAACATTGGGCGCGCCCGCGCTCTTCCGAGCCTGGGTCGCCTCCTTGAGGAGCGCCGCCAGCGACGGGATATCCTGCAGGTTTGCGGTTGGGTTTTAGGGTTTGGGGGTTGGGGCTTAAAGCAGCAGGTTGAGGGTTTTCGGGTGGGGGGTTGGGGTTAAGAGCAGCAGTTGTTGTGTTTTCGGTGTTCAAAGTTGTTTGCGGGTCAGCCTTGGTCACCTCGTTGAGGTGCGCAGCCAGCGAGGGGATGTCCTGCAGGTTTGGGGTTTAGGGGTTAAGGGTTTGGGGGTTAGGGAAAGGGGTTTTGGGGCTAGGGTTTGGGGGTTAGGGTTTGGGGGTTAGGGCAGCAGTCGTTATGTTTTCGGGATTTATTAAAGTTGTTGTTTGCGAGTCAGCCTTGGTCGCCTCGCTGAGGAGCGCTGCGCCAGCGAGGGGGTGTCCTGCAGGTTTGGAGTTTAGGGTTCAGGGTTTAGAGGTTGGGGTTTAGGGTTAAGGGTTGAGGTTTTCGGGTTGGGGGTTGGGGGTAAGACTGCTCAGTCGTTGTGTTTTGGGAGCTTTGCATCGTTGTTTGCAGGTGAGCAAACCCACAGCCCCCAAACCCTAAACCCTAGCCCCAAGCCCCTGAACCCCAAGCCCACCTTGGGATTGAGCCCCCAAGGTTGGGGCCCAACCCCCTCGA
>VFSX01000110.1:240929-345929 GCA_016618255.1 Chlamydomonas sp. UWO 241
GCCCACATCTCTGCGTTCACGCACTCGCTGCGTGAGCAGTGCACGTGCGTGCGTGCGTCAGTTGTGTGTGTGTGTGTGTGTGTGTGTGTGTGTGTGTGTGTGTGTGTTTGAGGGGAGCCGAGGGGAGGGGATGGGGGAGGAGAGGTTCGTGGGGGGTATGTTGATAGGAAGTAGGATGGAGGCACGGGCTGATCTGGCGGGGAAAGGTGCAGGCTCTGCCGCGCGCTTGGTAGGCTGGCGCTTGCGCGGCATCGCGGGCTCTCCTAGCCAGTAGAGACCTCCCATACTTTTAACCTAGGCCGTCTTCAGCGGGGCAGCGTCGCACAAGCAGTTACAGTAACAGCAACATCGGCTCTCCAGTGAAGACTACCTTTGAGTCCCAGTACCACCGCCTAGACCCAAGTCCAGCTCTGGCCCTAGCAGTTGCTTGTTAGAACCACTGGTCGCGCGCATGTGGAACCTGTAAAACCTTGCCTGCCCACGCACTCACACGTGGTACCAGTGCGTGTGCATGTAGCGCCCGCAACGAATCCTGGTCTCCTTTGTCCTCCCGATGCGGATGTCATCCTTGACGATGAAGCTGCAGGTGCGTGTGTGTGTGTGTGCATGTGCGTGTTTGTGCGGGTGGGTGGGTGGGTGTTCCTTGCGATGATAGCGACGAGTGGGTCACCCACTATTAGAATGCGCCCTTGAACAGACCTCTGAATCAACATTGCCGATACTTACTGCAAACAAATGGAGAGGGGAGAGTGTGTGTGTGTGCGTGTGTGTGCGCGTGTGCGTGTGTGTGTGTGTGTGTGTGCGTCCGTGCGTGCGGGTGAATGCATACAGCAGCATTGCAAACCTACCGCTTCTTCACCGGGGACTCGTCCAGCGCCTTGCACGCGTCTCCCTCGTCTCCGTCTGCGTTGCACTTTGCCCTGCCTGTTGTGGGGTAGTGGTGGTCCTGGGTTGGTGGCTGCGTATAGCTAGTGGTGGCTAGTGCTACGCAGTGGCGGTAGTACCTCCACCTCTCCTCTCACCGGTCTTTGCGTAACCGCAGCAGAACTCGTCAACATCCTGCATCCGACATTGACACGATGGGGTGTGCACACAGAGTGAGTGGGAGCTGAGGGGGTGAAGAGGTGGTTACGACGCTGACGCGGTGCATGTAGGTGGGTAGGTGTACCTCTAGCTCATCAAGCGGGGTCCCATCGGCCTTGTGTGGCGGCAGGGTCGGTGCGGCGCCCGGCCGGCGCACGATCCACTCCATTTGGGGCATCCTGAGAGCGAGTGCATGGGGCTATGCATGGGGCGCGTCATGGCATGGCATGGCTTCACGCCAGCCTTCCATCCAAGCGCGCTATTCCGTCGAGCGGATGCGCAGGCAGCGCAGCTGCTTGCGGCCACGCAGTGAGCAGCGCGTGCCTGGAAGGCCGAAGCCATTCGAATACTACACTCCCTCTAGCGTCCAGCAGCCCTTTGCCCTGACAGCGGCGCGCTTAAAACACGGAGAACTCACAGGAGGTAAACGCGATGTGAGGAGAGTCGCGTTGCATCCGTTGAATCCGCTCCTAGTGTGGAAGTGAAGTGGGGGAGGTGCCCTGAGATGGTAACCAGAGACGGGCTCTGCCTGCCGCACGACCGGGAGGCGGCTAGGAGGAGGCAGGGCTCATTAATTACACCCGTCACGAAAAAACACGACAACAGGACCGTGAGGACTGCAACCTACACCAAACAGAAGACGTGGCGACAGTCGTGGCCTCCTTCCTCCCCGCTCCAGAGCAGAGCACCATCGCCTGCTTCACCACCACCCCACACGCACCACCATCACCACCGCAACCAAACAAACGCGTGCAGCCGCCAACTGCGCCAGCCACGCAGCCAAGAGAGTCGTCACGCCACTCCTTCCCCCTCGCTCGCGCTCGCATCGAAGTCGGAGACACTACCTATGTCGATCCACTCGCGCCCGCGCTCGTCGTCATTCAGGTGTCGTAAGATCGCGGTAAGCAGCCTGGGCGGATGGAGTTAAGGAGAGAGTGGGCGGGGTCAGGGGGGGGGCAAGAGGGGCAGGTGCAGGCGCGGTAGGGGCGGCAGCGCGGCGAGAGGCGACGGGGCGCACGGGCGGAGCCGACGCGCCCACGGAAGCTAAAAGACACTCACCTGGTGTGCGTTGTTGACATACGCAGCTGTACACACATATACACACACCACCACACACCCACGCGCGCACGCACCCGACGCACTAGAGACACACTACCTCCCCCCCCCCAAAGCACTCACTTGTCGTTCGACGTGCCTGTCACGGTCTCGAGCGCCTCGCCGCCTCGGTAAATGAAGAACGTCGGCGTCGACCTGACCTGCCACTTCATCATGAGCTTGCGCAGCTCGGGCGACTGGCGAGCGTGGGCCCGGGGGCGAGGCGGCGGGGCAACAAGGGGCATGGGTCACGGGTGGTGTCACGGGACCATGGGGGACCGCCCCTTAGGCTCGGCCGCGTGTAAGCCCGGGCCCCAGGGTACATGTTGAGATGTGATCACGAGCAGTCCACGCCTCCTCGCCAAGCCGGCCAGCAGCCAGTCGCCCTCTCTGTGTCCACCGCCGACCTCGGCACCGACCGACTACAGTCCCAGCGCCTGCCTGCCCCCTTGCGGAGCAGGGGGCACAGCACACGCGGGAGGTGCGCACGCAGGCGGGCCCATGCAAGCAGGCTACGCGCTGGCGTGCGCACATGCGTGGCGGGGTTGGGCATGCACGAGCGTCACAGACACGACGCGCAGGGCATCACGTCACAGCACGCCCACCTCGTCGCCCGTGACCTCCAGCAGGAAGCAGTCGGGGAAGCGCTACGGGGCGCGTGAGGTGGGTGGGTGGGTGGGTGGGCGTGCGCTTGATCTCCAGCAGGAGGCAGTCGGGGAAGCGCTACGGGGCGCGTGAGGCGATGATGGCAAAGTGAGTTAACAATCCACTGCTGGTGGGCACACGAACGGTTCCAAAGCGCCAACAGGGCTAACCCTGGAAGCAGTTGGGACCTATTTTGGAGGCGTCACATAATAGTTGTCCTTTTTGCTCCTGGACGACACGTTGGCAGGCAGCCGGCTGGTGGCTACTGCCCCTGACAAGTAATTGTTAGGGCCAGAAATGGACTTGGGTCTAGGCGGTGGAACCAGGAATGGAAGGTAGTCTTCGCAGGAAAGCCGATGTTACTGCGACTGTTAGCAGGACTAAGAGAACATTCATGAAGACCTGCCAGCCAGAAAGGGGGGGGGGGACCCCCACGGTAGCGTCACCCACACTCGGTGGCGGGCGACAAGCAAGCAGCACCACTGTACAGGCACCAAACTCAACCCCAAGTGTGGCTTGAGAGGGTGGGGGGCCCTAAATAAAACCAAGAGAGGACCTGGAACTCCCACCCACAAAACACCGGACACGAGGCAGGTCAGCACACCCGCCGCACCGCGCTTGAGGTGGGTGGGTGGGTGGGCGTGCACTTAATCTCCAGCAGGAGGAAGTTTGAGAGCGGTATGCGGGGTGCGTGAGGTGGGTGTGCAGGTGCAAACACGCGCGCTGCCCGCGTGCTCCTATCCCCAGGTTTGTGTGCGCCTGTGTGGCTGTTGCGGCATCAGGGCGCGTGTGTCGTGGGTGGCACCCCCATGCCCCCCACCCCACCTCTGCCAGCTCGATGTATGTTGCTTGGAACTTCTTGCAGGGCCTGTGCGCGTGTGCATGCATGCACGCACAGCCCCAGGCGCAGGTGATGCGCATGGGGCCTCACGCATGGGGAGGGGGCAAGGCGCATGCATGACGTGGTGTGCCTGCTCCTTGCATACAGTGCATGCGGCAGCAGCAGCCATCATGCATGCTGCGGCACCATACGCCTAGTCATGCACACCTGCAGTGGGTGGACTTGCACATGGTCACACACAGCTTCCCTGGCTGATCCTTGAACTCATCGAGCTGCTTTTCGCTGTGTACGGGCATGGTGCAGCCCGCCTCGTACACGGTGCGAGAGGCGTACGGATCGACGGAGCGGATTGCACTGCCCCTGGAGCGCACTTTGCTGCTTCGGCATGAGGACAGCCTGCTCGCGGTGCAGCCGCGTTGGAGCATGGGTAGCGAGGCCATCGGACTGGATTGGGGGGAGGGGGGCTGATTCCTTGTGATGACAAGTTTTTGAGGGCTTTTGCACGGGTTCAGGGTTCAGGGGCTGACGTGGATAGGATCAGGTTGGCAGATCATGAGAACCCATGATCATGACACAGGACATGACACAGAACATACGTTACATAACAACAACACCTGTGCGACCCCAACACCACTATTGTGTGCGCCACCACACATCGCGCGTGAGCCACGAGAACATGCATACTACTCTCTAGTCACCAATGGCCAAATCTTGTATTGGCATGCGAGCACGCACGCACGTGTGTGTGCTCCGCTGCTGCGCGCCAAACAAAAGGCACGGGGTTGAGTTTGTGCTGCGAGCCGCCCGGGCCGCCACGGCCACAGAGCGTGTCTGGCGCGTCACGAGCGGAGCCTGGGCCAGCGCACTACCGCCCAGGCTGCGCGACAGCAGACAGCAGCTCCACGCAAATGCGGGTGCGCCACCGCATGGTGCAAAGCGCAGCGCAGCACAGCTGCGCCTTACCGCGCGTGTCCGCTGCGGTCGCCACTGCAGCTGCCGCCGCCGCCACGTGTGCTACCGCCGCTGATGCTGCCGCCATGGCCTCTGCCGTTGCTGCCTCATGAGCTGTCCTCCCCCGACGTGGTCATCTTGAGGTCTGTGTGCGTGGCCTCCCAGTTGTTCTCGTGGCCCGCCTCGCTCTCCTTGACCAGCGGCAGCATCGCGTTCTTGAGCTTGTTGTTACCCGTACCGCTGAACTGGTCAACTTGCACGCCATCGCGGTACAGCCGGAAGGTGGGCGTCGCCTTGACGCCCCACTCCTTCATCAGCGACCGCAGCTCGGGCGACTGGTGAGCGTACGGGGGCGAGACGGGGGGGGGGGAGGCTCAGGGGGTGGAGCGGAACAGGGGCACAGCAAAGGAAACGGGGGGTGCCCACGCAGCCCCCCCCCCCCCTTCACGCGCAAGCAGGCGGATGGCGCGCATGAGGGGGGGGGACTCATGGGTGCACCCATGCGTGCATGGGACACGCATTTCACTCACCGCATTCCCCACGACCGTCACCAGCACCGCGTCCTTGAAGCGCTCAGCGAACTGGGCATAGCTCGGCATGAACGCCTTGCACGGCCTGTAAGTGCAGGGAGAATCGCGTTGATTAACAACCCCACTGCAAAAACTCAACCCGCACCATCCATGCGCGTTTGCTGCCCCCCAGCACCCACTTGCATGTTGTGCTTTTGCACATGAAGACAACAAGTTTGGTACTGTGCTCCGCCACTAGCGCGTCCGCTTGCGCCTTGGTGGTGATGTGCACCACCCATCCGCTCTCATAAGAATCCTTCACCACAACTTCAACGCTGTTCGTCGTGTCAACACCGACTCCTGCCATCACCACTTTGCTACGTCCGTGCATGGCAAGGTTGTTGAGGGGCAGCACGGTGCTGCAGCGTGATGGCACTGGCCGGCACACGGCGTGAGTGGAGGTGGCCCTGGGGGCTGCAGAAGTCCCCCGGCTGGATGCCCGAGACGCAGCCGACGACATCATGGATCGCTGCATGGCCTTTGAGATCCAATGCGCCTACGTGCTTGGCAACTGCTTGCAACACAAAACCCTTGTGTGGAAAAAACAAAAGTAACCTTGCAAGCAAGGGGCCCGGCTTGCAAGGATCCTCTTATTACTTCACGACCGACCGACCGACCGACCGACCGACCGACCTACGGCCACCGACGGCACTGTCTGCCAGCTGTCTGTCGCTCGCACCATGAGCCAGTCGCCCGCAGTCCTCGTGTCCACGTTCTTGGTGTCGCTGGGAGAGCAGGCGCCCGATGAGTACGTGATTGATTATGTTGCGGGGGCTCTCTCTTTGGATGCGGAGGATGCTGGAGAGAGCTTGATAGAGGAGCTGGATGAAGCAGTAGCTGCGCTTTGCCCCCTGTACGGAGACCTGGATGAGGGTGAGCGGCTGGAAGCGCTGTCTGGGCTATACAAGCAGGTATGTTGCATGGGGCGCCTGCGCATGGGACGCACGCATGGCACGCACACACGTACGCACACACACGTGTCCAAGAAACCAAGTTGGTTTGCATGGAGACCACACAGGTGACGTGCGCATACCGACGCGCACACACCCAGAAGGCGTGCACGAGGCACGCGAGACACGTGCACTTGTTGTTGCTGCGTGCAGGTGCAGGACTGCCAGCGGGCAAAAGCAGCGGGCGCGGCGGCAGCGGCCGCGGCGGCAGCAGCAGCGGGCGGCAGCACGTGCGGCGGGCGTGCGGCGTCAGCATCTTCCAGCGGAGGGGTCACATCCGAGTCGGGGGCGTCGGCCAAGCTGGGCGACGCGGACGAGGCGCAGGTGGAGTCGCTGCTGTCGCTGTGCTCGAGCCAGATCTCACGCGAGTTTGCTGCACACGTGTTGCTGCACGAGTGCAACGGAGACCTGCAGGTGTGTGCGTGGTCCTGCGTGTGCGTGTGTGCATGCGTGTCCGTGGGGGTCAAGCTGCTGACGTTTGGCTTGTCTTGAGCGGGCACGGGGAAGCGTGGAGTGGCCCGGCTCGGCCACGCGACGAGCGGGAAATTATGTCCATGATGTGCTTTGCTGTGTGGATGGGCCTGCTGGACTACTTCAGCAGGGACTGTAGTGGCTGGCGTGTCTGGGGTCGGGGTGTGACACCCTGCAGCGCCTCGTGTGTGCCTCCTACTCACCGTAGCCATGCTTTGCTTTTGCGCCTAATTAAGTCTGAAACGCCCCGAAAAGGCCCCGTAAACGTGAAATAAAGTCGGGAGACACACCGCAAAGGTAGAAAAACTCCCTTCGCCCTTCAAACCCGGGTCAGGACGCTCCACAGGGGCCGCGCAAAGGCAGCGCAAAGACAGAATCAAGTGAAAAAAGCGCCCCATAAAGGCCCCAAATTCCAAATAAAGAGACCCCTGTAGTGGACCCCCGCAAAGATTAAGTGTGGCTACGTTATTTAAGGAAGAACAGCGATGGCGCAGCAGCAGCAGAGCAGCGCCACCCTCTGCCCGCCCCCCCCCTGCAGGCCGCGGCCGACTACGTGCTCGAGTGCGGCGACCTGCGCGGCGCTGAGGACGCGTTTGAGCGGGCGCAGGTAGAGGCGGCTGAGCGGCGGCGGCTGGACGCGGGGCAGGCGGAGCGCAACCGGCAGGCGATCATCGCGCGGTGTGTGTGTGTGGGGGGGGGGGTTGTGTGTGGGTGTGTGTGTGGGTGGGTGGGTGGGTGGGTGGATAGGTGGTGGGGTGTGTAGGTGGTGGGGTGTGTAGGTGGTGGGGTGTGTGTGGTGTGTGTGTGGGGGGGGGAGGGTTCTGTGAGGGGGGCGTGTTCTCCTGCACCGCCCCTGCACACCTGCTCACGGCGCGTTCCGAGCCCTGCCCAATTGCCCCTTGCACCCGGAACCTGCACGCGCGCCGCAAACAGGGGCAGAGGAGGCAGCTTGGGTGGTGGTGGTGGTGGGGCAGTGATTTCCTTTTCAGCTCTCCACAGCCATTTGGCTGTATTTCGTCTGCACTTTGACCTTGAACACAGCTCAACACATTCAGTGGATTGGAAGTCTGTTGAGCCTGCCAGACAGAGCTCGTCTAGAGCTTTCAAGTGACATATATACGAGGACAAGCGGTCAACGGGAGGTCAACGGCCAACGCGGTCAAAGAAGAATCCGGCTGTGGAAGAAATAATAATAAAAAATCTTGAAAATATAATCACAGGGGGGGTCCTGGGCTGGGGCCCGTCTATTTCGTGGCCGACTGCTGCACACAGCGCTGATCAGTGGTTCTGCTGAGGATCTTGGGGAAATTACGGCTCAACCTGGGCTTCACGCTCATTCCGCCAATCTCAGCCCGACAGGCGATTTTTGGCGGGAAAAGTGTGAAAATGTCGTTTTCACACTTTTTTGATCGAAATTCACGCAATCTCAACCCGAGTCGCCAGTCTGAATCAGGCAATCTCAACCCGAAAGTGCACTGTGTCGGGTTGCGGGTTGGCTGACGAAAACACTGGACTGCAGCACACAGCGCTGATGCCGTGTGTTGGGTGTCAAAAGTGTGCCTGCCTCGCTCTAGACCGTCTTGCCCACCCGGGTCAGGGGAGTAGACAAAGCCCAGTGGGAACCCCACACTGGGTTCCCGCCCGCAACTTGAGGGCGCGTACAGGCCCTGCTAGCTAGCCGCCTCCTTCCGCCACCTCACCCTAAGTTGCTAGCGAGAAGTGGCCCGTAGGTCTCCCACTCTCCTAGCCAATAGCTACCTGCCCATGGCGAGGGGGCACGCTGTAACAGTTTTGGCGCCTCGCGTCACACAAACACACACACACGCACACACACACACACACACACAAACGCACAGGTTTGCGCTGCAAGAGGTCAAGGACCCGTCAGCACCCAACGGCAAGAAGGGGGGCGCGATCACGACGAGCCTGTTCCCACAAAAGGCAGAGCAGGCGCCAAAGTACCGGTACGTCGGCGGCGTGGCGGTGTCCGTGAAGAAGGGCCAGGTCAGTGTTTCCGTTAGCCAACCCGCAACCCGACAAAGTGCACTTTCGGGCTGAGATTGCCCAATTCGGGCTGTCGAGTGTGGTTGAGATTGTGCGGATGTCAAACCGAAAAGTGTGAAAATTGCCATTTTCACACGTTTCCCGCCAAAAATTGCCTCCGTCGGGTGTAGATTGGCGGAATGAGCGAGAGGCCCGGGTTGAGCCGTCATTTCCGCAACATCCTTAGCGGAACCACTGGGCCAGGTGTGGACTCGCTTTCATGCATGCGCCCACGCAGAAAGACACGCACCTAAACCCTAAAACCTAAAACCTACACCCTAAAACCTAAAACCCTAAACCCTAAAAACCCTAAACCCTAAATCCTAGCTAGTGCACCCGCCCCTTGGTGGGTTTGCTCCCACCCTCCACGGCGCACGGCCCGCCTCTGTGCTGAGCTGTAGTAGTACACAGCCTGTCGTGCACCTCAGTGATGCACCATTGAGCAGAGCACACATTGACGAGAACACAATTGAACCGAGAGCACAGTTGATACGTTTCTAAGACTTGCAACAACTGTCCCATCCTGTCCTTTTTACCTGTCCTATGCCCGTGCTATTCCCTTCAGTGTGACGCCTACACAAGAGCCCCTCCCCTGACCCACAGAACACTCTCAGAACGCCGTCTCTGTCTCCTGACTCCAGACTGCTGCTCTGCTTGTCAGCCCCAATTCCAGTTAGCCCCAATTCCACAACAGGCAGCCCCAATTCCACAACAGGCAGCCCCAATTCCACAACAGGCAATTCCACAACAGGCAGCCCCAATTCCACAACACCCTGGACATCCCGCACCCGGTTGCCGCGCACGCGCAGAAGTACATCGTCGAGAAGGTGGGCGAGGAGTGGGACGGCGGCTCCAAGGGCAAGGTCAACACGAAGGTGGGTGCGAGGGTCACCCAGCTTACCACCTCACACCTCGTGCACCCCACGTGCACCCCCCATGCACCCCCCCCCTCGTGCACCCTCATGTGCACCCCCCGTGCACGCCCCCGTGCCCCCCCCCCCGCACCCCCCGTGTACCCGCACGGCTGGCCCCCTCGATTATTCGAATCGACTCTCCAACTCCCCTCCCCCCCTGCCCCATCCACCCACCATGCAATCTGGCCGACCAACAGCAATCTGCACGGTCGGCCCCTGACCCCCCACCCCCATCCCTCCTCCCAAGGGCAAGCGCGGCAAGGGCTTCGCGTGACATCTGCATGCAGACCGTGGCGTGTCGGCGTGCCGTATTTTTTTACAGCGTTTACACGTACGCGCCCGGAGGACCCCGGGGCGTGAGTGACGGCCTAGACTACACGTCTACGGGAGCTCTACTAGTAGAACCCGCATGGCCACGCAGCGCGCCAGCCCACCAGTTACAGTATCGGCGCGCGGGCACCAACTGAACCGGACGTTCTCAATACAGAGACAGCAGTAGACAGCAGTAGACAGAAGCCATGTCGTCCATTGTACAACATTGTAAACAACCTTGCGATTTGGTGATTTCTCCGACCCCGTTTTCAACTCTGTTACTGGATTCCTTGGATAACCCGGCACATGGCAACAACCTCCCCCCCCCCCCCGGGTCCTTCCCCTCTTGCGACACAACAGCAATGCAACGAACTCATCGCCGTCAGCACGACGCGTGCTCATCAGCGGCCGCATGCGGACACGCCAGCGCTGCAGACCAGGGCAGCGACCCCTCCGCGTGCACCACTGCACATCACCGCGTCGCCCTGTGCATGTGCTGGGCACGCCGCAACGTGGGTGAGCCGTCACACGGGATGCCGCCGGCAGCGCTCGTCGCCGCCCGCCTGCGCCACCCGGCATGGGCGCAGCAGTGCCTGCAGCACTCCCCAGCGGCCGCGTTGCCGCACGCGCAGAGGCGTGGCTGCGTCGCGGCCGCGTCCGCGGGCGGGCGCGCGCCAGGCACGCTCGCTCCAGCGCCGCTCGTGTCGCGGTGCTGGAGCGAACCATCTGGCTGCGGCCTAGGTAGCGCAGGCTGGGCATCGGCCCTGGCCTCGGCAGCGGCGGCAGCGGCAGCGGCACGGGCCGCCAGCTGCTGCAGCCGCTGCTGCAGCTGCTGCAGAGCGGTCGCCCGCTCTGTAGAAGCTGCAGCAGGGGCAGCAGCGGCGGCAGTGGCAGCGGCAGCGGCGGCGGCGGCAGCCTCGGCCTCGAGCTCGGCGATGCGGCGGCGGAGGCCTTCGGCACCGCCGAACTGCGCCACGAGGCCGCGCCGCAGCGTCGACACCGTCATGTCCGCCGGTGGACTGAAGTACGGCATCGGCACGGCGTGGGACGCGCTTGGGGTCAGCCGTGCGACGAGCAACGAGAGCGCCTCGTCACCGGGCGGCCGCCGCCGGGCGAGGCTCGGCTCGGTGCCGCCGTACCGCACCTGCAGCGGGCGCTCCCTCCTCTGCCGCCACGCCTCGAGCAGCAGCACCGCGGGCGGCGCGCGGTCCGCCGACGGCGCCGGCACACGCAGCTCCTCGAGTGCGCGCAGGATGAGGACGGGCTTGGTGCCGCCGACATGGAGGCTGAGCGCGCGGCACACGGCCTTGAGCCTGGGCACCGACAGCGCGGCCGGGGCCGTGACGAGCGCCTGGACGTCGGCGACGACCGCCATCTCGTCGTCAAACGGCGCGCACGTGTCCTTGCACGCCTCCAGGCGCGCGGCGAGCATGCCGCCGAGCGCGACGAGTGCTGGCTGCGCAGCGAGATGCATGTCCCGGCACGCGCGCGCCGCGGTGGCCACGTCACGCGCCGCCACGAGCTCGTCCCGCACCTCGTCCAGCCCGCCCTGCTGCGCGAAAATGCACAGCACATCCGAGAGCACCTCGGTCGGCAGCGGCATGCCGCCGCCCACCATGCGCGCAGACTGCTGCTTCGCCGAGGTGCTCGCAAACACGCCGACTGCCTCATTGGCGGCGGCCGTGACCTGTGCGGCGCGCTCCCGCTCGGCAGCCTTTTTCAGGCGCATCAGCTCTGACTTGGCCCTGTCGGCGGCCTCCTTGGCGGCGGCTTTGGCCTCTGCCGCGGTATTGACCTCCTTGAGGTCGTACAGCTTCATGGGCGCTGCACTTCTGTAGTGAGGGTTGGGCGCGAGCCGCGGCGGCGTTAGGAGGGCGAGGTCGGCGTCGCTGAGTTTGAACTCGGACTTGGCTCTTGACACGGTGATCCTCTGCGGGCGGACGTCATCATCGTCCTCCTCCGTGCCTGACGCCGCCTCGTCCTCCGCATCTGACGCAGCCTTTTCCCTCCTCTTCCTCGGCGGCATCGTGTGCGCAGGTGACTGAGGGCGGTGCAGTGGGAGCAGGCGCGTGTGCGCGACAGGCGGGAGCCCGCGCCAGACCCTAGTAGGGTGCCATGGGGGCCACGCATGAATGTCACGAGGCGGCGCATGCTGTGCCCTACCTCCTTCTCTCACCCCCCTCAGCCCTTGCACGCTCCCAAAGGTCGGGTAGCTTAAAAGCTAAACCTGTGAGCGGGAGCAGGGGGAGGAGCGAACTCTCATCGATCAACGCTGCGACTTCTCATGGAGAAAACCCTGGCACGCGTGCAGGGCTGCATGCGTACGCCTCGGGAGGCATGCAACTCACGAGGCATCGCATGCACAAACACAGCGATGAAACACAGCGACGCGCATTGATTGCGATGCATCACGCACTTGGGTTGCGAGGCTCTCCAGTGCAAGCTCCGTCAGTTGTGCAAGCTCCTCTTGTCCTGCTTGTTGGTGGCGGTGCTGTGTCGCGCGCGTTTACGCTTCGCTTCCACGCTTCCATACCAAAGACAAGTGTGAGGACTCAGGGCGCGCAGGTGTCCCCACATTCCACATGCCGACGACGACGACGATTTAGCACTGATTAATTGGAGGTCGCGGATGGCGCAGCACGCACCGCACGGGTGACCCAGCTGTCTGTAAGCCCTGGGCCCTTCAGATGCAGTCCCCTGCCTGGGAGCTTCTGTCTCCTCGGGAGTTCGACGTGCTGGACGCAGCCGTGCGTGCTGCGGAAGCTGCTGGCCGCGGCCAGCAGGCTGACTGTGCATGCAGCTTGCATTGCGTGTCCGCATGGCACCACCCAAGCACTGTCAGTCATAATGCAACGAGCCCGCAAGAGGGTACAGCTAAGAGACATTGCGCCAGTGGTGTGGGCTCGGTACTGGAGCAGCTGCAGCAGCCCAAGTCAGCAGGTGACCCCATGCGTGCACCCCCTGCATGGCAGCCAGTCCCCCCCGCAGCAGCGGTGCAGCCCGGGCCACGCCCCGCCAGCTCTTCACAAGAAGTGAAGGCAGCTGCCATGCCCCCAGGGCGCGCGGCATGCAGCGACGAGCCAGCAGGGCCGGAGCCGCGGCGCAGCAACGAGGCGACGGGGACGCAGCGGGCGCCCGCTGCGCCGCCCGCCGCGCCCGCTGCCAGCCCTTCACGCGGGGCGGCAGCCACTGGTGCGGTACCGCAGCGTGGCGGTGATGGTGAGGAGGGGCAGCAGCAGCGGGAGCGGGCGAGCACTGCGGCGCTGCCCGCCGCGCTGCCCGCGTTGTCACCGCCCGCGGCGCGCAGGCCGGGCAGGCCCATCCCCAGCAGCTTTGCGTCGGTGGGGAAGGGTGCGCCGCCGTCGGGCACGGCCGGGCGCGGCGCCACGCGGCAGGCAGCGGCGGGGAAGGGGAAGAAGCTGCGGCCGCTCGCGTACAAGGGCGCCGTCAGGTGTGCTGCACGCTGGGGGAGTGTTTGTGGGCGAGGGTGGGTTTACAGGTTTTACACGTAGGAGCCTCCTATGCGCCCGGAGGACCCCGTGAGTTAAGGCCTGGACTACACGTCTAGGAGGTCTCTACTAGGAGAGCCCGCAAGGCCGCGCAGCGCGCCAGCCTACCAGGGTGTGTGGGCGAGGGTGAGGGGTGAGGGGCGGGGCGCTGTGCGGCTGTGCTCACCACACTGCTGCGGCCACGCTCACACAACAGAAACGGGCCAATCCTCCCTAGCCCCCCCCCCTGCCATGCGCAGGTACGCCCTCTCTACACACACACACACACACACACACACACACACACACGCACACACACACGTGCAGCCCCCCCCTGTGGCCCCCCACATCACCACCATCATCCCCCACACACAACACACCCTAGCCAGCCTGACCCCCCTCCATCACCGCCCCCCCCCCAACCAACCATGCAAACACACCACACCCTTGACCCTCTACATCACCACCATCCTCCTCCCCCCCACCCCCACTCCACACACACACCCTAGCCAACCTGGCCCCCACACATCACCACCGCCCCCCCCACCACCACCCCCACACACACCATCCCCTTGAACCTCCACATCACCACCATCATCCTTCCTTCCTCCCACACACATCACCCCCCCCCCCCCCCCACACACACACACCAACCACGACAGGCACCGCAAGTGTGGGCCTTCGTACTAGTTCATACTGTCCACACCACGATCTCCACCACAACGTGTGGCGGATCGACACTCATCGTGCAAGACGTATCGTCGTCACATCATTTGGTTTCATTGCGTGGCACACGCACCCTCCCATTCACCCTCCCTGCAACCAGGTACGCCGTGGCCGAGGCCGAGGCCGCACGGCTGCTCTTGTAGCTTGCCTGTTTAGCGGGCCTCGTGCCTGAGGTCTGTCTCACAATAGCCCGGCCGGAGCCTTGGAACTGATTGTGCCCGCCGGCAGTGGATTGTTAACTCATCTGTCCTCCCAAAACAAAACAAACCCCAAACCCCAAACCTTGAAACCTTAAACCCTAAACCCCCTAAACCCTGAAACCCTAGACCTCAAACCCCAAACAAACCCTGCAACCAGGTACGCCGTGACCGAGGCCGAGGCCGTGTGGCTGCTGGGGCAGCTGCTGCTTGCCAAGCCCCAGGTCGGTTGGCCAGTCAGCTGGGGGGAGGGGCACGTGTGTGTGCGTGTGCACACGTGTGCGCGTGCGTGTGTGTATGTGTGTGTGTGTTTTGGTCAGGGAGGGGGGGGTAGCAAGGGGTTAGTTGCTGCTGCTCTCCAAGAACCAGGTTGGTTGGTTAGTTAGCTGGGGGAGGATGTATGCACGCGTGTGTGTGTGTGTGTGTGTTTGGGGGCAAGTCGGGGGGGGGGGGTACTGAGGGGATAGCTGCTGCTGCTCGCCAAGCCCCAGGTCGGTTGGTCGGTTAGCTGGGGGTGGGGGGGGGCGTGTGCATGACTGTGTGTGTGTGTGTGTATGTGTGTGTTTTGCGGGCAGGGGGGTGGTACTAAGGAGGCAGTTGCTGCTGCTCGCCAAGTCCCAGGTCGGTTGGTCAGTCAGCTGTGTGTATGTGTGTGTGTGTGTGGTCGATTTTACAGTCTTGTTGGATGCCTTTAATGGCGTATGTGTGTGTGTGTTTGGGGGCACGGGGGGGGGGGGTAGTTATGGGTTTGTTGCTGCTGCTCGCCAAGCCCCTGGTGGGCAATCGGTTGGTTAGTTAGCTGGGGGGGGGATGTGTGTGCGTGTGTGTGTTTGGGGTGTGTGTGTGCGTGTGTGTGTGCGTGTTTGTGTGTATTTGAGGGCACGGGGGAGGGGGGGGGGATAGTAAGGGGTTAGTTCCTGCTGTTCGCCAAGCCTCAGGTGGGTCATTGGTTGGTCAGCCCCACCACATTCCCAACGCCTGAGGCGCCGCCTCAGGCAGCGCCTTCACTTGCGCGGATCGGGCGGCGCCTCAGGCGCTCCGAGGTCGCCCGAGGCGCACCCCCTGACCGTCCCAGGCGCCGCCTCAGCCGCCACCCCCGACCGCCTCAGGCGCCACCCCGACCGCCTTCACTTGCGCGCCTCGGGAGTTGGGATTGTGGTTGGTCAGTTAGCTGGAGGGTTGGATGTGCGTGCGTGTGGTGGTCGATTTTACAGTCCGTCGCACGCCTATACTGTCGCATTCGACCCATGCGTGCGTGTGTGTGTGTGTGTTGGGGGAGGGAGGGGGTAGTAAAGGGGTGGTTGGGGGCGCGTCTGCATGCTGGACTGCCTACTAGGATGGATCGGGGCCCAGTGCCCTGTCTAGGTCCAGCGCGTGCACGCGTGCAGTAGCGCACGCTGTGGGGGGTGACCTCACAGCGCAGAGGACCGCTCCCAGGTGGCCAGCTAGTTTCAAATGTCGGGTGCTAGCGCCGACGCAAGCAACCAATATTTCGAGAATGAAGGGATTCAAAGGGAGTTGTAAAGGTAAGGCAAGGAGGAGGCGGTAGGAGGAGGAGGTAAGTAGTTGTAAAGGTAAGGCAAGGAGGAGGTAGGAGGAGGAGGTAAGGAGTTGTAAAACTCTTATCATCATCATGTTAAGGGAACAGAAGGAGAAGACACCTCCTGCGGTGAGAAGACGCCTGATTTGACAATAATACAACTTTAAGGAACGCTCCACAAGCAGCCAATATTTCACACAAGTCGACAACGCAAGTCGACTTGAGTGGTGCCCCACACCGACTCTGTTGAATCCATATCACCATCACCTACGTGCGCCCGCGCGTGCTGTCCCCCCCCCCCCCCCCCCTCCAGGTCGTGGGCTTTGATACTGGGGGGTGAATGTGGATGTGTGTGTGCGTGCTTGTGTGTGTGTGTGTGCTTGTGTGTGTGTGTGTGTTTGCGTGCGTGTGCGTGTGTGTATGGCAGTGAAGAGTGTAGTGTGTGTGTGGGGGGGGGGCTGCCTACCAATGTGTGCCTGACCGCGCGTGCTGTTCCTCCCGCCCTCCAGGTCGTGGGCTTCGACATTGAGTGGAAGCCAAACTTCGCCGGCGGGACGGCGTTCAAGACCGCACTCATGCAGATCTGCTACTACCAGGACGTGCCGCCCAAGCCGAGCGTCAGCGGCCCGCACGCGCAGCACGTGCAGCATGTACAGCACGCGCAGCAGGCGCAGCAGGCCGCGCAGGTCGCACCTCCGAACGCGCAGCCCCCCGCGCCCGCGAGCGCGGTGGGGGAGCAGCAGCAGCAGCAGCCGGGGCCGCTGGAGGCGCAGCAGCAGCAGCAGCAGGCGGCGGGGCTGCAACAGGAGGTGCAACAGGAGGTGCAGCAGGGGCGGCAGGCGGCGGGACCGCAACAGGAGGCGCAACATGGGCAGCAGCCAGCGGGACCACAACACGAGGCGCAACAGGGGCAGCAGGCGGCGGCGGGCGGCAGCAGGCAGCAGGAGGCGGCGTCGCCTGCGGTGCCGCCGGGCTCAACTGTGGTGGTGGTGCAGCCGCCGCCAGCTGTGGTGCAGCCGCCGCTGCCAGCTGTGGTGCCGCCGCCGCCAGCCCCGTATGTAGAGCTCGCCAACGGCACCAACTGTGTGTGCCTGCTGCTGCACATTACGCACTGCGGGGTGCCGCCGCTGCTGCGCAAGGTGCTCGAGTCGCGGACCATCTCAAAGGTGTGTGTGTGTGTGCATGTGGGTGTGGGCGTGTGGGTGTGGGCGTGCGATTGATGACGCGCCCCCACACCAAACCCTCAACCTCAAATCCCAATCCCCAACAACCAAACCCTTGACCCCCGCAGACAAGCCTCGACATCATTGGGCGACGCGCAGAAGCTGCGCACCGACTTTGTCATCGAGCTCGGCAAGCTGCTGGAGCCCACCCTATAGGCAACCCATTTTATGACGATGCAGCACAAACACACACACACACACACACACACACACGCACACACAGACCGGCCTCAACATCACCGGCGACGCGCAGAAGCTGCGGACCAACTTTGGCATCGAGCTCGGCGGGCTTCTGGAGCCCACTCTATAGGCAAAACCCGTGTTGCATGACGACGCATACGCACTCATTCACACACACACACACACGCACACACGCACACACACACGCACACACACGCCGCCCCCGCAGACATCATTGGGGACGCCGCAGAAGCTGCGGACCGACTTTGGCATCGGGTTCGGGCGGCTGATAGAGCCCACTCTATATAAGTAAAATCAACGTTGTGTGATGACGCAGCACACACACGCACGCACACGCCGACACTCAGACGCACACACACACATGCACACACACATGCACACGCACACACACACGCACACACACACACACACACATACACACACACACACACGCTGCCCCTGCAGACTGGCCTCAACATCACCGGCGACGCGCAGAAGCTGCGCACCGACTTTGGCATCGAGCTCGGCGGGCTGCTGGAGCTGAGCACGCTGGCAAGCGCGCGCGTGCTCCCGCGGAGGTGCGTGCGCGCCAGTTTTTCCGTAAGCCACCCGAACCCCGCATAAGCGCATTTGCGGGGCGAGATTGGCCACTTCAGGCTAAGCGGGGTGGGATTGCGCGATTTTTGACTGGTAGGCTGGCGCGCTGTGTGGCCTTGCGGGCTCTCCTAGCAGGGCCCCCCTAGACACGTAGTCTACGCCTTGATTTACGCCCCGGGGTCCTCCGGGCGCGTACGTGTAAAATCTGTATGGAAAAACTGTAAAAAAAACTGCACGAATTTCGACCCCAAAATGTGAAAGCGCAATTCACACTTTTTGCAAAGAAAACGAACGCCTCCAGCTGGGTTGAGATTGAGGAGGTGAGCGAGAGCGCCGGGGTGAGACGTCATTCCCCCAAGATCCTAGCGGAACCACTGGTGCGCGCTGGGGGGGGAGGGGGGGGGGCAGTGTGCCAGTGTGCCACTGTGTGGCATCGCCAAAGCGACCCTTCGGTTGATTTCACAGCCAGTTGTGCGCCTCTGGTGGCGCGTTAGTTATAGACTTAATGAGGACTCCTTACGTACACGTAGTCTGATGGCGTGTTGGTTAACCTTAATGAGGTCTCCTTACGTGCACGGAGTCTCAACATCTCAAGACGGGCCCAGGCGACCCTACGGTCGATTTCACAGCCAGTTGTGCGCCTCTGATGGCGTGTTAGTTAAGACTGAGGACTCCTTGTGTACACTGGAGTCTGGTGGCGTGTAAGCTACAGACTTAATGAGGACTCCTTATGTGCACAGAGTCGCAACATTTCAAGATGAGCAAGGCTTTATAGGCCCCCGCGCGCGCTCCCGCGCGCGGGGGGAGGCAGTGCCAGTGCGGCCTCACCAATGCGGCCCGCCGGTCGATTGATGATGATGGATCTTACAGTCTGTGTGACACCAGTAATGATGTATAAGACCGGTGTCGGCGCTAGCGCCCGACACCTTAAACTCAGTTTCAGTGGGAAACTGGCTGGCTACCTGGTAGGGGTGAGGGTAAACCCCCACACGCGCGCACGCACTGGACCTAGACAGGACACTGGGCCCCCAGATCCACCCTATACCACCCAGGTAGTGACAGCAACGCATTGTTGGTGTGCGCCTGTGTTCTACTACTAGTCCCGCCGCCGCCATTGGCTCCAGCAATCTCCTCCATGCCCGCCAGCAATCTCCTCCACGCCCGCCAGCAATCTCCTGTATGCCCGCCAGCAATCTCCTCCGTGCCCGCAATCAGTCTCCTGTATGCCTACCAGCAATCTCGTCCATGCATGGGCGCCGCCATGCGATCTCCATGCGCCGCGCCGCGCTCCATGCGCGCCAGCACCCGTACCACCCGCCTCATTCCCGTTCTTTAGCCATTCCCCGTGACACCTATGGCTGATCCTTGTTCCGCCGTCCCCTTTGGCATCTGTAACCCGTATCCTCTCCCTGTAGCCTCATTCCCCGTTCTTAACCGCCATCTCCATTATGGTGCCCGCCCGCTGGTGGGGCCTCGCCTCGCCCCATGCCGCACGGCTAGTGTATTGATTGCTGCGCCATCTATAATCTGCGCCTTGGGGCAGGGAACCCCTGCGCCACAACCTCCTCACAAAGCCTAGCCGCATGTGCCTCGCTTCCCATGTTTCTCAATTTGTCGCCATCCGCTTCCATGCTGCCGCCTGCAATCTCCTCCACGCCCGCGAGCAATCTCCTCCATGCCCGCCAGCAATCTCCTCCATGCATGCACGCGCAGAGCGCCGCCATGCAACCCCCATGCGCCGCGCCCGCCAGCTCCCGTAGCCTCATTCCCCGTTCTTTACCCATGCGCCGTGACGCATTAGCCTTGTCCGCCGTCCCCTGGCATGCATAACCCGTAGCCTCATCCCCGGTAGCCGCATTCCCCGTTCTTAGCCGCCATCTCCATTATGGTGCCCGCCCGCTGGTGGGGCCTCGCCTCGCCCCATGCCGCACGGCTAGTGTATTGATTGCTGCGCCATCTATAATCTGCGCCTTGGGGCAGGGAACCCCTGCGCCACAACCTCCTCACAAAGCCTAGCCGCATGTGCCTCGCTTCCCATGTTTCTCAATTTCTCGCCATCCGTCTCTCTCTTCCATCCAGGCACAGTAAACCATTAGGAGCCGCAATCTGCTTGAGTTCCGATCGTTGTGAGAGGGGGTGCATGCTCGCCGCAATTCTCGCCATCGTGCATCGTGCTCTCCATCGTACCGCTGCCCCATCTGCCACATAGCCTCGCCCCATCAGGACCAGTTCATCAGTAGCGCTGTGCGTCACAGCCGCTCAGGGTAAATTTCCAGATTTTCAGCCGCCCAGTACCAAGCGCAGTTGTCCCGGTTGTCCGCCATCGAGCGGCGCCAGGGCGGGAGCCCCTGGCGAAGAGCTTATGAACTTAACAACCAGTAGCCAGCCATCTGTCTGCAGTGCCGATTAAAATGGTGGTAGGGGCCCCCCACTCTACGCCACTGGACCCGAACTAACCCCCAACCGACACTCATTTATTTTGACCCGACCCAACCCCCAACCGATCCTGACTTACCCCCAACCGACTCTCAACATCCCCCCCCCCAAAAAAAACGCAGCGTGCGCAACGACGAGGCAGGGTACCGGTGGAGCCTGGCAGGCGAGTGGCGGGGCGGGCCGTGTGCGTGGCTTTTTAAGCGCGCGCGCGCGTGCGGGCTGCAGGGGGGGGACGAAGGGGGGTGCAGGGCCGCATGCAAGGCTGTTTTGCGCGTGCGCGTGCGCGTGCGGCTGCAGAGAGGGGGGGGGCTCAGCGTGCCCGTCGCGCGTGCGACGCGCAATCCTTCCCGCGCCGGCCGTGCTTCAGCACCCTCCTTCACACCCCCACCATGCCCACCCACCCACACGCGCACCCACCCACACGTGCACGCATAAACCCCCGACACGGGTTTGGGGTCAGCCCCCCCGCTCCCCCCCCCCCCCATTCGTATCCCCAAATGAGTGTGCCACTGCGGTACGCACCCTGGTAGACTGGCGCACTGCATGGCCTTACAGACTCTCCTAGTAGATGTGTAGTCTAGGCCTTGACTTACGCTCCGGGGGGTCCTGCGGGCGCGTGCATGTAAACTCTGTAAAACCTACGGTACGCGCGCACGCACGCAGGCCTCGGCGTGGCCACCTTCCAAAGCGACCTTCTTAGCACCCAAATGAGTGTGTCACCACGGTACGCACGCACGCACGCCCCAGGGTCTTCCGGGCGCGTACGTGTGACCTGTGAAAACTGAAAGAACTAGACAAACAACTACGGTACGCACGCACGCAGGCCACGTCGAGGTCACTCTCCAGTGCGACCTGCTCAAGCTTAACCGCATACGCTGCGGGGGGGCCTTGACCTACGCCCCGGGGTCCTCGGGGCGCGTACATGTAACCTGTAAAAAAGAAACTAAAATAAAAAACTACGGTACGCACGCACGCACGCAGGCCTTGTCGAGACCACCCTCCAACGCGACCTTCTTACCCCCAAATGAGTGTGTCACTACGGTACGCACGCACACACGCAGGTCACGTCAAGGTCACCCTCCAGTGAGACCTCCTCAAGCCCTACCGCGTGCGCTGCGGGGGCCTTAACTCGCGCCCCGGGGTCGCGTATACGTAACCTGTAAAAACACTAAACAAAACTACGGTACGCACGCACGCAGGCCTTGTCGAGGTCACCCTCCAGCGCGACCTGCTCAAGCTTAACCGCGTACGCTGCGGGGGGGCCTTGACCTACGCCCCGGGGTCCTCGGGGCGCGTACATGTAACCTGTAAAAAGAAACTAAAAAAAAAAACTACGGTACGCACGCACGCACGCAGGCCTTGTCGAGACCACCCTCCAACGCGACCTTCTCAAGCCCGACTGCGTGCGTGCGCTGCAGGGGCGGCCTTGACTCACGCCCCGGGGGGGTCCTCCGGGCGTGTACACGCAACCTGTGCAAACTAAAAAAAACTACGGTTCACACGTGCGCGCAGGCCTTGTCGAGGTCACCCTCCCATGCGACCTTCTCAAGCCCGAACGCGTGCGCTGCGGGGGCCTTGATTTACGCCCCGGGGGGTCCAGCCCCGACCCACTAGCCCCCCCACTAGTAGCCAGGCACCCGTAGGTAATCGAATACGCTGCCGGTAGGTGCGTCATACACGACAGTAACAACCATCATCAGCATCACGGTACGCACGCACGTACGCACGCAGGCCTCGTCGAGGTCACCCTCCAGCGCGACCTTCTCAAGCCCAACCGCGTGCGCTGCGGGGACTGGGAGTACCTGCCGCTGGTTCCGGAGCAGCGCGACTACGCGGCGACCGACGCGTTTGCGTCGCTCGCCGTGCACGCCGCGCTGATGGGCACGCCGCTGAAGGAGGCGGCGGCGCCGGTGGTAGTGGCGGCGGCGGTGGCGGCGAGCGGGGGCGCCCTGAAGGACACGCCTGTTATAGAGGCGGCGGCGGCGGTGGTGGTTTCGGCAGGCGGGGGCAAGAAGGCGGCCGAGGCGCCGGCGAACGGGGGCGAGAAGGCAGCGGCGGTGGGGGTGACAGTGGGCAGCGGGGGGGAGAAGGCGGCCGAGCCGGGCGGGGCGGCGGTGGAGGAAGCGGAGGTCGGGGTGGGGGCGGGGTGAGGCGGTCGAGGGGCAGGCAGGAGCGGTGCGCCGGCGAGGTTGGCGAGGCGGGAGGTGCGGCGCGACGTTTGAGGACGCTCTGTCACAGGCTGTAAGGCTGTCGCCTCTGTGGCTGTCTCTTTCTATCTCTCCCTCTCGTACGCTCTCACTCCCTCTCTTTCTCTCCTGCTCTCTCTCCTTCTCTGCTTTGCCTTGTCTCTCCCTCTCCCTTTCTCAATTTGATCAGGAGAGCAGCTGGTGGGAGTATATCAGGTGTGTGTGTGAGTGCGTGCACGTGCGCGTGTGAGGGAGAGTGACAGTGAGTTAATGCGTGCGTAATTGATCTGATCCATCGCACGGATCTGTGCGCGCCCCGGGATGTCTTGGTAGTAGATCAGGGGAACTTGGTAGTAGATCACGGGGGACATCAGTGGCGTGGGACAAAAGAGGAAGAAACCACGGGAGGCTGCGTTTTGACGCTACACGATTGAAGAGTGCGGCGGGGAATCGATTGCCCGCGCGCGCGCTCCCGAGGCGCACTCCCTACTCCTACCCCCGACTGCGTGGTTCTTCTCACTTAACTCTGCTCACATCTCCGGTCAGGTGCTGTTGCCATCGCAGCTGCGGCGGAGGGATCCCTTCCCCCGCCCCCCCCCTCTTGCACACGCGCGCTGTGTTGCGCCATCTCGCTACGCCTATAAGTGCGGAATGTTAAGCCATTTGCGGAGGGCCTGCGGCGGAGGGGTCCAACCCCCCGCCCCCTTTCCTCCTGAACACGCGCTGCGTTGCACCGAGTGTCACGCCATTGCGCCGTGACGCCGTCACGCGCTACACGCCTAAAAGTGTGGCATGTTGAGCCAGTTGCGGAGCTCCTCGTTGACGATGAACGTGACGACGGTCTGCGGCCCGAGGCGCGCAAAGTTGGCGACCCAGCCCTTGAAGAAGCCCTTTGCGCCGTCGTTGGCGAGGATGTCCCTCGCCGCGCCGAGGGGCCCCCCGCTGTTCTTGCCGCCTGCACGGGCACGGGTGCGGGCGGTGGCGGTGGTGGCGAGTGTGTGTGTGGGGGGGGGGGGCACATACGGGCGGGTGGGTGGCCGCCTGCGCATGCGCGGGCGGTGGTGGTGGTGGGTGAGCGTGGGGGAAAGGCACAGGCGCGGACGGGTGGGTGGGGCACGGGTACAGGCGCAGGCGGGTGGGTGGGTCGGGGGCACAGGCACAGGCGTGGGCAAAACAAATGCGCGAGGGCGGTGGTGGTGATAGGTGGTGGTGGGTGGGAGGGCACAGGCACGGGCGCGGGCGGGTGGGTGGGTGGGCACAGGCACGGGCGCGGGCACGGGGGAGGGGCAGAAAATAAAAGATTGGAACACACGATACAAATAATTTGCCCCCCCCCCATCTCACAAAGAACGCCATGCATGGAGCCGGGATCAGTGCGCATGGCTTCCTTACAGTGAGGGCTGTCCATCGCAATGTCCAAGTCGCCAGGTAGCCGAAATAATCCCCCAAATGCAGCCATACTATGGTTTTGACGGCCGCCACCAAGGAGTGTGGACCCTCCAGTACACACTTTCCAGGCACATCTCAATCCATGAAGGTTGCTCAAATCCCTAGGTGGGCACTTGGTGCACCGAAGGGAGCACGCGGGGCAGTTGGGGCGTTGAGGGGGTGTGTACCCCCCCCCCATATAACCCAGAGTCACTTCTGAAAGTGGATTCGTGTTCCTCTCATCAAGGCGATTCCAATGGTGGTCTTCCTGTCCAAAACGGCCCACTAGAAAGAAAGCTCTGGACCCCGAAGAAAGCCCTGGACCCCCCCCCCTACCCCCCCCAACTTTGAGCCCTCATATCTCGGCCCCCAGGTGTCCAAATTCAAAAAATCCGATGGTTTTGGAACATTCACAGCAAGAACATGGGATTCCATCTTGTTTTCCATTTCCTGTGTTTTCTGCCCCCCCCCCCCCCTTAGGCGCGGGCACAAAAAATGAGCGAGGGCGGTGGTGGTGATTGTGTGGGGGGAGGGGGGCGGCGTGAGGCTCGGCCGGCTGGCTCGCGCACGTCAGTGGCGAGCATGTCTCGCGCCGCGTTGAGCCCCCCCCCCCCTCCCCCCCCGCTGTGCTTGCTGCCAGCGCACGCGCGGGCACTAACGGTCAACGGGAGGTCGACGGTCAACGCGGTCAAAGCAAAATCCGGCTACTGGTGGCAACAACAAGTACCCCCCCTGGAAACAAAACCACTGCGCACCGGTGAACACGACGGTCTTGATGACGTCGATGGCATTTGTCACAGTGGCCAACGGCCGACGGGAGGGCTCGACGTTCAACGCGGCCAAAGCAAACCCGGCCGTGGCAAGAACAACTTCAAATCCTGGAATCAAAGTCTCTGCCCACCCCTCTCTGCCCACCTCCACCCCCCCCCTCTCACGCACCGGTGAACACGACGGTCTTGATGACGTCGATGGGGTTCGTCACGGTGGTCGCGACCAGGCCGGCCAGCAGCGAGGCGACGAGGTGCGTCGACATGCACTCGCCCCAGCCGGAGCGCTCAAGCACGATGCGCTGCGAGGGGTGTGGGGTTGTGGGTTTGGGGTTTAGGGTTTAGGTTTTGGGGCTCAGGGTTTAGGGTTTAAGGTTCTGCGTCGACACGCAAACTCGCCCCAGCCGGAACGCTCGAGCACGATGCGCTGCAAGGGTTTGGGTTTGGGGTTTTGGGTTAAGGGTAAGGGTTTAGGGTGCAGGTTTGAGGGTTTAAGTTTTTGCGTCGACACGCACTCGCCCCAGTGGGAGCGCTTCAGCACGATGTGCGGCGAGGGGGGTGGGGGTCGGGCTTGGGGTTTAGAGTTTAGGTTTGGGGGCTCAGGGTTCAGGGTTTAGGGTTGAGGTTTGGGGGTCAAGGTTTCAGGATTCTGCGTCAACACGCACTCGCCCCAGCCGGAGCGCGCTCGAGCACGACGTGCTGCGAGTGGGTGGGATTGAGGTTTAGGTGTTTGGGCTCAGGGTTCAGCGCTGCGTGGCTTTGCAGACTCTCCTAGAAGAGCCCCCCTACACGTATAGTCGAGGCCTTGACTCACGCCCCGGGGTCCTCCGGGCGCGTACATGTAAAACCTGCAAAACTAATCCAACCCAATCCAATAAATCCAATCCTCCCCAGTGTATTGCAGTTCGGGTTTTTAATGGCCTACCCCGAATCGAAAATTGATAATCGACAAACACCGAATCCACAGACGCCCCCGGTGCTCCAACCCCCGTAGGCAGCTGCGCAATGTCGTATCATTGACTGCTGTGGGAGGGGCGCTGCCGTGGGGGCCGCCCTGGGGCCGCAATGGCCGGGATGCCATGCAACACACCCCGCTTTGCAAGGACCGTGTGGCGCGCATGGCGCATACTGCGACGCGCCCCCGGTGCCCAGAGGCCTCTAGTGCACTGCAGAAGGCTTGCGTGGGCGGGGGAGGTGGCTGCGCTGGCGCACAAGCTGCGCTGCGGCACATGCACATGCACCACTCGTCACCGCCCATGATTAGACCATGCACAGCGCCCGACTGCTGCCCCCGCCCACGCAAGCCTTCTGCAGTGCACTAGAGGCCTCTGGGCACCGGGGGCGCGTCGCGGTATGCGCCATGCGCGCCACACGGTCCTTGCAAAGCCGGGTGTGTTGCATGGCATCCCGGCCATTGCGGCCCCAGGGCGGCCCCCACGGCAGCGCCCCTCCCACAGCAGTCAATGATACGACATTGCACAGCTGCCTACGGGGGTTGGAGCACCGGGGGCGTCTGTGGATTCGTTTTTATTTTATTTTATTTTATCGATTTTCTATTTTCTATTTTCGATTCGGGGTAGGTGATTCAAAACCCGAACTGCAATACTTTGTTTTCGGCGTTTAGAGCCGAGTTTGGGAGCCAGCCATGGAGCCAGATTTTCAGTCAAATGGCATCAGAAACCCAATTGGAAATCCTGAAAACAAATCGCTGATCCTCCTCAACCAGCGCCGCACCTTTTCTGCCTTCTTCCACATGCGCACACACACACACGCACACACTCCCCTCCCCACGCACACTTCCCCCGCCCCCTCCATGCACCTTGAACTCGTCGTACGTACCGCACCCAATCAAATCCAGTCAAATCCTATCTCATCCCATCCCATCCCAATCCAATCCAATCCAACCTAATCCCCCCCAACGAGCGCCGCACCTTGACCTCGTCGTACGTCCCGCACTGGCACACACACTCCCCACCCACCACACACACCACCAGTAACAGTAACAGTAACACGGGGTTTCCAGCTAAGCAGGCTACTCTTCTACTAGAGACACCCGCCGATACTCCAGCACACTTAACTACTAGAGTACCGCCGACTCCCGGCCGATAGACTACCGCTCCCGCCGGCTAGACTTCCTCAAACAGCGGTCTCTGAGAAACATGTCTGGCAAGGAGCATATAGGAGAGGACCTTCCTCAAGGTCATGATGATGATGGATGTTACAGTCAGGGACACCTCTAAAGGCGTATAAGACCGTGCTCGGCGCGTATGGCCCGAGCACCTTACTGAGATGGCTGGCTGTTGGTGGTAGGGAACCCCAACTCTGTAAAGAGCGTGGGCGCACCCCTAGATCCCCTACCGCAGCGGCAGCAAACGCTTGTTGAAGTCGGTGAGCGCATGTTGGGAAACGGAAACGCAACGTCATAGTAGTGGCCTTGTGGCCAGTCAAGCCGGCAGAGCCGACTGGCGCTGACTGGAACGGTCCCCGCCTGGCAGTGCATGGCTGTCCAGCTCTCGTTTGCATGGGGCTCAGCCGGCGCCCCATGCCTCATGCATGGCCAGGTCCCACCCTCCAGGGGGGCATGGACGACAGAGTTGTCATGGAGGCTGCCTGAAGACCTTCCAACGCCAGTCACCGGCAGACGAGCGACCCCGAGGATGAGCGCGGTGACGAACGCTGCGATTGGTGAAGCGGATTTACTCTGTGTTGCCTCGGCGGTCGCCACCGCTGAAGCCGTGATGGTAGCCCGCCTCCACGGGCAGCCATCTTGACCAATGTCCAGCATGCATTGACGGGCGCCAGCTCCTCCGCTCGTCGATCAACTCGTCGAGATCGGTGCCGCATGGCGTCCTGCATGGGGGGAGGATAAGGGCCGTCTCCCAGCACGGGCCGCGGCAGCGCCGCGGCTACTCGCCAAGCCATGGCAGCGCCGGGCAAGCCGCTCCTGAAGTGTTCCACCGAGGGGCAGTCTAGCAGGAGCCGGGCCAGTCTTATTTTACCCCGCTCGTCAGCGGCACACACACACCACCACCACCAAAAAAAGACTCTCCCATGCCTGCTCGCGCCAACGAGCGCCGCACCTTGAACTCGTCGTACGTCCCGCACTGACACGCGGTGACCATCGACGCGCGCGATGGTCGCCCTTTGCCCTCCTCAATCATCAATCCAGTCAAATCCGATCCGATGCAATCCAATGATAGGCTGGCGCGCTGCATGACCTTGCGGGTTCTCCTAGGAGATCCCCCCCTAGACGAGAAGCCCAGGCCTGAACTCACGCCCCGGGGTCCTCCGGGCGCGTACATTTAAAACCAATCCCACCCAATCCAATCCAATCCCCCCCGACGAGGACCGCACCTTGAACTCGTCGTGCGTCCCGCACTAGCACGCGGTCACCATCGACGCGCGCGTCATGCCCGGGATCGCCCCCTGCCCTCTTCAATCATCCAATCCCATCCAATCAAATCCAATGCAATCCAATCCAATCCCATCCAATCAAATCCAGTCAAATCCAATCCAATCCTACCCCCCCCCCCCCCCCACACACCCCTCCACGCACCTTGAACTCGTCGTACGTCCCGCACTGGCACGCGGTCACCATCGACGCGCGCGTCATGCCCGGGATCGCGCCCCGCCACAGGCCAGCAAGCCCCTCGGTGGAGACCACGTGCCGAATCACGCCGACGCTGCCCTTGTGCGTGTTGCGCTTGTCCTGGAGGCGCGTCTGTGAGCAGCGTGTGTGTGTGTGTGTGTGTGTGTCCGTGTGTGTGTGTCCGTGTGTGTGTGTGTGTGGCAACATCAGAGCGGGTGACGTGCCGGATCAACCCGACGCTGCCCTTGCGCGTGTTGCGCTTGCCCTGGAGGCGCGTCTGCGTGCAGCGGGCGTGGGCGTGCAACGAGGGGGGGGGGTTAGAGGGAGGGTGTGTTGCGGTTGCAGGCGCGTCTGCGTGCAGCGGGTGTGTGTGGGCAACATCAGAGCGGGTGACGTGCCGGATCACGCCGACGCTGCCCTTGCGCGTGTCGCGCTCGCCCTGGAGGCGCGTCTGTGCGCAGCGGGCGTGCAACGGGGTGGGGGGGGAGGGGGGGCGGCATCAGAGGGTGTGACGAGCGGAGACGGAGCAGCGCGCAGCTGCAGCCATTTACTTGCGCGGATCCGGCGGCGCTCAGGCACGCCGAGACCGACTCAGGCGCACCCCGACCGCCTGGGGCGTCGCCCCAGGCGCCACCTCTAGCACCCACCACCGCCTGAGGCGCACTCCGACCGCCTCGGGCGTTATGACCGCCTCGACTTGCGCGGATCAGGCGTGGAATGTGTGGTGATAGGGCCCCCGCACCTTGATGAGCTCAGTCGGGTTGGTGATGAGGCTCGCGATGCCGCCACTCAGGCTGCCCGCCAGGAGCTTGTCCGTGAACGAAATCGGCGGCGTCCCGCCCGCACTGCTGATTGCGCCGCCGCTGCCCATCCCCGCGATGCCCTCCTTGATGGGCGTGTAGAGGCCGAGGCGGAGGCCGCCGTACAGGAAGCCGCGGGCGAGCGCGGGCGTCAGGCCGCTCCACAGCCCAGCGGCGCCCTCGTGGCGTACCAAATTGATGCCAGTACGCACCTGATGGAGAGGGAAGTTGGGGGTGCGTGTTGGTGCGTGTGGTTGTGTGGGGGTCTTGACACACTAGCGACAGCCCTCGTGGGGCTGACGCGCGCACCTGTGCCGCTGTTGGTGGAGTGGTATGATGGGAGGGTGTTGGTGGTGGTATGGTGGGAGGGTGGGCCGCCTGTTACTGGTGGTGGTAGGTGGGATCGCGACAGCTGCAAGGCACGCATGCACTCACTACACCACGATCACGCATCGATCACGCATCGATCACGCACCAGCCCGATAGGCGCCGCCTCCCCTCGTGCCGCCTTGAGGTTCTGCAGCTGCAGCCGCGTCTTCACCACGTCTGCATGCATGGGCAACCAACAAAAACACGCATGTCGTCAAAACATGCTCCCGACACACGGGCGAGTCTTCACCACGTCTGCATGCGCTCGCCGCCTCACCAAATGGGTTGGTGACCATCGTGGCAACAGCCACTGAGACACCACTCAAGAGAAACTCGGCCCCCATCGACGGTGCATGGTGAGGTGCGGTGGTTGTACTCATTTTGCCCTGCGGCTACCGGGACCGTCCTGTTGCTCGCAAACTATATGCCGTGTGAGTGTCGGGGGCCATGCGTTGCGTGATAGGAGTTGCAATGGACGTTTTTCGTTAATGGCGATTAAACTTGCCACACAAATTGTGTGAACGGCCCACATCCCCAAACAGCGCCGCAAGGGCAGCGACGTAGTAGAGACTGCTTCCAACTCCCAACTAGTGGGTAGGTTGCTGTGTAGCGAGAGAGAGAGGCAACATCGGTTCACGGCTCTCAGCTCGTGAATGGGGGACCACAGGACGCTCCCCTTCTCGGGAGTACTGTACCCCAATGAGTGTCACCGTGAGTTCAGGGCTGAGATCGCCCAATGGCATTGATCGAGGGAAGGGATAGAGAAACTTCGAAACTTGCTGTTGCTGCTGTTGCTGCTGTTGCCGAACGCCCCCTCCCTCTCTATCGACCTCGCAGAGTACTATGACATCGACCAGGGACGAAAGATGAGCCTGGCCAAGTCTGTGGAGCGTGAGTGGTGGCAGGGCGCTCGGGGCTGCATGGGGCATGGGGCATGGGGCATGTGTGGGGTGGGGCTGAGGAAGGTCCGCAGCATTCCTGAACTCCCCCCCCTCCCATTCACTCTCAACACCACCAATGCCACCAACACCACCAACACCGCCACCAACCACAAACCTTCTCCCCCCGCTCTCCCTGCTCCCCTGACCACCTCCGCGACCGCTACACCCACCAACTTCCTCGCTGCGCTGCACTGCCTGCCTGCCTCACCCCCAACCTGGCCGTCAAGCTGACCTTTTGATGTGCTGTGCTGTATTGTGCTGCGCTGTGCTGTGCATGCACCGCGCAGTGTCGCCCCAGCGCCTGGCCATCCTGCGCTCGTCGGCGCCGCGGTTCAAGGAGTCGGGAAACAGCGTGCCGTTTGGAGTGTACGACACCGACACGGGCCCGAAACAGATGATGGAGAGCTGGTGCAGAGGTGGGTGGACCTACCAAAATGCCAACGCCTGATCCGCGCCATGGAATGCGGTCATATCGTCTGAGACGGTCGGGGGTGCGCCTCAGGCGGTGGTGGGCGCTTGAGGCGGTCGGTATGGCGCCTGAGGCGGTTTGGATAACGCCTAAGGCGGCGCCTGAGGCGTTCAGGGGTGCGCCTGAGGCGATCCCTCGGGCGGTCGGAGCGCCTGAGGCGCCACCTGATCTGCGCCACGGAATGGGACGCCTCAGGCGCCGCCTCAGGCGCCGCCTCAGGCGTTGTGAATGTGGTAGGGTGCGGGCTGGTACCACAGCACTGCAGCGGCGCGTTTGCCCGTGTGGTGCACTCACGCAGCCAGCCTTGGTAGGCTAGCGCGCTGCATGGCCTTGCGGGCTCTACTTGTAGAGCTTACCTAGACGTGTAGTCTAGGCCTTAACTCACGCCCCGGGGTCCTCCGGGCGCGTACTTGTGAAAAAACTGTAAAAAAACTGTAAAAACACGCAGCCAGCCGCGCAGTGCACACGACGCAGCAGTGATTTCCTTTTTGGCTGTCTACAGCCATTTGGCTGTATTCCGGCTGTACTTTGACCTTGCACACAGCTCAACCCATCCAGTGGATTGTAAGTCTAACGAGCCCGCCATATAGAGCACGTCAACAGCTTTGAAATAACCTAGTATGAGGGCAAATGGTCAACGGGAGGTCAATGGTCAACGTGGTCAAAGCACAATCCGGCTGTGGAATAATTAATTGAACTTCATGAAAAGAAAATCACTGACGTGGGCACACGCGGCCAGCCGCGCGTGCACCGATCGGTGTGCCATCGCCTGCCAGGCTGACGCCTTGCTCGCCCCCAAAATAGGGGCCGACGCGCGCCCCCACCCCGCGCACCCCACCCCCCACACCCCACAAACAAACGGTGCTTCTGGGTTTTACCCAGGGGGGGGGGCAGAATAGTTTTTCTCAGACCTCATCTGACTTATTTTCAAAACGGGCCTGAACCCCCCCCCCCCCGTACACCCAGACCTTATCTGCTGGAGCTGAAACTTGGTGGGCAGACTCGTGACGTCGTCCCCACTCCATCGCACTATTTGGGAGGCTGCAGAGCCCAGTCCTACTCCTGAAACTGGCCCCAGAAGACGGCCACACGCCCTGGTGCGGCCCCACACACCGAGGTCCTTTCCACACCCTCCCAACTATTGAACCACATGAATGACAACGGATTTGGCATCCCTATCGTGAGACAAATTCATTGCTTCCTTCCCCATCCCAATTGGAGGCCTGCAGAACATTCTGGCTCCGAGGGGGTGTGAACCAGTGGTCCACACCAATCGCCCGGTGTGGACCCTCTCACACCCCCACACCACTGCACTATCTATTGGGTGTGTGGGGGGTCTGAGGGTGGATTTGGACTCCTCTTGACGAGAGGAATCCAGCGCACCAACTCTCGTGTCGAACGGATGTCAGAATAAAAAGTTACATACAAATTCTGGGAAACGGTCCAGACCCCCCCCCCCCCCGCTGCCTGTTTTTTTTAGAGTGGAATTCTCCCTCATCTAGGGAGGGGAAGGGCATGGCCGGTCAGTAACAGTAACACGGGGCTTCCAGCTAAGCAGGCTTCTCTTCTACTAGAGACACCCGTCGATACTCCAGCACACTTAACTACTAGAGTACCGCCGGCTCCCGGCCGATAGACTACCGCTCCCGCCGGCTAGACTTCCTCAAACAGCGGTCTCTGAGAAACATGTCTGACAAGGAGCATATAGGAGAGGACCTTCCTCAGGGTCACAGTAGTGGCCTTGTGGCCAGTCAAGCCGGCAGAGCCGACTGGCGCTGACTGGAACGGTCCCCGCCTGGCAGTGCATGGCTGTCCAGC
The DNA here is from genome assembly GCA_016618255.1 of Chlamydomonas sp. UWO 241. Taxonomy (NCBI): domain Eukaryota; kingdom Viridiplantae; phylum Chlorophyta; class Chlorophyceae; order Chlamydomonadales; family Chlamydomonadaceae; genus Chlamydomonas; species Chlamydomonas priscui. The sequence continues at coordinate 273,558 of VFSX01000110.1, forward strand.
TCTCGTTTGCATGGGGCTCAGCCGGCGCCCCATGCCTCATGCATGGCCAGGTCCCACCCTCCAGGGGTGCATGGACGACAGAGTTGTCATGGAGGCTGCCTGAAGACCTTCCAACGCCAGTCACCGGCAGACGAGCGACCCCGAGGATGAGCGCGGTGACGAACGCTGCGATTGGTGAAGCGGATTTACTCTGTGTTGCCTCGGCGGTCGCCACCGCTGAAGCCGTGATGGTAGCCCGCCTCCATGGGCAGCCATCTTGACCAATGTCCAGCATGCATTGACGGGCGCCAGCTCCTCCGCTCGTCGATCAACTCGTCGAGATCGGTGCCGCATGGCGTCCTGCATGGGGGGAGGATAAGGGCCGTCTCCCAGCACGGGCCGCGGCAGCGCCGCGGCTACTCGCCAAGCCATGGCAGCGCCGGGCAAGCCGCTCCTGAAGTGTTCCACCGAGGGGCAGTCTAGCAGGAGCCGGGCCAGCCTTATTTTACCCCGCTCGTCAGCGGCACAGAGATCCTCATCACCAGCAGCGCCGCATTGCTGGGTCCAGGGCTCGGCGACGAGAACGCGCCGGTCCTGTGTGAAAATTCGACATGGTGTCTTTTCCTAACTTTCCTGCCCCCCCCCCCCCCGGTTTTACCCTATAAAAAACCTATACCGTCCGGGCGGTTAGCCTTTGCGTATAATTATCGTTTTGACCCCCCCGCAAAGACGTGCGCAATAGCCAAAAATAACTCGTCAGAACCCCCCGCGAAAGGGGTCTCGATTATCCGGCAATGTAGCCGATCGGCTCCAATCGGCTTCAAAACCTACGTAAAGCGTCCATTCCGGCCACAACACGTCGTCCTTGTCACGATGACGAGCCCTGCTACTAGTGCAGCCTGTGGCATGCACGCATGCTCTCGCTCCCCCATGCAGAATGTGCCATGCGCCCATGCAACATCTGCAACATCTCCCCACACACACACAAACACATAAGAGAACCCAAACTCCTGAACACAGCTCTGCCTCTGACACTAAGTAGTGCTCTGGAGCACTGGCATTTCCACTGAGTGGCCTGCTGACTGCAACTAGTCTCACAGCGCACGCGCGCCGCCCGCTGTGCAGCCTCCCTGCCCCCCCCCCCCCACACTTGTGCCTGTTGACGATTAGACCTAGAGAGGGTGACATTGGGACTGCTAGGGCTGTTGTAACACACTGGAATTGTTTCAGGAGCGTTCGAGCATCAGAAGCACCAGAACGGGTGATCTAACCATGTGCATTCCAGCGGAATACATGTCCCAAGGCCCCGCGGCTGAATAAACAGTTCATTTTAGGCCCGCAATTGGACTTAAAATTTGTAATTTCGACCCCCCCCGCGAAGGCTAACAATATGGACGGTAAGACCCGAAAACCTGAACACCCTAAAAACCTAAAACCCATAACCCTTAAACCCCGCAGACACCCGCCGCTTCTACGCGAGCGTGTTTGAGTCAAAGACACCGCAACTGGGGCCGTCTAAAACCCTTAAACCCTAAAACCCTAAAACCCTGAAACCCTAAAGCCCTAAAACCCTAAAACCCACCCCATGCACCTCGCAGACAACCGTCGCTTCTACGCGAGCGCTTTTGAGTCCAAGACGCCGCGGCTGGGGCCGTCTAAAACCCTAAAAACCTAAAAACCTAAAATCCCAAACCCTTCAACTCTTAAAACCCACCCATGCACCCATGCACCCCGCAGACAACCGCCACTTCTACGCGAGCGCGTTTGAGTCCAAGGCGCCGCGGCTGGGGCCGTCTAAAACCCTAAAAACCTAAAAACCTCAGACCCTATAACCCTACAACCCCACCCATGCACCCATGCACCCCGCAGACACCCGCCGCTTCTACGCAAGCGCGTTTGAGTCCAAGACGCCGCGGCTGGAGCCGTCTAAAACCCCGAAACCCCAAAACCCTAAAACCCTAAACCCCACCCCATGCACCCCGCAGTCAACCGCCGCTTCTACGCGAGCGCGTTTGAGTCAAAGACGCCGCGGCTGGGGCCGTCTAAAACCCTAAAACCCTAAAACCCCACCCCATGCACCCCGCAGACAACCGCCGCTTCTACGCGAGCGCGTTTGAGTCAAAGACGCCGCGGCTGGGGCGGCACACGTCCGCACCAACTGACGCGATGTACGACCCACAGTGCACCATGAACAGCAAGGTGGCTTTAGGGTTAAGGGTGTAGGGTTTTAGGGTTAAAGGTGTTAAGGTTTAGGATTTAGGGTTTAGGGTGTCGGACGGGTTGGGCGGATGATGCCGGGGGTGTAACAGCCGCTCTTGTGCATGGCAAGTAAGGATGATGCCAGTGGTTTTGTTTTCAGTTTTTTTAGTTGTTTTGGGGGGGGGCAGCCGGCGCGCGGACCAACGTACTGTTGACCGCCTTGACCGCTGCCTTGGCGTTGTCCCGTGCGGAGGTGCCTACAAAACCCCACACTGCCCCACACTACGCCACACACTTATTTTATGGCCCCCAATGTGGACCTTCGACTTCATTTTGGGGGGTCCAAATGGCCCCAAATGGCCCCAGACGGCGAAAACAAAAGTACTGGATGTAGCACCGAGGGTGCTTGCTACGTGTCAGAGAGGGGGAGATGGGAAGAGGGGGAGAGCAGAGGGGGAGAGGGGGAGAGGGGAGGGGGAGGGGGAGAGTTCCCTGAGATCTCGAGATCCGAACCCTTTTAAGTCCCTCTTTGGCCTAACTTGGCCTGTCTCAAGGGGGGTGCTGAGCGGGGGGGGGGGGCATCAGAGGGGTCTGTCGGTCGACTTTCGTCGCCGTCGGGGCAACACACTGACTGATCGTGCTCCCCTGCCGCCAGTGATTTCCTTGTTGGCTCATCACAGCCATTTGGCTGTATTCCGGCTGTTCTTTGACCCGGAATACAGCTCAACCCATTCAGTGGATTGGTACTCAGACGAGCCCGCCGGATAGAGCTCGTCAAGAGCTTTCCAATGACCCGTGTATGAGGGCAAACGGTCAATGGGAGGTCAACGGTCAACGCAGTCAAAGCAAATTCCGGCTGTGGAGTAATTCATAAAAAAACTCATGAAAACAAAATCACTGCCTGCCACGCAACCCCACCCACCCATCCAACACCCACCCACCCACACCCACCCACCCACCCACAGCCAAACTGAAAACAAAATCACTGCCTGCCACCCAACCCCACCCACCCATCCAACACCCACCCATCCAACACCCACCCATCCAACACCCACCCACAGCCAAACTGCATTGTGAAGGACATCCAGGACACTGGCATAAAGTACGCGATCCACCGCTCAAAGTACAAGCGCTTCAACGAGCGCGTCGGCACGGTGCGGGGGCGGGGCGCTCGACACGCATGTGCATGCACACGCACGCATGCACACACACACACACACACACACACACACACACACACACACAAACACACACACAAACACACACCTTCTCACCCACCCCCCACACACCCACACACACCCCACACACACCGGACTGAACCGCAGGAGGCGGCTGACGTCTCCTACAACACCGACACCGGCAGCAAGATGTCGATGGCGACCGCGGTCGGCGTGTCGCCGCGCAAGTACCACAACCTCGGCGCGTCAACCGGGCGGCCGTCGACGCAGGTGTGTGTGTGTGTGTGTGTGTGTGTGTGTGTGTGAGTGTGTCAGGGGTTTCCTTTGGGGCTGTCCGGCTGTCGGGTTTCCTGCAGAGGGCCTCCCGGACTCTCCGGGTTTCTGGAGCGCTCCGTTTTTTCCCCGGGTTTTGGCCCTTTTTTCGGGGGCCCCCAGACCCCCGTTTTTCCGGGTTTTCCGAAGCCCCCCTTTCGCTCCTCATCGGCAAATCCTGCCTTACCAGCGCTCTGCCTTGCCATTGGGTATGCCAGGAGGTTGGCACTTGACGACACCAGCACTGTGCATGTGTCTGCCCAGTGCCACACCCACACCCACACCCACATCCACACCCATACCCACACCCACACCCACACCCACACCCGCACCCGCACCCACACCCACACCCACACCCACACCCGCACCCGCACCCATCCACGCCGACGTTGTCTCACCACAGGCCTGCAGCGAGATCGCGCCCGGCATGTACAACCCCAAGATCGCGGCAGACATCTCGATCTCGCCGCACCTCGACGTCCGCCCCCTGAGCTCACTCATGTCGCGCTCGCTGCGCTTTGGGAAAAGCTCGGCGCAGGGCTTCGGGCTGGGGAGCACGTACCGGCCAGAGGTGGACGCGAAGACGTGGACGGGCAAGGACAAGGGCGGCACGATGGCGAAGAGCGCGATCCTACGGCCCTCGTACCTTCCAAAAAGCTATGCGGCCAAGGGCAAGGCATGAGGGGAGGGCCCTGCCTCCCTGCTCCCTGCAGCAATGCCTGGGGCTTAAGCCAGGAGGAAAAGGCTAGGATCTCTCCGGAGAGGAGGGCCAGGAGACGAGAGCGAGGCCAGGATGGTACAACGACTTGCTTTTTGCCACTAGCTAGCCTAGCTTGCAGCCCACTTAGCTTTGATAGTACAAGTTGTTTGTTTTTTATGAACTGAAAGCCTAGCATGAGAGAGTCTTAAACGAACTGTATAAAGTTACACCCCTTGATGAATGTGAAGGCTCCCCGGCATGCGCGTCACCTCGCGCACGGCGACGAGGTCATCGGCGACAGCTCGGACGCGGGCCTCACCGCCGCGCGCGCCAAAATTCGAGGCCTGGGTCGCGGCAGGCCTGGGGCGCTCCCGCTGATGGACGCGTGAAGATAGACAGCCGAGCCCTAGCTAGGGTCCGTAGGCACCCTGGTAGCCCCCGTTGCCCCTGATGGGAGGCTTGTTAGCGGGTGGCCTGTGGCTGGCCGCCGAGTGCGGGAAGGTCAAGGCCTGGGACGGGCACAACTTCCCGCCGAAGGATGCGGGAAGACGGACAGCCGGTGTGGGGCAGGCGTGTTACGTCCGCTGCCCCTGGTAGCATGTCAGCAGTTGTAGTGAGCTGTGGTGCCCAATACCTGGTTTTCCTTTGGCAGGTCTGTGTTGCAACCAGTCGCCTTGGTGGGCATTGGGGAGGGCGATGTCAGTAGCACGGCCGGGCAGCCGCGGGAGGGCAGCTGAGGACGGTGGCCGCGCGCATGCTGTGCCCTCCACCACCATCACCACCACACACTCCCTCTCCCCCGAGTCATCAGGCGACTGTAAAACTGACTGCGATGACGAATCGACGGCTGGGGGACGCTGGAGCCAGTGGCGGTTGGCTACAACTGCGTACGTGCCTGACGTGCCTGCCTATCGTGCCTGCCTATATAGAGCCTGGCTAACAGGCCTGGATGAGGGGCCGCCCCCCTCCTGCCCCTCGAGGGGTTGAGCTCAACCAACTCCTCCGCCTCGCAGCTTCTTGGCTATGTGGTTCTGGCGAGCACGTCCTGGCTTGCGGCCTCAGCGTGGGGCCTTGCGCTCCCTCCGTTAATCTCCCAGCGACGCAGTCCGCTCGCTGACGACCTCTGCCGGGAAGTTGCGCTTGATGTAGTCTGGGCCATGCATCTTCACAGTTGCGTAGTCGTACGCCCTGGCTGCGTCCTCTTCCGAGGTGTAGGACCCAACGCCATGCTGGCGCTTGGACTGCGGGTCCCACACGCGCGCCGCCCATGCAGATGCGGCCTTGTCCCAGCTGACGCCGTAAAACCGCTAGGTCTTGCGCTCCGACCGCTTGTCTCCCTGTGACGCAGGCGGCGTGTTGACGACCTCTCCCGGGAAGTTGCGCTTGGTGTGGTCTGGGCCATGCATCTCCGCAGCTGCGCAGTCGTGCGCCCTGGCTGCGTCTTCCTCCGAGGCGTAGGACCCGACGTACCGCCGGCGCTTGGTTTGCGGGTTCTGTACATACACCAACCATGCTCCGACGGTCGCGCCCCAGTAGACACCGATGAAGCGCGAGGTCTTGCCCTCGCCCAGTGACACAGGCTTGCTGGTGGGCTCTCCCGGGAGGTTGCGCTTGGTGTAGTCTGGGCCATGCAACTCCACAGCCGCCCAGCCGTGCGCCCTGGCTGCGTCCTCCTCGGAGGCGTATGACCCGACGTACTTCGAGCGCTTGGTCTGAGGGTGGTATAGGTGCACTCTCCATACTGAGTCTCTCGCTGCCCAGGTCACACCCCTGTAGGGTGTGTGGAGCCTGCACCGTGATGCTGCTTGCTTGGTGCCCGCCACGCCGTGGTTTGGCGCTACCATGGGCTACCTTTGTAGCTTTACCTTTCTTTGGTGGGACTCGTGCCTGCTCTCTAAGTCCCGCTGGAGCTTTGGAACCGAACGTGTGACCGCCGGCAGTGGATTGTAAAACTCTCATCATCACCTGTAGCTGCTCCAGGCGTGCACTCAACCTGCTCGCCCAAGCACTGGGTGGTGAACGCAGGCTGCAGCACACGTACACTGCTACTGCTGCTGGCAGGCGCCCTCATGATCATGCCTATGCCGGCCGTGGGGCGCCTGGCGCCCGCATGCGTCAGCAGGCTGCCAGGCAGCCGCACACCCACGCGGGCGGGCGCTGTATGTCTGCATGGAGGGGGCCAGGCGCTCGCGTGCTTCTGCTTCTGCTTCTGCTGTTGCTGCTGCGCTGCAGCCCTGACCTGAAGGCTTCTGCTGTAGTGTGTTAGTGCATTCGTGCCTACACTCTACTAGCGTGGCAAGTGGTGGCAATATGAGGGTTTGGTATAAACCCCGAGTGTTGTGCTCTCTTTGCCGGTTTCGATGATAGCTTACTCGGCGCCATGGGCAACTTTACGAGCAGCAGCAAGGCCAGCAGCAAGGCCAAAGCCAGCAAACAGTGAGCATGCACAGACCGCGCGCACGCATTTCGCATCTCGCTGTGAAATTGCACTCTGCTAACACGCACCACACGGTGCCGGACCTGGGGTCACGACGGGGCTGCTTGAGACCCTGATTTTTGTGTTGTTTGCGACGCAGGTCCGGCATCACCGACCTGGACAAGACGATCCTGTCGCTCAAGACGCAGAGGAACAAGCTCAATGAGCAGATGAAGCTGGTGGGGGGGGCCTTGCTTGAAGAGATGTGGCAGCCCTTGTTGGGTGGGCCCCGTGCATGGCTCCTGCATGGCCATGCACTGGCATGAGCACAACCTGCCTGTGCACGCGTGCAGCTGGACAAGCGAGCTGACCAGCAGCAACAGGTGGCGCGCGAGCTGCTCAAGGAGGGGCGCAAGGACCGCGCGCTGCTCGCGCTCAAGAAGAAGAAGCTGACGGTGCGCTCGTGGCGTTGCCACCACCAGCAGTTGACCCTCCCTCTCCACATGCATTTCTGGGCCGGCATTGCGCAGCTGCGGCGTGCACGCGGCGTGGTACGCCCTCGTCACACGCCTCTCAACACTCTCCATCACGCTGCCGCTGTCGCCGCCGCTGCCGCTGCCCCCCTCCCGCCGAGCGCAGCTGATGCAGCAGACGGCGCTCTCCGCGCACCTGCTCAACCTCGAGGGCATGCTGTCCAACATCGAGACGAGCAAGCAGCAGGCGTCGCTGTTCAAGGTGCTGCAGGACGGAAACGAGCAGCTCAAGGCGATGCAGAAGCTGGTGTCGGTCGCCGACGTGGAGAGGCTCATGGAGGACACGGCAGAGGCGCAGGCGTACCAGGTGTGCGTGTGTGTGTGTGTGCGTGTGTGCATGCGTGCGTGTGTGTCTCCGTGTGTGTGTGTGTGTGCGTGTGTGTGTCCGTGTGTGTGTGTGTGTGTGTGTATCATGGTCATCAAGGACACGGCTGAGGCGCAGGCGTGCCAGGTGTGTGTGTGTGTATGTGTGTGTGTGTGTGTATGTGTGTGCGCGCGTGGTGGCGGTGGTGGTGTAGCTCTCCGCACGCCTGTGCGCGCCTGGAATGTGCAGCGGAGCAGTCAGCATGTGTGACACTGTGTGTGCGCGTGTGCGTGCGTGTGTGTGTGTGTGTGTGTCTATTTGTGACACTGTGTGTGTGTGTGTCGCCGTGTGCGACACTGTGTGTGTGTGTATCACCGTTATCTATGCAACGATCAGGAATGGCATGTGTGTGTGTGTGTGTGTTTGTGAGTCTGCGTTTCCTGCGGTGACCAATCCCCCCCCCCACCCCTCCCCCGCCCTTCCCCCCGCAGGACGAGCTCAACAGAGCGCTCGGACAAGAGCTGTCTGGCGTCGACATTGGCGCGGTCGAGGCAGAGATGGAGGCCCTGGAGGCAGAGGTGGGTTGAGGGTTTTACAGTTTTTACATGTACGCGCCCGGAGGACCCCGGGGCGTGAGTAAAGGCCTAGACTACACGTCTAGGGGAGCTCCACTAGTAGAGCCCGCAAGGCCACGCAGCGCGCCAGCCTACCAGGGTGGGTTTAGGGTGTGTTCCCACTCGGAGTCTCAGAAGTTTTCTAGAAAACGTCGAAGGTTTTCTAGTCGCGCTAGAAGGCCCCCAAGCACACACCCCAGTCAATCTAGAAGTGTTTTTCTTCTTCTAGTAACAGCGGACGTTCAGTCGTCGTCGCTGGCGTCTCCGACGTCGAGAACGCTCCAGTCAAAGCCGCTCCCCACCCTTATTCTAGGCTAGAAGGACCTTCTAGGTCGTGAGTGGGAGCACACCCTTAGTTGACGATGATGATGGATGTTACAGTCAGGCTGAAGTCCGTGCTCGGCGCGTAGCAGCAGACTCCCAACTACCAGTTGCCAGCCATCTCTGCAAGGTGCTCGGGCTCTGGCTACTGGTAGTTGGGGGCCTGCTGCCGCCGCCCCAAACACAACACAAGCAGCGAAAGCGCCCTGCATGGAGGCATGGCGGGCATGGCGGACATGCGCCACGTGGTGGAAAAGGGGAGGAGCAGGGTGGCCAGGCTGGCTGCCCGAACTGGGACGTATGCGCGTCCAGACGCACTGATGAGGATGGATGTTACAGTCAGGGACACCTTTAAAGGCGTATAAGACCGTGCTCGGCGCGTAGAGCCCGAGCACCTTGCTGAGGTGGCTGGCTACTGGTAGTCAGGGGTCTGCTACTGCCGCCCCCAACACAACACACAGGCACACGCACACAAGCGCACACACACGAACACGCACGCACACACACACACACACACACACACGCACACACACACACGCACGCACGCACACACACACACATGAACACGCACGCACGCACCAGGGGTTTCCTTGGGGTCATTCATCCTTTCGTTTTTCCCGAAGAGGCTTTCCCAGTTTCGTCGGGATCTCGGGCTGCAGCCCGAAGAATCGCTTCGAAAAGTGTGAAATCGACGATTTCACACTTTTCGCCAGAAAACTCGCCTCCATGATGATGATGGATGTTACAGTCAGGGACACCTCTAAAGGCGAATAAGACCATGCTCGGCGCGTATGGCCCGAGCACCTTACTGAGATGGCTGGCTGTTGGTGGTAGGGAACCCCGACTCTGTAAAGAGCGTGGGCGCACCCCTAGGTCCCCTACCGCAGCGGCAGCAAACGCTTGTTGAAGTCGGTGAGCGCATGTTGGGAAACGGAAAACGCAAGGCAGGTTCGTCGCCAATTGCCAGAAGAGACATCCCCCCGTGGGGAGAAAGGCCAAGACGTGGCCGAAAAGGATATCCAGCCGGGCCGCAACCTCTAACGTGTTAAGGGGTTTTCTAACTGGGATTTCAACCAGCATTCACAGGATTCTCAACCTGTTACCCTTAACCCGGCTCTGAGCAGAAGCTGACCCCTTGTTGTTGCACCGAGCACGACATTGGACGTGTCGCAGGCCCCCCCCCTGCTGAAGGGGGGAGGCACAGAAGGACTCGGTGAGGGGCACATCCCTAAGCCTAACTACCTAAAAAGGGGCTGGAAAAGGCGGTCAGTAGTGACCAACAGTGTGGGATTTGGTAATAGGTTAGAGAGCAAGCTTGCTCCCCGGTTATAGCGGATAAACATGTTCCTTCTGCATACTCCGTTTTGAGGTCGTCATCTTTGAGGCAGCTTTCACGTGTGAGACCCAGCGTGGGCATTTCTCAGGTGCGCCAGCTGCGGTGCACTGCAAACGGCACGGTCCACCGCAGCTCCTCGGGAACCCACGCTTGGGTCCCCGCCACTATCGTGGCTGCCTCATTGACTCCTAATTCAAAACATCGTTCGCTTCAGGTCAATTATTCCTCCCGATCCTCTACCATCTCCAGGCTTGTGTTACGTATATCAAGGCACGAGACCAGAAAGTTGGCCATGTCACGCCAAAAACAAGGGTAAAGTAGCCCCGGGCTGGGGTTCATAAACGCCCGCATCTTCGCATCCAAGCCTTTATCGTCCCCAGGGACGCTCAGGAAAAGGGTGTGGAACTGTACGCGTGTCTCCGTATACGCTGGACACTCAAAAATCACGTGTGCCTCATCCTCCCGCATGCCACAAAGGCGACAGAGCCTCTGGCTGCGTGGCTCTGCCTGCGCCGTGTGGCGCCCCTTCTCTATCTGCAGTTCATGCAGCCCCATTCTAAAGCGTGCGAGTGTCGTGATCTAGGCGGCGCTGTTCAGCCCCGTCCAGAGCATTGGTGCGCCGCCACAGTCCATACGTCGTTTTTCCCGATCGTACCCTCCCCAAAACCATCGGGGGCGCGTCCTCTGGGCACGATTTTTTGCGTTTCCCAATCGGAAAGGAAGCCCCTGGCACGCACGCACACGCGCACGCACACACACACACATACACACACACGCACGCACACAACACACACGCACGCACGCACGCACACACACATACCACCTCCACGAATGCACATCGTGCTCGCTCACGCGCGTGCGCCCTCCCCCATGCTGTGCCGTGCTGTGCTGTGCCGCCATTCACACATGCAGGAGGCGGCGGCCGCGGCGGCTGCGATGCCGAGCGCGCCTACAAAGCGCCCAGTGGAGGTGGAGCTGCCAAGCGTGCCGGCGGCGGCGCGGGTGCAGGGGACAGGGGCAGAGGGGACGGGGGCAGAGGAGGAGGCAGAAAAGGAGCCCGGGAGGCGGGCGGCGATGCTGGCCGCGTAACAAGGAGGCCAGGGCGGGGAGCAGTGCGGGGCAGGGATTTTATGTTACACCGTGACTCAACGACTCGTCGTTTATACGCAGACGACCTCAGTAGGCGTCGGTTGCTGTTGGTACATCAATCGGGTGTGCTGGCTGATGGTACAGTTCGGGCACACAACGACCGCTACGATGCGGTGCTACTACACTAGGTTTGGTTGGTTGGTTGTACGGTGGTTGCAGCCTTCAGGGCAGAGAGAGGAGCGAGGGAGGAGGGAGTGAGTGTGAGAGAGAGATAGGCGTCCCTCGCTTCATCCAGCATCCCGTTCCATTGTAAGCCCTTGGCTCGCGTTTGTATGCCTCCTATGATACAGCCAGGCTCACATGTGTATGCCTCCTATGATACAGCCGGAGAGTTGCAGGGCGGAGCCATCGTCGTCGTCAGGTAGTGGGGTCCCAAGGGGGGCTGCAGCAGCCGCACAAGCCACGGCCACCGAGTTTGCAGATCGGAGAGGGAGCACGCTTCGTCTGCCGCAGTGCCAGTGTCGGCATCATCGCCAGTCAGTGTCGGAGGGCGGGGCCACCGCCGCGGTGCATGTGCGGAGGGAGCCCATGCACAAACGCGCCGTCGCTGAGGTCGATGCCCGCCGCCTGCGCGCCCGGCCATGTTGCCTTGCTGCCGCAAAGGCGACAGCGACAGCATCATCACTAGTCAGGGGGGTGCAGCAACAGCAACGGGCGCAGCGACAGCGAGCGGCGCCGGCCGCGGCAGGTCGGCTTCGGCGCAGAAATCGATGCCCGCCGAATGCGCGCACCCTGTGCTCCGTCAATCGGCCTGTAGCCGTCGCCAGTCAGGGGGGCAGCGCCACAGCGGCGGGCGCAGCGGCGGGCGCGGGCGCGTCGCCCACGAGCGGTGGCGGCCTCGGCACAGAAGTCGATGCCTGCTGACTGCGCTCACCCTGCCTTGCTGCCGCAGTGTCAGTGTCGTTGCTGTCGCCAGTCAGGGGGGCGGCGTGACAGCAGCCGGCGCAGCGGCGGGCGCGGGCGCGCCGCCCACGAGCGGCGGCGCGCGCGGGAGCCCGTCGAACGCGCCGTCGTTGAAACCAATGCCGGCCGACTGCGCGCACCCGGCCATGTGCTCCGCAAGCGCCAGCAGCGGCTCGAGCTGGAGGGTGCCGGGCAGCTGGGCGACGAGCTGCGTGTGTGTGTGTGTGTGTGTGTGTGTCCGCCTGCCATGTGCTCCGCGAGTGCAGCAGCGGCTCGAGCTGAAGGGTGCCGGGCAGTTGGACAACAAGCTGCGTGTGTGTGTGTGTGTGTGTGTGTGTGTGTGTGTCCGCCCTGCCATGTGCTCCGCGAGCACGAGCAGCGGCTCGAGTTGGAGGGTGCCTAGAAGATTGGCGACCAGCTGCGTGTATGTAGGGTGTGTGCCTTGTGTAGCTCATCTGAGCACCCCTTTCCTCTGACCCCCCCCTCCTCCATGTATCATTTTTGTTCCTCTCCCCTCCTCTCTTGTCTCATTTTCTCTTCTCTCCCTTCTTTCTCTCCCTTCTTTCTCTCCTCTCCTCTCCTCTCCTCTCCTCTCCTGTCCGCTCCCCCTCCAGGCTGTCCATAATCACTAGGGTCAATTCACCTTGAGCAGCAAGTCCAGGTCGGGGCAGTTGTTGAGGATGGAGCGGCGGTGGTGCACCAGCACGGTAGCTGCCAGGCACACACACACACACACGCACATACACACACACACACAAACACGCACACACACCTTGAGCAGCGAGTCGAGGTCAAGGCAGAGTTCGAGGATGGAGCGGCGGTGGTGCACCAGCACGGCATCTGCCAGGCACACACACACACACACACACACACACTCACACACACGCACACGCACGCACAAGCACCTTGAGCAGCGAGTCCAGGTCGGGGCAGTGGTCGATGATGGAGCGGCGGTGGTGTACCAGCACGGCAGCTGCCAGGCACACACACACATGCACACACACACACACACACACACACTCACACACACGCACACTCACACACGCACACACATGCACACACACACGCACATACACACACACGCACCTTGAGCAGCGAGTCGAGGTCGGGGCAGTGGTCGAGGATGGAGCGACGGTGGTGCACCAGCACGGCAGCTGCCAGGTACACTGGCAGGTGGGCCCCGAATGGGCACGCCCACGAGGCCTCCCAAAGCCGGAGCGCGTCGGAGTGGGGCAGCTCACGCTTGAAGAGCACCTGTGTGGGTGGGAGGGTGTGTGGGTGGGGGGGGGGGGCGTGCGTGTGTGTGTGTATGTGCGTGACACTGGCAGCACTGCGTGTGTGTGTGCGCGCAAGTATGTGTGTGTGTGTGTGCGCGCATGCATGTGCGTGTGTGTGTGTGTGTGGGCGTATGCATGTGTATGTGTGTGTGTGTGTGTCTGTGAGGCCTCCCACAGCCGGAGCACGTCATAGTGGGGCAGCTCACGCTTGAAGAGCACCTGTGCGGGTGGGAGGGTGGGTGGGTGGGGGTGGGGGGCGTGCGTGTGTGTGTGTGTGGATGTTTGTGTGGCACTGGCAGCACTGCGTGTGTGTGTGTGTGTGTGCGTGCGTGTGTATGTGTGTGTGTGTGTCCACGCGGCCTCCCACAGCCTGAGGACGTCAGAGTGGGGCAGCTCGCGCTTGAAGAGCACACGTGCACCTGTGTGTGTTTGGGGGGGGGCCGTGTGTGCGTGTGTGTGTGTGTGTGCATGACACTGGCAGCACTGTGTGTGTGTGTGTGTGTGTGTGTGTGCGTTCGCATGTGTGTGAGTTTGTGTGTGTGTGTGCCCACGAGGCCTCCCAAAGTTGGAGCACGTCAGAGTGGGGCAGCTTGCGCTTGAAGAGCACCTGTGTGTGTGTGTGTGTGTGTGTGATGGAGCACAGTGGCTGAACACACACACACACACACACACACGCAAACGCACATGCACACCAGATACGCACACACACACGCTCGCACATGCACACAGACATATAGGTACACAACACCAACATAGGTAGCTATCCGACGGTCTGTAAAGTCGACCACACACGCACGCACGCACACACACACACACACACACACACAATCACACGCACACACACGCACCCCCCCACACATCAAGGCACACACACACACACGCACACACACACACACACTCACACACTCACCAGGAACCAGCGGAAGGCGAAGAAGTAGGCAAGGGCGTCAAGCGACTGGAGGTGCGCGTGCAGCGGCTGTGTGTGTGTGTGTGTGTGCGCGTCAAGGGCGACTGGAGGTGCGCGGGCAGCGAATGAGTGTGTGTGTGTGTGTGTATGTGTGTGTGTTTGTGTATGTTTGTGTGTGTGTGTGTGTATGTGTGTTCAACGAGCGCAAGGAACCAGCGGAAGGCAAATACATAGGCAAGGGCGTCAAGCGACTGGAGGTGCGCGTGCAGCGGCTGCGTGTGTGAGTGTGTGCGTAACAATCGCTCTCTCAGTGCGTGCGTGGTATGTGTGTAACGATCGCTCTCTCTGTGCGTGTGTGTGTGTACTCTTTGCCGTGTGACTGCAGGTGCGCGTGCTGCGGCTGTGTGTGTGTGTGTGTGTGTGTGCGTGTGAATGTGTGCTTGAAGGGCGACAGGAGGCGCGGGCAGCGACTGCGTGTGCGTGTGTGCGTGTGTGCGTGTGTGCACGCGCGTGTGTGTGTGCGTGTGTATGGGTGTGTGCTTGAAGAGAGACTAGAAGTGCACGTGTAGCAGCTGTGTGTGTGTGTGTGTGTGTGTGTGTTTGTGGTGGTGGTGGTGTTAGTGGTGATAATCGCCGCGCGTAGGTGGGGGTGGGTGGGGGTGGGTGGGTGCAGGAAGGGGTGGGGGGGAGGCAGCGCCAGCGAGTTTAAACCCTCAACCCTCAAACCCCAAACCCCCAAATCCGGAAGCGCACAAATCCCAAACTCTGAACCCTAGAAGCCCCCCACACCCTCAAACCCTCAAATTTTCAGATCCTCAAACCCTGAAACCCTGAAACCCTCAAATCCTCAAACCCAAAACTCTTAACCCTAGAAGCCCCCCACACCACGACTCACCGGGTCGAGCACCTGAAGCGTTGTGCGCAGCGCAGACAGCTGCGCCTGTGTGTGTGTGTGTGGGGGGGGGGGTATGTGTGCTTGTTTGTGTGCGTGTGAACAGCTCAGACAGCTGCGCCTGTGTGTGTGTGTGTGTGTGTGTTGTGCACAGCGCAGACAGCTGCGCCTGTGTTTGTGTGTGTGCGTGTGTGTGTGTGTGGGTATGTGTGCTTGTGTGTGCGTGTGAACAGTTCAGACAGCTGCGCCTGTGTGTGTGTGTGTGTGTGTGTGCGTGTGTGTGTGTGTGTGTGCGTGTGTGTGTGTGTGTGTGTGTGTTGTGCACAGCGCAGACAGCTGCGCCTGTGTGTGTGTGTGTGTGTGTGTGTTGTGCACAGCGCAGACAGTTGCGCCTGTGTGTGGGTGGGGGGTGGGGGTACGTGTGTGTGTGTGTGTGTGTGTGTGTGCGCGCAGTGCAGACAGCTGCGCCTGTGTGTGTGTGTGTGTGTGTGTGTGCGCATGTGTGTGTGTGGTGTGTGTGTGTGTGTGACCCCCCCGATGTGACCCTGCTATGTGTGTGCACGTGCGCAGCGTAGAAAGCTGCGCCTGAGCATGCTTGCGTGTGTGCGCGTGCGCGTGCGTGTGTCTGTGCACACGCGCGCGTGTGCACGCGTGTGTGTGTGTGTGTGTGTGTGTGTGTGTGTGTGTATTCATGCACGCCCACACCTGCACCCTGCTCTGCCTCTCGTCAAAGCATCCGCCCATGCGGTCCATCAGCAACGCAAACTCCCAGAACGCACACACGCACCCCCCACATACACACTAAAGGTACAATACGCCATCAAAGGTGCACACACGCACGCCCCCCCCCCCCCCACACCTGAACACCGCTCTGTCTCTCGTCAAATCACCCGCCCATGCCCTCCATCAGCGACGCAATCCCGTCAAAGCACACACACATGCACACCCAAAACGCATGCACACCACAAGTGTGTGCGCGCACGCGCACACGCCCCCCCCCCACACACAAACACACCTGCACGCCGCTCTGCCTCTCATCAAAGCACCCACCCATGCGCTCCATCAGCGACGCAAACGCTCGGCACGCACGCACGCCCCCCCCCCACACACACACACCCAGGGCCTAAAAACGCCATCAACGGCATCCCCGACGGACTGTAAATCAACCACACCTGCACCCCGCTCTGCCTCTCATCAAAGCACCCGCCCATGCGCTCCATGAGCGACGCAAACGCCCAGAACGCGGCGACCTCGTCGCACAGCACGTACAGCAGCGGCGCCGCGAGGTCCGACATCCCCTGGCAGTAGCTGTATAAAGGGGTAGGGGTGTGGTCGTGGTGGTTTGGAGGCCAGGTTGGGTTGGGGTGACACAGCACAGTACAGTACAGGAACGGGGCCGCCAGGTCAAGATACCCCCTGGCAGTAGCTGTTTTGAGGGGTGTGGGGGTATGTGAGGGGCGGGGGGCGGGAGCTAGGTTGGGATCCCAACCGTTGATTCAGGTGGCGCAGTGACTTTGGGCTTGAGGTGAGTAGGATCAGAACGCGTCGACCTCGTCGCACAGCACGCACAGGAGCGGGGCCGCCAGGTCGCTCACCCCCTGGCAGTAGTTGTTTTGTGTGTGTGTGGGGGGGGGGGCAGGGATCAGCTGGAATATAGCCAAGTGAGCTTATTTGCCCTACATCCTCCTAGGTTGTGATCGTAACAGGTCGCACAGCGCGTAGAGGAGCGGGGCAGCGAGGTCCGACATGCCCTGGCAGCACCTTGAAGGTTTTATAAGGGTGGAGATGGGTAAGATGCTGCTGCTGCTGCTGCTGATGGTGATGGTGGGTTTTACAGTCGTGTGTGATGCTCCTACTACAGGCAGCGTATTCGACGTTGCTTGGCGTACAGCGCCCGAGCACTACAGACTGGGTGCTGGCTACTCGTGGTGTGTATACTTTTCAGTCGGGGGTCAAGTGGCGCCCTCTAGATGCCACAGTGTGTGACACCAAGTCGATACTCATATGAGTACCAGTGCAAAACTGACTGCAGACCCAATAGGTCCAGGCCCAATCACATCTTAACATTTTGACAGAATGAGGTCCGAAGTTGGTCGGCTGCGCGCAAGCGGGGTTAGTGCAACAAGCGAACCCACCCCAGGTCTTAAAGTTCTGCATACATTGATTTCCTTTTCGGCTGTCCACAGCCATTTCGCTTTAGTCCAGGTGTACTTCGACCTTGGACACAGCTCAACCCATTGAGTGGATTGTGAGTCTGGAAGGCCTGCCAGATAAGAGATCGTCAAGAGCTTTCAGATGACCTACATATTAGGACAAATGGTCGAGGGGAGGTCAACGGTCAACGAGGTCGAAGCGAGGAAATCCGGCTGTGGAAAATCAATTAAAAAACCTGAAAAGGAAATCACTGCCTGCATAGCGTACTGCGTGAGCAGGATGCGGCGCAATAGCCCCACTCGCGTGCGCTCGCATGTGCGTGCGCGTTGCGAGCGTGCGCGTGTTGTGCTGGGCGAGCCCTGCTCAGTGCTTCCTCAACTAGACGGTCTACCGCCGACGATCACGGCGATCACGGCGATCAACAGGCGGTAACAACTAGTTTCCCGACGAGCAGCTCACTGCGTAAATCGCGACAATTTCGGCCAAAAGTGTGAAATGTGCGATTTCGCACTTCCCCCCCCCCAAAAGTCGGACAAACAAATTGAGAAAAAAGGGAATCCAGGATTTTCGCTGGTGACCAGGCGGTAGGTATGAATTCATTTGAATCAATTGAGGAAGCATTGGCCCTGCTTGCCCACGATGCCCGCCACCCACGCAAACAAACCGTTCGACTACACCAGTGATTTCCTTTTCGGCTCTACACAGCCATTTGGCTGTATTCCGGCTGTACTTTGACCTTGCACACAGCTCAACCCATCCAGAGGATTGTAAGTCTGACAATCCTGCCAGACAGAGCACGTCAGCAGCTTTCAAATTACCTATGTATGAGGACAAACGGTCAACGTGAGGTCAACCGTCAACGCGGTCAAAGAAAATGCGGCTGTGGGATAATTCATTAAAATTCCTGAAAAGGAAATCACTGGACTACACCGAGGACGACCTGCACACGCTCCTCGCCGCTTGCCTCTCTATATCTCCCCCCGCCCCCTCGCCGTTTACCTCTACCTCTCTCTCTCTCTCCCTCCCCTTTGCTGCCCCCCCCTCCCCACACAGAACCACCTATCATATCATTACGTACCCCAGGTTGAAGTTGAACATCGCGTACGTGAGCAGGATACGGCGCAGCGCGCGCACGTTGGGCCCGGCCTCGCCCGTGAAGAACGCGAGGTGGCGGTCGGTGCGTCGCACGTCCTTGTTGATGCGGGAGCAGCGCTCGCGCCACTCGTCGAAGCGCGCCGCCTGCGCGCGTGTGCGCACGTGTGTGTGTGTGTGTGTGTGTATGTGTGTGCGTGTGTGTGTGCGTGTGCATGTGTGTGTGTGTGCTCGTGTGTGTGTGTGTGTGTGTGTGCGTGTGTGTGTGTGCGCGCCTGCGAGAGCGCTTACGTGCGTGTGTGTGTGTGTGTGTGTGTGTGCGCGCCCACACCTGGCTCGGTGTGATAGACTCCCACTGCCCCCGCAGCCGCGCGTACTCGGCCTCCTGCTTGGCCCTCAGTGCCGTGCGCTCTTCGGGCCCGTCGTTTGGGAGGGCAGAGCCCAGGAGCAGCGGCCACAGCTGCGTGTGTGTGTGCATGTGTGTGTGCCTGTGTATGTGCGGGTCGTTATCCAGGTTGCCCATGCGATGGGAACTGCAACGAATCTCTCTCTCTCTCTCTCTCTCTCTCTCCCTCTTGTCTTTCTCTCCCTCTCTGTCTTTCTCTGTCTCTCTCTCTCTCTCTCTCTTTCTCTGTCTCTCTCTCTCTCTCGCTGTCTCTCTCTCGCTTTCTCTCTCACTGTCTCTCTCTCTGTGGAAGAGTGCAGCCTGCTGCCTGAGCACCGGCTTGTGCCGAGGAGGCAAGACCACCGCGTGCAAGGGCGCGAGCACGCTGCAAGATAGGTGCCACAAAAAAGTCACACCACCTGGCGCGACGCCGCGCCCAAGTGGAACGCGCGCGCGCAGCGCCGGCAGGCAGCTGACCAGCAGCTGCCCGTCGCCCCTCCCCTCTGCATCAGCATCAGCATCAGCAGCAAGCAGCAGCAATCCCACTCAACCAAAAAAAGCAGCACCACCGACGACCCCCCCCCCCCCGCCTGCAGCGCCTGCGGCGGCCGCGCCCGAGCACAAAACGCGCGCACGCAGCTGCACAGCAGCTTCCCCCCGCCCCCCGCCCCCCCCCAGCGTTGAACACACACACCCACACACCAGAAACGGAGAGCGGAGAGCGGAGAGCGGAACATGCGCGCGCAGCGCCGTTAGGCAGCTCCCCATTGCCCTCCCGGTGTCGAGCACCCAAGCAACACGTAAATGATCACAAGCAGTAGACCTAGAAGTGGACTAGAGAGCCCCCCCACAAAATAAACGCACCTGCGGGCGCACGTCTGGCGCCGCGCCCGAGCGGAACACGCGCGCGCGCAGCGCCGGCAGGCAGCTTCCCAGCAGCTTCCCGTCGCTCCCCAGCATCGACGCCCACTCGTCTGCGCGCGGGGGGAGGTGTGTGTGTGTGTGTGTGCGTGTGCGCGTGTGCGTGTGCGTGTGCGTGTGCGTGTGCGTGCGTGTGTGTGCATGTGCGTGCGTGTGTGTGTGTGTGTGTGCATGTGTGTGTACGTGTGTGTGAGTGTGTGCCTGTGTGTGTGTGCGTGTGTGTGTGTGTGTGCGCGCGCGTGTGTGTGTGCGTGTGAGCGTATGTGCGTGTGTGCGTGAGCGTGTGCATGTGTGTGTGTGTGCATGTGCGTGCGTGTGTGTGTGTGTGTGTGTGCGTGTGTGTGTACGTGTGTGTGTGTGTGTGTGTGTGCGTGTGTGTATGTGCGTGTGTGTGTGTGTGTGTGTGTGTGTGCGCGCGCGTGTGTGTGCGTGTGAGCGTATGTGCGTGTGTGCGTGTGTGTTGGCGTGGGCGCATGCGTGTGCGTGTTTGCGCATGCGTGTGTGTGCGGGGGGCGTGAGGGCGTAAGATGGGAGGGGGGGGGGCAAGCCCGCGCTGTGTGCGCGCCTTGGCGCGCGACAGCCCGGTGTAGGGGGTACCCGTCTGTTGCTGCTGCTGCTGCTGCTGCTCCTGCGATGCGGGTGCTGCGCTGCTGCTGCTGCACGTGCTGCACTGCGCCTCCAAGACGGACCTGCACCCACCCTGCCCCACCCTCACCCCTAGACTTCCGCATAATTTATGCATGCGGCGCCTCCCCTCCCCCCCGCACGTGCCGACAGCGCCGGGCCCCCGCTGCCCACGCCCACCAGCTCAGAACTTGAGACCCTTAACGTTAACAGCATCACTGGTGTCACACAGACTGGGAAATCCAGCAGCACTGATGATCAACCCTTGGCCAAAAGAAACTGCCCCCTCAATCCACCTGCAGACAGCGGCGGGCGGCGCACCCATCCGACGGCCGGACGCGCGCCGCTGCCCACGTCGACCAGCTCAAACCTGCGTTTACGGGTGTACGGTTTAGGGTTTAGGGCTCACGGTCAGCTCACGGTTCGGGGTTGAGGGTTGATTTTTTTAGGGTCGAGGGTTTAGGGGGCCGCGCGCCGCTGCCCACGTCAACCAGCTCGAACCTCCGTTTCAGGGTTAGGGGTTTGGGGTTTGAGGATTAAGCTTCAGGGCTCACGGTTCGCGGTTTGGCTTTTTAGTCCTTTTTAGGGTCGAGGGTTTAGGAGGACGCTCATGCTGCCCACGTCCACCCGCTCAAACC
Source organism: Chlamydomonas sp. UWO 241 (assembly GCA_016618255.1). Lineage (NCBI taxonomy): Eukaryota > Viridiplantae > Chlorophyta > Chlorophyceae > Chlamydomonadales > Chlamydomonadaceae > Chlamydomonas > Chlamydomonas priscui. Next base: position 294,392 of record VFSX01000110.1, read on the forward strand.
TGCGTTTTAGGGTTTAGATCCAAGGATTTTTTGGGGGGTTGACGCAAACAGGTTCACGCAAACACACGCACGCGTACACGCGGCGTGCTTCGATGAGTTGCGCCCTGCCCTCGAGGCTCGCAATCAGCAACGCACCCGGCATGATCATTGCCGTCACCATCGCTGCCAGCGCCGATGAGCACATGCACACACACACACACACACACACACACACACACACACACACACACGCGCACGCACGTGCAAGCGGCGTGCTTCGACAACTTGCGCCCTGCCCTCGAGGCTCGCACGAAGCCACGCACCCATCATCATCGTCGCCGTCACCATCGCTGCCACCGCCGGTGAGAGCGCGCACACACACACACACACACACACACATACACACACACACGCGTGCGCGCGCAAGCGGCGTGCTTCGACAAGTTACACCCCGACCTCGAGGCTCGCACGAAGCCACGCACCCGTCACCGGCACCATCGCTGCTACCGCCGGTGGACACACACACACACACGCACGCACACACACACACACACACACGCAAACACACACGCACCCGTCATGACCGTCGTCGCCGTCACCATCGCTGTCGCCGCCGCCGCCTCCGGCAGCCGCGTGCTCGACCGCAGACACGAGCGCGCCAACTCACACGCCACACACTGGCTGGCTTAGGCATACGCCAATCAAGTCCAAGACGCCTGTATGTGCCTGTACGTGCGTAACCCACAACTGAAAGAGACAACAACACGCACCCGTCGTCGCCGTTGCCGTCCTCGCTGTCCACGTCGCCGTCGCCGCCGCCGCCGTCAGCCGCGTGCTCGACCGCAGATACAAGCGCGCCGCCGGGCGCCTCGACCACCAGCGCAGCGTGTGGCGCAACCATCTCGCCAGTGTCAGTCATCTCGCTAGCGTCCGCGTCCGCGTCCTCCTCCTCCCGGCCGCGCTCCCCATCTTCGTCGGCGCCGTCCTCGCCGTCGGCGCTGGCGCGCGGGTACTCGCACGAGAAGCCGAGCTCCTGCGGGGCATGCATCATCGTAAGCGTCGGTTTGTCTTCCCTCTCTCTCCCCCATGCACACGAACAAGCATCCCAGCTGCTGCAGTGCACAGTGCATGGCGCGCGGGTTGTCGCACGAGACGCCAAGCTCCTGCGGTGCATGGTGCATGGTGCATCATCAGAACGGGCCGTTGGTTTGTTTCCCTTCTCGTCTCCCTCTGCCGCTTCCTCTCCCTCGTGCATGCACACGCACGAGGAGCCGAGCTTCTGCGGTGCGTGGTGCATGGTGCGTGAATCATTGGGGCAGCACGGGGCGTCGGTTCGTCTTCCCTCTCTCTCCCACGCAAACGCACACGCATCCCAGCTCCTGCATATTGCATGGTGCATGACGCATGGCGCGCGGGTACTCGCACGAGAAGCCGATCTCAGGAGCTCGGCTCCTGCAGGACTGCGGTGCATGAATCATTGGGACAGCAAGTAGCGTTGGTTTGCTCTCCCTCTCTCCCTCTCTCCCTCTCTCCCTCTCTCCCTATTCTTCTTCGCCCCCTGGCAGCGAGTCGTTGTCCCGACAGCCCTTGTGCCTCCAACTGAAGCATAGATAACCAAACACCCTCAACCCTGCTCAACCAGCGCACATTTGCCTCCTCCTCAGGCACCTCCTCAGTAGCGGCAACCGCTGCATGCGCACACACACATGCACACACACACACACACGGACACACACTCACGGACACGGACACGCACACACACACACACACGCATATGCAGCCTCCTCTGCCACCTCTGCAGCAGCGACCGCTGCATGCGCACACACACACACACACACACGGACACACACATACACACACACAGACACACACGGACATACACACACACACACACACACACACACCTTGGCAGCCTCCTCTGCCACCTCCTCTGCAGCAGCGACAGCTGCATGCACCGCGGCGACGGCGGCGGCGGCCATCGAGCCGGGCACCTGCACAGATGTGCGTAAATATGTGTGTGTGTGTATGCGCGTGTGTGTGTGTGTGTGTTTGTGTGTGTGTGTGCGTTGGTGCGTGCATGCACAGCGTCGACGGCGGCCGGACACCTGCACAGATGTGTGTGTGTATATGCGTGCGAGCGTGTGCGTGTGGGGGGGGGCGCGTGTGTATCCGAGTGTGTGTGAGTGTGTGTGTGTGTGTGTGTGTCTGTTTTTGTGTGTGCGTTTGTGTGTGCATGCACCGCGGCGACGGCGGCGGCGGCCATCAAGCCGGGCACCTGCACATGTGTGTGTGCGCATATGTGTGTGTGTGTGCACGTGTGTATGTGTGTGATTGTATGTGTATGTGTGCCATTGCGGTCGTCCACGGCCACCCACACTCTCTCCACACCCATGTCGAGGGTGTACAGCGACAGGCCATTGTCACCACCACCGCCACCGCCGCCTCCGCCCCTGTCACCAACAACCAACAACCAACAACCAACAACCAACAGCCAGCAACCCACAACTCACAACCAACTACGACCACCCCCACCCACCTCCATGTCGAGTGTGTACAGCGACAGGCCATTGTCACCACGGCTGCCACCGCCGCCAGCACCACCGCCAGCAGCCGAAGCAAGCGCCGCGCTCGCGGCGGCCGTAACCTGTGTGTGTGTGTGTGTGTGTGCGTGTGCGTGTGTGCGTTTGTGCATGTGCGTGCGTGCGTGCGTGCGCGTGTGCGTGCGTGCGTGCGCGTGTGCGTGTGTGTGTGCGTGTGTGCGTGCTTGTGTGTGTGTGTGTGTGTGTGTGCGTGTGCGTGTGTGCGTCGCCGCCACCGCCGCCACCAGAATCCGACGCCGCGCGCTGCATGCCCGTTCATGTCTATATGTAGCAACCTCTCTCTCTCTCTCTTTGCGGTGTGTGTGGTGTGCGAGGTGTGTGTGGTGGTGGGAGGGGTCGAACGCACCTGGCGTTGCATGCCCGGTCAACGGTCAACGGTCAACGCCTCACCTGGCGCTGCATGCCGTTCGTGTCTCCATGTTGCAACACCTCTCTCTCTCTCTCTCTCTCTCTCTCTTTGCGGTGTGTGTGGTGTGTGTGATGTGTAGTGCTACACTTGTAGTGCTACACCTCTCTCGCTCTCTCTTTGTGGTGTGAGGTGTGTGTGGTGGTGGTGGGAGGGGTCGCACACACCTGGTGCTGCATGCCCGGTCAACGGTCAACGCCGAGCGCTTCTCAACTGGCGCTGCATGTCCGTTCATGTCTACATGCAGCAACACCTCTCTTTGGGGTGGGGGTGGTGTGTGAGGTGCGTAGCAACACCTCTCTCTCTCGCTCTCTCTTTCTCTCTCTGTGGTGTGTGAGGTGTGTGTGGTGGTGGGAGTGTCGGACACGCCTGGCGCTGCATGCCCCGTGCCTGTGTGTGTGTGCGTGTGCGTCGCCGCCGCCACCACCGCCAGCGGTCAACGCTGGCGGTTTACGGTCAACAGACCACGGTCAACGATCAACGCCTCTCACCTAGCGCTGCATGCCCGGGCAACGGTCAACGGTCAACGGTCAACGCCGCACCTGGCGCTGCATGCCCGGTCAACGGTCAACGGTCAACGCTCTCACCTGGCGCTGCATGCCCGCGAGCCACCCGCCCCAGCCCCACGAGGACAAGGACAGCGAACCCGCGCGCTCGGACAACGAAAGAGAGCCCGCGCCGTCGCCGGCAGCCGCGCCCTCCTCCGCTGCCGCCGCCGCCGCGCGCTGATCGTCATCCCCGCGCGCCGCTGCCGCCGCTGCCGTCGCTGCTGCGGAAGCCGCCTGCGCGCACGCATGCACACGGGCTGGGCCTCAGCGACACATGAGGGGCGAGTGAGTTCTACACAACCACCACCTTGAGGGATTGCTGCCAACGGAGCGTCTCTTCGTTCAATATCCTGCCCTCGCAGGTGGGGGTGCCCCTAACTGCGGCATGTCATCATACGAAGCGTCAGATTGTGAGAGCCCCCATAGGAGCTCCTATGCACACATGCCTGTGTCGCTGACTGCATGGGTGCGCGTCATGAAGCCCTGCTGTGCGCCGCGCCAAAAGCAGCAGCTAGTGCATGCGTGCGCGTCAAGGCATGCCCCCCCCCCCCTGTGCCCAGAGCCTTGCTGGTCGACACTCAACCCCAAGCCTCGACCCCAAACAGCAAGCTCTAAGCCTACGGTTTCCTATGAAACCTATTTGGGTAGAAGCTTGTGATATAAGGCCACCCCCACCCAAGGTGGCCTCACAAGTGCCACAAAGTCGGACATTGCATGGAAACACAAAGTTTGGGGGCATCGTTCTCGCTGCAGGAGGCACCCCTGGACCTCATTTTAAAGCCAAAAGTTTGCGATTTGGCCCATTTGGTTCGTGTTCCAAGGGCGTTGCTGTGGGTTGCGTGTGGAAGCGACACGACGTCGAAAGGTCCAGCGGCACTCGAAAGCACACCTCGTGCCGCTGGACCTTTCGACGTCGTGTCGCTTCCACACGCAACCCACAGCAACGCCCTTGGAACACGAACCAAATGGGCCGAATCTCAAACTTTTGGCTTTAAAATGAGGTCCAGAAGAGAGCTATCGGTGGTGATCTTTCGATCCGAAGTTCGGAATGTTCACACACCATGGGCGTCACGCAGACAAGACCGCGCGCGTCGCCACTTGAAGGCAAACTTAATGGGATACGTAGAAAGCTCTCGGCGCTGGAATTAGGCTCGCGCATGCAGTTTTGGCCGTGCATGGCGGCTGGAAAGTTCCATGCGCCCATGCAGCGGAGGCGCCCCTCCCCCAGCGCACACGCCCACGCCTCTCCCCAGGACCAGCGACAGTCCTACAAGCCTACTATCATCCTAACACACATCTTGGGTGCCGCGGGTGGCGGCGGGGCGGGGCGGGAGGGGCGTTCGGGCGTTTTCGGAAATGTCCGACTTATTAGGCCACCTTGGGTGGGGTGGCCATAAAACAACTCAGGTTAGGTACTTCGGTGCAAAGTCAAGGCATGCCCCCCCCCCCTCCCCCGTGCCCAGAGCCGAGCCGGTCGACACTCAACCATTAGCCTCAACCTCAAACCACAAGCTCTTAAGCCGCCGGACCATCAACCCTAAGCCTTCACCACTGTTGCTGCTGCTTCCGCCGCCGCCTCCACCCCCAGCAACGCGTCGAGCTGTGTCGGTAAAAACCACAACCCCAAACCCTGCATACACCTAAGCCCTCACCGCTGTTGCTACCGCTGCTGCTGCTGCTGCTGCTGCTGCTGCCGCTGCTGCTACTGCCGCCGCATCAACTCTGAGCATTTGTTAATGCATGATGAGTTTTTACAATGCATGGTGGCCTTTGTTGGGTTGAAACTGCGACTTGCAATAAGCCCTCACCGCTGTTGCTGCTGCTGCCGCCGCCGCCTCGACTCCCAGCAGCGCGTCGAGCGTGTCTGTCGTCGCGATCCCAAACCCCAAACCCTGCTTAAACCTTAGCCCTCACCGCTGCTGTTACCGCTGCTGCCGCCGCCGCCTCAACTCCTAGCAGCGCGTCAAGCAGGTCTGTGAACCACAACTCTAAATATTAACCGTGGGCCCTCACCGCTGTTGCTGCTGCTGCCGCCTTAACTCCCAGCAGCGCGTCGAGCGTGTCAGTCGACACTCAGCCCTAAGCCCTTATAAATATTAACTGTGGGCCCTGCTGAACCCTAATCCCTCACCGCTGTTGCTGCTGCTGCTGCTGCCGCCTCCACCCCCGCAAGCGCGCCAAGCAGGTCTGTGAACCACAGCTCCAAATATTAACCGTGGGCCCTACTTAAACCGCAAGCCCTCACCGCTGTTGCTGCTGCTGCTGCCGCCTCCACCCCCACAAGCACGCCAAGCAGGTCTGTGAACCACAGCTCCAAATATTAACCGTGGGCCCTACTAAAACCGCAAGCCCTCACCGCTGTTGCTGCTGCTGCCGCCGCCGCCTCCACCCCCAGCAGCGCGTCGAGCGTGTCAGTCGTCGCGAGCACGCGCGGGAGGGGGTCGCCGGTATCGTTGACGATGTAGACGAGGTCGCGCTGGTCGCTGGGGCAGCGCTGCAAGTCGATGTGCTGCAATGGAGGAGAGGGTGTGAGTGGGGGGTTGCGAGAGCATGAGGCAGAGGGCGAGAGCATGATGCAGGGGGCGGGGGCGAGGGGGCGGGGGCGAGGGGGCGAGGGGGCGAGGGGGCGAGGGGGCGAGGGAGAGAGGGAGAGAGGGAGAGAGGGAGAGAAAGAGAGAGAGATACAAGAGCGCAAGGGGGTCGCCGGTGTCGTTGACGATGTAGACGAGGTCACGCTGGTCAGTTGAGCAGCGCTGCAAGTCGATGTGCTGCAATGGGAGAGAGTTGAGAGAGAGCATGAGAGAAAGGAAGAGAGAGTGCGCGAGAGAAAGAGAGGCAGAAAGAGGGAGAGGCACAAGGAGAGAGAGACAGAAAGAGAGACAGAAAGAGAGACAGAAAGAGGGAGAGATAGAGTGAGAAGAGGGAGAGAGAATGAGGCAGAGGGAGAGAGGGAGAAATAATGAGAGAAAGGGAGAGAGAGGGAGAGGGAGAGAGAGATGCATGCACACACACACACACACACACAGACACACACGCACCTGCCGCAGCACCGCAAGCATCTGCTTGAGCCCTCCCCCATGGAAGTGGAGCGGCGGCAGCGACAGCCCGTCGCGCATCACCACCGTCATGCTCGGTGCGACAAGGTAGGGCTGTGTGCAGCGCAGGCAGTGTACCTGTGCTTGGGGGGGGGGGGGAGATGATTGATTGGATGATTGGTTTGGGTTTGGTCTTGGGTCTTCAGCTGGGTCTTGGGTCTTGGGTCTCGGGTCTGGTTTGGGTCTCGGCTACTATTTACTAAGGGTTTTAACAAGGGCCAGAGGCCCTTGGGCACTGAACTAGTTGATTGGATGATTGATTGGATTATTGATTCGATGATTGATTGGATTATTAATTGAAGTGGATGCTTGATTGGATGCTTGATTGGACGTCACACATCACCACCGTCATGCTTGGGGCGACGAGGTAGGGCTGTGTGCAGCGCAGGCAGTGCACCTGTTTGAGGGGGGGGAAGGGGGTCAAGGGGTCGAGGGGGGGGAAGGTTGTGGTGTGCGGTGGGTGGGTGTGGGTGTGGGAGGCGGGGGCAGGAGATGCTTGGCTGGTTGATCCGTAGAACGACCGTCGGGGATGGGGCGACGAGGTAGGGCTGTGTGCAGCGAAGGCAGTGTACCTGGTGGTGGTGGTGGTGGGGGCGGTGAGGGTAGGGTTTGGGTGTGTGTGTGGGGGGGGGGGAGAAGAGATGATTGGCTGGTTGCTGCGCAGAACGACCGTAGCGGACGTGGATGTGCGTAGCGCTGTGGATGTCCCCATCAGAACTCAGTCTGGATGGAGTGCAGTGCGCACTGACGACTGTCCTAGGGAGGTCGAGCTCTCGTCTCGTCTCTCAACATGCTCCCGGGCGTTACACGCCGAGCAGAGTCGAATTCAACACGACCGCGAGCCCACCAGAGCTCAGTCTGGATGGAGTGCAGGTGCGCACTGACTGCCTTAGGACGGTCGAGCTCGCCTGGTCTCTCAACATGCTCCCAGGCGTTTAGCGCCCGGGAGCCGAGCAAAGTCGAACTCAACACGACCGCGAGCCTTTGTGAGTGCGTGCGTACAGTGCGTGAGCGTGCGCGTGTTCCTGCCTACTCCCACCTCGGACAGCGGCAGCGGCTGCAGCGCATACTGCTGTTGTATATTGTGGTGTGGTGTGTGTGTGTGTGTGCGTGCGTGTTTGTCACGATGGCAAGCTGTGTGTGTGTGTGTGTGTGTGTGCGTGTGTCACACCCTGCTATGTGTGTGTGTGTGTGTGTGCACGCACGCGTGTTCCTGCTCCCACCTCGGAGAGCGGCAACGGTTGAAGCGCGTACTGCTGTTACATGATGATGATGATGGATGTTACAGTCAGGGACACCTCTAAAGGCGTATAAGACCGTGCTCGGCGCGTATGGCCCGAGCACCTTACTGAGATGGCTGGCTGTTGGTGGTAGGGAACCCCAACTCTGTAAAGAGCGTGGGCGCACCCCTAGATCCCCTACCGCAGCGGCAGCAAACGCTTGTTGAAGTCGGTGAGCGCATGTTGGGAAACGGAAACGCAAGGCAGGTTCGTCGCCAATCGCCACAAGAGACATCCCCCCGTGGGGAGAAAGGCCAAGACGTGGCCGAAAAGGAAATCCAGCCGGGCCGCAACCTCTAACGTGTTAAGGGGTTTTCTAACTGGGATTTCAACCAGCATTCACAGGATTCTCAACCTGTTACCCTTAACCCGGCTCTGAGCAGAAGCTGACCCCTTGTTGTTGCACCGAGCACGACATTGGACGTGTCGCAGGCCCCCCCCCTGCTGAAGGGGGGAGGCACAGAAGGACTCGGTGAGGGGCACATCCCTAAGCCTAACTACCTAAAAAGGGGCTGGAAAAAGCGGTCAGTAGTGACCAACAGTGTGGGATTTGGTAATAGGTTAGAGAGCAAGCTTGCTCCCCGGTTATAGCGGATAAACATGTTCCTTCTGCATACTCCGTTTTGAGGTCGTCATCTTTGAGGCAGCTTTCACGTGTGAGACCCAGCGTGGGCATTTCTCAGGTGCGCCAGCTGCGGTGCACTGCAAACGGCACAGTCCACCGCAGCTCCTCGGGAACCCACGCTTGGGTCCCCGCCACTATCGTGGCTGCCTCATTGACTCCTAATTCAAAACATCGTTCGCTTCAGGTCAATTATTCCTCCCGATCCTCTACCATCTCCAGGCTTGTGTTACGTATATCAAGGCACGAGACCAGAAAGTTGGCCATGTCACGCCAAAAACAAGGGTAAAGTAGCCCCGGGCTGGGGTTCATAAACGCCCGCATCTTCGCATCCAAGCCTTTATCGTCCCCAGGGACGCTCAGGAAAAGGGTGTGGAACTGTACGCGTGTCTCCGTATACGCTGGACACTCAAAAATCACGTGTGCCTCATCCTCCCGCATGCCACAAAGGCGACAGAGCCTCTGGCTGCGTGGCTCTGCCTGCGCCGTGTGGCGCCCCTTCTCTATCTGCAGTTCATGCAGCCCCATTCTAAAGCGTGCGAGTGTCGTGATCTGGGCGGCGCTGTTCAGCCCCGTCCAGAGCATTGGTGCGCCGCCACAGTCGTCTGCCATCCACCGCAAGTAAGTAAGCATCTTGAAGCGGTGTGACCATGAGTCAGGCACTGAGCGGACGACGCTGAGCTGGTTGGCGTCCTCTGGCAGCTCTGGTGTGCTGGTCTCTGATGCCAGCCAACCCGCCGCTGCTGTCTCTAGCAGGCGGGCGATGCCCCCCGCCTCCTGGCCCCACACCAGCGTGTGCCCCACTGTGCTGAGGCACTCGCTCAGCTGTGCCACCCAGCTCTCTCGCACACCACCCGCCGTGTGTTGTGTGTGTGTGTGTGTGTGTGCATGCGTGCGTGCGCGTGTTCCTGCTCCCACCCCAGAGAACGGCAATGGTTGCAGCGCGTACTGCTGTTACAGAGAGTGGTGTGTGTGTGCGTGCGTGCATGTGTGTGTGTGTGTGTGTGTGCGTGTGTGTGTGCGTACGTGTGTGTGTGTGTGTGCATGTATGTGCCTGACTGCCTGCCTGCTCCCACCTCAGACAGCGGCAGTGGTTGAAGCGCGTACTGCGCACGCGCGTCGGGCGCGAGGGCCGTCGCGGCGCGCGCGCCGACGGAGGCGCGCGGCGGCGGGTGCATGCGCTGGCCCCGCGCAGCACCTGCGCGTTGCGTTGTGCGCGCGCGTTGACTGTATCTCGTATATAGGTCACATGTAAGTTAAGGGTTACAGGGTTTAGGGTAAAGGGTTTAGAGGTGTCAACTGTATCTCCTAAGTAAGTATTTTGTAGGGTTCAGGGTTTAGGGTAAAGGGTTTAGGGTGTCAACTGCATCTCCTGAAGGGGTCTTCAGTAGGGTTTATGGTTTGAGGGTCAACCCACCAGACGTCGGCAGCCACGCAAGGAACACGACGCCACACTGCTTCACGACCGACAGCCGGCCGGGGATGCACGCCGACACAGACGGCCACACCGCGACGCGCTCGCGCTGGTACAGCACCTGTTGTGGCAGGTGTGCGGGTGGATGGCGGTGGTGGTGGTTGGTCGTTCGTGGTGGCGGTAGTGGTGGCAATGGTGGTGGTATAGAACGAGCTCACGCTGGACAGCACCTGTTGTGGCAGGTGTGCGCGGTGGATGGTGGTGGTGGTGGTGGTGGTCAGCAGCGAGGGAGTGCAGTGGCATGCGCGCTTGGGGTCCTCTCCGGAATCTGGTGGGGGGGGGCGCAGTGGCATGCGCGACCACAGCGTGCGTGCGTGTGTGGGTGGCACGCGCTGTGTGCACGCACACACGTGTGTGCGTGTGCGTGTGTGTGGCGCTCACATGCACAAGCACCCGTCTCAGGTGTGCGGCGTGCGCGGTGTGGCTGGTGGCGGTGGCAGTGGTTCGCAGCGTGGGCGCGTGCGTGCGGGTGTGTGCGGGTGGCAAGCTCTGTGTGTGCACACGTGCGCGTGTGCACACGTGCGCGTGTGCGTGTTTGTGGCGCTTGCGCTGATACAGCACCTGTATTGTTGGTGGCGGCTGGTGGTGGTGACGGTGGTGGCGGTGGCGGTGGTGGGTGTCCGCAGCGTGTGCGTGCGTGTGCGGGTGGCACGCACTGTGTGTGCACGCTCACGTGTGTGCGCGCGCACCAACCCACACCTGCGTGCCCATCCCGCCCGCGGCGTCGTCGGGGTGCAGCTCGCGCGCCGGGCGCTGGCCACCGCCACCACCGCCGCCCTCGCCCTCCGCCAGCTCGTCGCCGTCCTCGTACCCCGCGGCGTCCGCGGAGAAGTCGCCCACGTGTTCCGCGCCGCTGTACGCCTCGCCGGCAGCAGCAGCAGCAGCAGCAGCAGCAGCAGCCGCACCGGTACCAGCCGGGCTGCCGCACGACCCGTCGCTGCACGCGCCCATGTCCTCAGCGCCCTCCTCGTCCGGCAGCGCGTGGCTCCCGACTGTCCGTCTGCTCAGGCTCCCATGCATGGGCAGCACCGGGTGCTCGTCAACAGTCTGCCCTGTGCGTGCGCGGGAGCGGCAGAGTTGGGTTGTGTGTGTGTGTGCGCATGCACTCCTCCCCCCCCCCCCCCAGCCTCATGCGTCGCAGCATTCTCTACAGGGTTACATGGCATGCAGCAAAGCAGTCCCAACTATGCGACCGACTGCATGAATGCGTCAGCAAGTGGCACATCGCATGCAGAGTCACCCCCCCTCCGTCCTCCGTCTGCGCGCTAAGTTAAACAGCAACGACGGCAAATCGCCTGTGCTGTGGCGACCGTGCTGGCTGCGTGCTGGCCTATCAAAACAACCCTTCTTTGCGATTGCACCCAAGCGGGCTGGACGACCCCACCTTTACCTTCTGGTGTGTGGGAGGGAATGCTGTAACTGTGTTTGTGTTAGGGAGTGCTCTTGGGTTTTCAATTGGGCCGTGCGCGCGGTGTGGGGTGTTGGAAAATATATCATGCTTTGCCATAGCGTTCAGCATTTCATTCATTGAACGCGTTGGGTAGTTGAGATGGAGCCATACACTCTACAAACAGTGAGAATTCGTGGCGCGGCATTAGCGGCGTTGCTCAAATCGGTGGTGGCCGGCAGCCGCGACTGTGATGGGCTACTATTTGGCTCCTTTCGGACTCTGACCTCAACGCACCTCAACGACGATGATCAAGGTGGGTGGTGGTGGGGAGGGGTGCATGCGGCACCCCGGTGGTTCAGCGCATGGCGTTTGCATGGCGCTTGCATGGCGAGGGCAAGCGCATATGGTGGACCATATGGATATGGCCCTGGCCCAACAACATGTGTGCTTGGAGCCACAAAGGCAGCGGCACACACGGGCGCGCACCGCACACTGCACACAACACTGCACACGCGCGCACAGAGGCCGTGACGACCGAGGAGCACCAGGCGTGCATCTCGTCCGCGGTGTGCTGCGCGTCCACGTGCAGCTTCTTCAGTCCCACGGGCGAGGTGGACGGTGAGGTGGCCGCCTGCGCGCAGGCGGTGCTGAGCGCGCCTGCTCAGCCACCACGGCACGCCCGCATGCCTCTTCCCCTGCCCCTGCGCCCCACACGGCCCACCTCCCCACCTCCCCACCTCCCCGCCTCAACACCTCCCCACCTCAGCCCCACCTCCCCGCCTCCCCACCTCCCCACTCCCCGCCGCCACCACAACACGCCCGCATGCCCCCCCTCCCCACCACCTCCCCACCTCCCCGCCTCCTCAACCCAAACCCGCCCCATCGCGGCCGACCACCGCGCAGAGGAGCGGCTCCACGCCGCGCTCCCCCCGCCCGGCACCCAGGAGCCGATGCTCGGGTGGCTCTCGTACCGCCGGTCCTCGCCGCTGCACCCGTCGATGCGGGAGGCGGCGTCAAGCAGCTCGCTGTACCTGCGCGCGGCGCGCGAGCTCGCGCGTGCGCAGGTGCGCGGGGGCGGGCGGGGTTTAGGTTAACCCCTAAAGCCTAAAACCTAAAACCCTAGGTGCGCGGGGGCAGGCGGTTTGCATGCGTGAGGGGCACCGGCGCCCCTGGGTGCGCGGGGCTTGCCCTAGTAGGGAAGTTGCGAGGCGCAAACGTCTAAAACTGCTGGGTTGCCACATCCGAGCAGCTCGCTGTACCTGCGCGCGGCGCGAGAGCTCGCGCATGCGCAGGTGCGCCGGGGCAGGCGGTATTTACAGGGTTAACACGTTCCCGGAGGACCCCGGGGCGTGAGTTAAGGCCTAGACTGCACGTCTAGGGAGACTCTACTAAGAGAGCTTGCAAGGCCACGCAGCGCGCCAGCCTACCAGGGACAGGGGGGGGGGGGGCAGGCGGTTTGCGTGAGGGGTACCGGCGCCCTAAGTGCGCGGGGCTGGGCCCTAGCTGGGGAAGTTGCGAGGCGCAGACGTCTGGAACCGCTGGGTTGCCGCGTTCGGCGCTCCGCAGTCACGTCGTTCGGCCTGGTCCAGTCGAGTTCTCAAATGCCAAAGGCCGCGTGCCGAATGTGCCCACTCCCTGGCGCAGGTTCTGCGTTCCGCGTCCCCACTTGTCCTGGTCTGGTTCAGTCCAGTGATTCCCCTGCGAGCTGTGTACCGCTCCGAGCCGGATTTCCCATTTCCCAGAAAACCACCACACACTTAGTGGGAGAGGGCGTGGAGTGGTGCGTTGGAAAGCTCGTGCCGAGAGCAGCCCAACGGCATGCATTGCATGAACACCAGCTGTGTATTGTGCCTGGTAAGAGCGGACAAAGTTGCTGGAGCCGGCAGAAAACTAATTACTAAAATCCTTTCCAGGGACCACTGGTTCAGTCCTGCAGCGCCGACAGCTGAATGCGCCCATCCCATGGCGCAGGTTCTGGGGCAGGTTTATTGTATGTTGCGGTTTTTTTTACCTTGGCTGAGCGTCAAATGATGGCGAGTATGCAACGTCGATTTGGACCCCACGGCAGTGGCATAGCCACAACCTGGACTAGGTCGGTAAGCAAAGCAGGCGCCGCGGCGGGCGCGTGCCGCCTCACATGCCTGTGCGTGGAACGCCGAGCGCCGAACGCCGAGTACCGAATGTGCCCCCCCCCCCTTTTTACACAGGTTCTGGGGCATGCGCCGCGCCGCGGCGCACGCGTGCTGCCTCACATGCCTGTGCGTGGAGCGCCGAGCGCCGAACGCCGAGTGTGCCTCCCCCCCCCCCTTCACACACACGCACACACACACACCGCAGGCTGTACCGGGCCACGTGCCACCCTCAACCTCACCCCTCTCCACACACGCTGATTACCCTCCCTCCCCCCCACCCACCCTTACCCACCCACCCTGACACACACACACACACACCGCAGGCTGTACCAGGCCACGTGCCACCCTCAACCTCACCCTTCCCCCCCCACACACACACACGCACACGCACACACACACACACACACACACACACACACACACACAGGTTCTGGGGCATGCGCCGCGGCGCGGCGCGCGCGTGCCGCCCGTGCTGCTGCTGCTGGTGACGAGTCATCAGGACGCGCACGGCGGGGCGACGCTCACGATGGAGTACAAGTGGGTGCCTGTCACAAACAAGGTCATAAGGGTTTTAGGGTTTAGGGTTTTAGGCTTATGTTTTAGGCGAGCTCTATGACTGACAACCCAGGTCCCTTTTGCTCCCTTTGTGATAGTGCCGCGCGATGCGATGCGACGCAGCGTGCCCCCCCACACACCCACACACGCGCGCGCGACTAGGCACACGCACGCACGCACCGGGTCACGTGCCACCCTCAACCTCACACTTCTCAACCCTTGCCCCCCCCCCCTCACACACACAAAGGTATCAATACACACTCACACACTTGACAAAGACACACACACACAAACACACAGACACACACACGCAGGCTGTACCAGGCCACGCTCGTGCAGCAGGCGGCCAGCTCACCCCTCTCCACCCCTGCCCCCCCCTCTCTCACACACACACACACACGCAGGCTGTACCAGGCCACGCTCGTGCCGCAGGCGGCCAGCTCACCCTTCTCCACCCCTGCCCCCCCCTCTCTCACACACACACACACACACACACACACACACGCAGGCTGTACCAGGCCACGCTCGTGCAGCAGGCGGCCAGCTCACCCCTCTCCACCCCTGCCCCCCCCCCTCTCTCTCACACACACACACACACGCACACACACACACGCAGGCTGTACCAGGCCACGCTCGTGCAGCAGGCGACCAGCTCACTGGGCGCGCTGGGCACGGTGGCGGAGCTGCCCGTGCGCCTGACCGCGTTGCCCCTGTCGGTTGACAACCTAGCAGAGGGCCTGGGCCACCACAAGTCGTACAGGTGGGTTGGTTGCGTGTGTGTGTGTGTATGTGTGTGTGTGCACATCAGTGGTTCTGTTACGGAGCTCGGAAAAATTATGGCTTAACCCGGGCCTCACGCTCATTTTGCCAACCTCAACCCGACTGGAGGCGTTCTGTTACGGATCTCGGAAAAGTTATGGCTGAACCCGGGCCTCACGCTCATTTTGCCAACCTCAACCCGACAGGAGGCGAATTTTGGCGGGAAAAGTGTGAAAATGCCGATTTCACACTTTTTCGGGTCGGAATTCGCGCAATCTCAACCCGAAAGTGCACTTTGTCGGGTTGCGGGTTGGCTAACGGAAACACTGGTGCACATGGTGCATTTTGGGCACGGTGGCAGTGCTGCCCGTGCGCCTCACCGCGCTGCCCTTCTCTGTCGACAACTTGGCAGAAGGCCTGGGCCACCACAAGTCGTAAAAGTGGGTTGGTTGGTTGCACGTGTGGTGTGTGTGTGTGTGTGTGCGTGTTTGTGCGTGTGTGCGTGTGTGCGTGTGTGTTTGTGCGTGTGTGTGTGTGCGTGTGTGTGTGTGTGTGTGTGTGTGTGTGTGTGTGTGCACATGATGTGTATTGGGCGTCCGCACGGTGTGCATGCAACGCACAAAGGGGAGGGCCGCCGAGGCGCCACCACACGTGCACGCCTCTGTGCGGCGGCCGCACTGTGGCCCTACATCATGCGTCGTGTTGTGCCATAAGCGGTGTCACACAGACATGTGTCACACAGACTCACTCTCAAACTCGCCAACTCCGTGCGCAGCAGCTTCCGCCCGACTGCGCAGCTGCCGCTGGGGCTGGGCGCCAGCAGCAGAAGCAGCAGCGCAGGGGCAGGGCCACCACCCACGCCTCCGTGCAGACCCCTTTGGTCCACCAGAAGCAGTGTCAAGCAGACTCACTCACACCCACCATATCCGTGCGCAGCAGCTTCCGCCCAACCGCTCAGCTGCCGATAGGTCTGTCGAGCCCAGGGCTGGGCGCCAGCAGCAGCGGCAGCAGCGGAGGGACAGGGCCGCCGGCCAGCGGCGGGGGCGGCGGGGCGCAGCTGCAGCATGCGCTCGAGGCGGCGGTGTCGGCGTCGAGCGGGCAGGTGGGTTTTGAGGGGAGGGGTGCTGTGTGTGTGTGTGTGTGTGTGTGTGCGTGCGGTGGCGGCATCGGGCGGGCAGGTGCGTTTAGTGTGTGTGCGTGTGTGTGTGTGGGTGGGTGGGTGTGCGTGTGTGTGTGCTTGCGGTGCGCGCTCGAGGCGGCGGTGTCGGCGTCGGGCGGGCAGGTGTTTTTGATGTGTGTGCGTGTGTGGGGGGAGGGTGCGGTGCAATGCGGTGCGGTGTCTGCGTCGGGCGGGCAGGTGCATCGGGAGGGGGTGGTGCTGCGTCCGTGTGTGTGTGTGTGTGTGTGCTGTGGTGCGGTGCATGCGGCGCAGTGTCGGCGTAGGTCGGGCACGCGCGTCGGGAGGGGTGGTGCTGTGTGCGTGTGTGTGCGTGTGTATGCGCGTGTGTGTCTGTGTGTGTGTGCTGTGGTGCGGTGCAATGTGGTGCGGTTTCGGCGCGGAGCGGGCAGGTGCGTGCGTTGGGAGGAGGCGGTGGTGCTGTGGTGATGCGTGGCGCCACGCTGGTGGGGTTGACTCACATGCACTCCGTCCCCCGTCCCCGCTGCGCCGCCGCTCACTCTCACACACACGCACGCGCACAAGTGGCCATGCTCGAGGCGCTCTTCAACACTCCAGCACTTATAACACAAGCATAAACACGTTTCCATTGCCCTGCCCCATCAGGTGGCCGCGCTCGAGGCGCACTACAACGACATGCTGCGCCAGCTGGGCGCGCTCAGCCGAGAGGTCGTCGACGCGAACGCTGCGACGGCAGAGGCAGCGGCGGACCAGGAGCGGCTAATGCGGGAGCAGGACTCGCTGTCGTAGCGATAGCCCCCTGAGGGCGTAGCCATAGCGACCCGCATGGCGGGGACATACATGAGCGTTCCGACCCCCGCTCGTGTGTACGTGACCGCTGCGCTTTATTTGGTTTTGCAGAGGCAGCCCTGCGTCTCTCCCCCTCACCTACTAGCTCTCCCACAGTAGTCTACACACCAGCGCAACACAACGACAACACCCCAGTGGGCGCGCGGACGCTGAACACGGCGCGCACAGGCCGATGATCACCACGGCCGCTTCGGCAGGTCCTTCTTCGGCCGCGGCTTGCCCCAGTCGGGGTCCTGCTCCCCCTTTGCCCACGACAGGAAGCTGTTGACGAGCGCGGCGGGCGCGGCCGGGATCGACTCGAGCGCGTCGAAGATCTCGACGAGGTCGGAGTTGGCGTCCTTGAACGTGCCCGACTTGGTGGGGATGCCGCGCACGGGCGCGAGCTTGGTGCGCACTGCGTCCATGGTCTGCGCGCAGGCGGGCGCGGGCCGGTGGGTTGGTGGCGGGCGCAGGGTTGCCAGCATGCGCACACGCACACGCGCGGGCAGGCGGGCCGGTGGGTGGGTGGGGGGCGCAGGGGAGCGCTCGGTTCAGGGTCTCCAGCAAGCGCGTACACACGCACTCGGACACACACATACGCCACCAAAGGCGTCCGACAAGCCTGCAGAATCGACCGAATCGACCACGCACGCGACGCCCCACCTTGGAGAGGATGCGCTTCTCGGTCAGTCGCAGCCGCACCGCTAGGTCCAGGGTCTCCAGCAAGCGCGCACACACGCTCGGACACACACACACACACACACGCCATACGCCACCAAAGGCGTCCGACAAGACTGCACAATTGACTGAATCAACCACGCACGCGGCGCCTCACCTTGCTGAGGATTCAGCGCCGCCTCGGCCGCCGCCGCTGCCACAGCCTTGCGCCGCTGCGCCGCCGAGATCTCATACGGTCCCCCTGTTTCTGTTCCCCTGTTCTCCCTCTTCTGCCTACTACCTTGTTTTCTGAGGTCTCTCTCCCCGCCTTTTCCCTCATCCCCTCCCAGTCATTTCGTTTTGGGCTCCTGGGAGCCATTGGGAGCCATTTGGCTACTGTTGACCCGATCAGGTAGAGCTCAACCAACCAAGTTGCTTGATGGTCTGACAATCCCATCAGATAGAGCTCGTCAAGAGCTCGAAAGTGACATACATTTCATGGTCAACGCTCAACGCTAAGGCAGCGGTCAAGGCGGTCAACAGGATGGTCCGGCTCCCAGAAGATAACTAAAAAACCTGAAAACAAAATCACTGTCCCCTCCCCACCTTGGAGAGGATGCGCTTCTCGGTCAGGCGTAGCCGCACCGCGAGCTTCTCGCGCACGCTAAGCTCTGAGCGCTGCGACATCTTGATGTCCTCCTCAAGCGTGCCGATGTATGCGGCGAGGCGCTCGCGGCAGTCGCCCATGAGCACCTGCAGCGGTGGCCGTGTTTTAAGAAGATGTCAGGGAGATTTAATCGCCCATGAGCGCCTGCGGCAATGGTTTTATTTTCAGGAGATTTCGTCAATTATTCCACAGCCGGATTTTTCTGCGACCGCGTTGACCGTTGACCTCCCGTTTGCTGTTTGTCCTCATACACAGGTCATTTGAAAGCTGTGGGAGAGCTCTGTCTGGTGGGCTCGGCTGAATGGGTTGAGCTGTGTTCAAGGTCACAGTACAGCCAAATGGCTGTGCATAGCCGGAAAAACCACTGACCTGCAGGCTCTCGTACTCGTTCATCTGGGACAGCACGACGTCCTGGTCGAAAGACACCTGTGCATAGAGAGAGACAGAGTGAGTGGGAGGAACTGTTGCAGAGATACGCTTGGGCGGCAGACCCCAGAGCCTCTCGTACTCGTTTATTTGTGTCGTCGCCCAGGTGCTCGACAATGCATTTAGGACCGCTCAGCCTGCCCTCAGCCCAAGCCCCTACAGCTTCTCTCGCGCACGCGCGCGCCCGCCCACTCACGTCCGCCTGCCAGTGGTTCCGCTCAGGCGACCCGCCTTAACGACTTGACTGGGGCTGCCATGAATGGGGCTTCTATGACTGAGGCCGCCTTATTATTTAGGTTTAGGGTTTGGGGTTTAGGGTTAAGGGTTAAGTTTTTTTTATAACCCTAAACCCTGAACCCTAAACTTAAATACATGTCTGGATACAGATGAGCACGGCGGTCAGATAGGATCCCTATGAGCGAGCAGGGGGGGGGGGGGGGCCGCAGCGGAAACACCGTCCGCCCGCCACACGCACACCAGTGTTTCCGAACGCCGCCCCGCACCCCGCAACATTGCGTTTTCGGGGTGACATTGTGCGAAGTTTGACCCGAAACGTGTTAAAATCGGCAACGTTTCGCAAAAACGTGCCTCCGACGAGATGAGATTGAGAAAGTGAGCGCAGGGCCCGGGGTAAGCCGTAATTTTCCCAAGATCCTTGGCTGAACCACCGACACACACACCTTTGCGAACAGCGCGGGGTCCATCACGCGTGAGAGCCGCACGTACGCGTAGAGTTGGTTGGGCATGCGGTCCAAGTAGACGGGGAATATCTGCTTCGTCTCGAAGCCCATCGACTCGAGGATCTGCTGCTTCATGACAAAGTACTTGTCCGACTCGATCAGCTCTGCGCACACCAGCGTGAAGACACGCCACGCCACGGGCGGGCGGTTAGAACAGGCGGGTGGAGAGAGAGTGTGTGTGTTTGTGCATGTGTGTGTGTGCGTGTGTGTGTGGTCGATTTTCCAGTCCGTCGGACGCCTTTGATGGCGCATAAGCCCCCTATGTGTGTGCTTCAAGTGCGTGCGCAGCCCCCCCCCCCTCGTTCCAGCTTCCCATCGCAGTGGAAGATGGCGGCTGGTCCCCGCGCACCTGCGGGGAAGTTGAGGTAGTCGGAGTTGTTGTTTTCCGGCACAGTGCCCGTTGCCATGAACACCTCCCCGTTTGGCCGCTCGTCGTTGAGCAGCAGCTCCTGGCCCTCGCGGTACGGGCGCCCCGCGGTCACGACCACGCGCCCGGTGGCCTCGTCGTAGTCAACGTCGCTGCGGTCGGTGCACACACAGCCGAGGAGGGTGAGGTGAGCGGGTTGCGAGCTGCTGGGGGCCGAGTATGGTTTAGGGCTACTGGAGAGGCATTGCCATTGTCTGGAGGTCACTTGGGGGCAGTCGCGCGCACCTTCCATTGCTGTTTCCGGTGCGGCCGAAGAGCGACGCGACCGGCAGCAGCGCAAACATGCCAGCCGACGGAAGGTAGATCGCGTGCGCGAGCACGACGCTGAATGCGTTGGCGAACGGCTCGTAGCCATAGGTGGAGGCCGGGAATGTCGCCGGGTCCTTGGAGAACCACTCGTCGTGCATAGCCTGCCACTGTGACCGCAGCGTGGCCTTGCGTGCCATGGACTCTGCCAGCACCGGCGACCCGAACAGCAGCTGCCCCAGCTCCTCGTCCGACCACAGCAGCGGCGTGTTGGTGCGGTCCTGTGCAACAAGCGCGCACGGGCCCACACGCGTGCTGTGGGCAGCATGCACCATGCATGCATGGTGCATGCCATGCACGCAGCATCCCAGCCTCGTATGCAGCACATCACAAGCACTCACCGGCAGCGTGCCAAGGAGCGCCGCGTATGCGGATGCAGCACCCTTGGCGCGCTCAGCGAGCACCCACAGCGTGAGGGCGACGAGCTCGCTGACGCCACTGCCAGCGATCGTCCCAACCACCTCCTGCTTCTCCGCATCGATGGACGTCACCGCCTGCGCCTCGGGGATGGCCATGACCACCTGCGAGGCCCATGCACGGGCAGGTACCGTGAGCGTGTACTGGCCTCTACTACCTGCATGCATGCAGAGCGGCACGACGTGGCCCCCGCCCAGCTCACCCCGTCCTTCTCCACGTCCCCTGACATGATGAAGCCCACGCGCTCGCCGACGCCCGCTGTGGAGAAGCGCTTGGCATCCACCAGCGTGGACTCCACGGCGACAGAGGAGAGTGCAGCGAGCGCATTCACTTTCTTCATCGTGTCGTACAGCCCAGGCGGCTCAGCGACCTCCGCCTTCTTCCCAAATACGCTAGTGCGAGTGAGCATGCGGGGCGCAGCGGGCGCGGGCGCATGGCGCATAGTCCTGCATGGGCACACCACGCGCGAGGTCGAAGGAAGGCAACGGGGCCCCGTCACCGCCTGGCCGACGGCCGAATGTCTTAGCAACATCGCACGTACGAATTGAAGCGCTGCCCACCTGGAGCAAAGCAAATTCTCGATCTTTGTTCATACTTCACACCTGCTTCACCCCCCAAACTTCCAACCCCTCCACCCTCACTTCCACTCCTCCCCCACTCCCACTACCCATCACGGCCACTCATTCCGGCGTGCCCTCGACAACAGGTGTGGTGCCCTCATCCGTGGCGTCATCAGGGCCGCCGTCTGCCTCAACCACTTCCGCGATGCTCTCACGCTTTAGAGAAAGCTCGTACAGCTCTATGTGATCGACCTGCGTATGAACGTGTAAGCGTGTGTGTGTGTATGTGTGTGTGTGAGTTTATGTGTGTGTCGTCCGACGCATGTGTCGTCCCTGCTAAAACACGGCCGACAATGCATCATGTGTGCGTGCACACGCGCGCGCGCGTGCCCCCTCTCGCACCTTGCAGCCCTTGGGCAGCGCCTTGGCCGGCACGCGCTTAACGCGCGCAAATCCGCGGCCAGCCTCGCGTAGGAACGTCGACTTGACGAGCGCGGAGCGCAGCTCAAAGGAGACGAGCACTTTTGTGGACGCGCTGGCGCACAGGCCGTGGCACGCGCGCACAAAGTGCGGCGTGCTCGGCGACTCTCCCTCGTTGTCGATATAGCAGCAGTCTGCCGCGAGCACCCAGTCGACGCCGCCGCCTGCGAGGCTGCTCACTACGCCCTCGTACCCGTTCTTGCCCCACTCTAGCTCCTGCACGCTGCACACGCCGCTCGCGTGGCCGCGCCGCTGCGCGACCGACAGCTTGTTGAGCTCCACGTTCTCCACGATGAGGCCGAGCACCTGCCGCGCAACACGTGTGCGGGGAGAGACCATGCTTGGAATGGTCCAGGGTTGGTGCATCCGGTTGGAGCATGCGTGCCGTCCCTACCAAGTAGCAGACGACACTCTGTGGACAGCAGCACGACAGCAGCCGCCCAGTCCAGCCCCAGCCCCCCCCCACTAGCCACAGTGCACAGCAGCACGACAGACGCGCAGCTCAGGCACGCAGCTTGCCGCATGCCGCACACCTTGCCGATATCGGTGATGACCACATTGGCGCCAAGCTTTGCGAGCATGAGCCCAATCAGGCCGGGGCCCGCGCCGAGCTCAACCACGCGCGCGCCGATGTACCGATGCAGCGGCAGCGACGCTGCGCGTGGGCGTGCGGTGCGCGTTGCTTGTGAAGACAAGCACAAGCGGATGGCGAGCGTATGGTGCAAGGGGTTGGCGGCCGCAGCAGAGCGGGAGCGCACCTAGGTAGGCCGCAAGGAAGAGCTCGCCCTCCCATAGGCACGCGCCGACGCCGAGGCGGCTCGCGTTAAGCCCGCCCGGCTCCTGCTTCAGGCGAACTGTCACGTTGTCCGCCCACGGCAGAGTGACCTGCATCTCAACGGCCGAGTGCAGCGTCCAGCGGTCCGTGCGCTCCAGGTCCTGCAGGCGCGCACGCGGGCAGCGGGCGTTTGGTGGCAGGGGACCGTGTGTGTGTTTGTGCGTGCACACGCACACGTGCTGGGCAGGCCCTGCCTGAGGGGGTGCTGGGGCTGCTGCAGGACACACCTTCTCGACCCGCTTGCCGTCCTCCCAGCACACGAGCCGAATCTTGATGCCCTCCATAGTGCATGCTGTGCGCAGTGGCGCGCGCGTGCGTGCGTGCGTGTGTGTGTGTGTGTGTGTGCATGTGCGTGTGTGCGTGAGTGCACGTGTGTGTGTGTGCAAGCATGGCATGCGTGCGTGTGTGTGCAAGCAAGTGAGGAGATGCGGCAACGTCGTGCCCGATGGCAACGCAACCGCAGCTAGGCCTACCCCTCGTGTGGGCTTGTGCGCAGCCACGGAGAGCGGAGGGCCCCAATGGGCGAGTTTTGCGGCGGCGACAGATTCGTTCGTTGTGCAAACAGGTTCGTGGGGGTTGCCAAGGATTTCAGTAGTTAGTATACAACAGAGCGAGGGACAGAGACAGCAAGTTGGAGCGAACAGTGACTTCACACTTGCATGGAGACCTTCAACTCGCTCCACGGACTACTACCACGTGTGGTGCACTTGCCCGGTGTCACACATACGCAGTCGTATTGTGCGCGTCACCACGAGTGCGCGCTGCTTGGTGAGATGCAATAGCGCACCCTGCTGCAGTACGCCACTGCTGGACATCAACCCGTGGGCTTTGCTTGGCAAGCGGGAGATCAACGAACAGGTGAGGGAAATGCGTTGTTCCTTTCCTGGAGTAGTGCAGCCGCATGGGGTCCATGCATGGGCCTATGCAGCACTCTCTTGCAGGTCCCATTGCGAATCGCATGGTGGTATTGGGTGTATAGCAACCCGCGGCGGGTGATAGCAGCTCGGGGTGGGCCTTCCAAAAGTGGTCGTGCTGCTGGCCATTGTGGAAATTTGTTGGGGCCAGGTCAGCCCTCTGGGGGCCTTGCGCCACCGCCAGCAGCCCCGTTGTGGTTGCTAGGCACACTGCCCAGTCGCGTCCTGTGCACGCGTGCAGCAAGCTCGTAATAAAGTTTGGTTCATGGACTCCTGCCCCGCCCAGCTTCAGCAGCTGCGCACCCTCGCCGCTGGTGTCGGCCATGCCATTGGGCAGGCGCAGGCACCGGCGTGGTCCCATGCCTCCCGCCCTGCCCACATGCATATGGACTGATCACGAGGGGCATGCGCTTGCCCACGCCGCCCCCATCGCGTCACGCACAGGATGGGCGGCGACGTCAATGGTGACGATGAGCTCGAGGCTCTGGGAGCACTGGCGGGCATGGCGCAGGCGGCATCGAGGTGGGCAGGGGGTCCGCGGGGTGGTCGCGCTGACGGGTCATCGTCACATGACGCGCCTTGGGATCGCATGGCGTCGTCAGGCCGTAGGTTGCTTGATCGCACGGGCAGAGATCTAGCCATGCTGGCAAGCCCGGCGAGCCGCTGATCACATTTCATGCGCCCATGCCATCACATGCGCCCATGCGATCCATGCGATCTGTGCCATCACATGCACCCATGCCATCCATGCCATCACATGCCATCCATGCGCAGGGAGCCGCACGTGCCGCTCGAGCAAAAGTGGGTGCAGTGCAGCAAGTGCCAGAAGTGGCGCAAGGTGCCGGCTGAGGTCAGCGATGACGAGCTGAGCGACGACTGGATGTGCAAGGACAACACGTGGGACGCCTCGTTTGCTGCGTGCAGCGTCGCGCAGGAGGTTTCGCCCGGGGAGGGCGCGATCCCAGCGGGCGACGGCGCGGGCGATGGCGCACGTCCCGGCAGCCACCCGGCAGCCGACGACGGGTACGGCGATGACGACGGCTACGACGACGAGGAGATGGAGGACGCGGGAGGGGCGGGACGCGGCGGGGGCGTGCGCGGCGGCGGCAGCCGCGGGGCCGGCGTGGGGCCTGCGGCCGCGGCGCGCGGTGCACGCACCGGCCGCGGCGCCAACCCGCGGCGCGTCGGCGACGACGGCGCCGCCGCGGTGTACACGCTCGCGGCGCTGGCGGCGCCCCACTCTCACGGGCCGCCCATCGGCAGCGTGCCGCTGAACGTCTCGGTGCCCCACTCGCACCCGCAACCGGTGCAGACGCACTTGGCGCACGCGCACCTGACTCCGACGCACATCGATGCTGCGCGCGCGCGTAAGGTGCCTCCCGGCAAGGTCGTGTGGGCCAAGGTGGAGGGCCACGACTGGTGGCCAGCGCAGGTCGTGCGCCGGCGGTCTGTCCCGCGCGAGGTCGGGCCCCCGCCCGGCGCGCCGCACTCGGTGATGCTGCACATCCCGGTCGTGTTCTACAACGCTAAGGGCATCCCGGGCGAGGTGGGCGGGGGCTGACGGCTGACGGAGACTGACCCACCGCCACAGCGCAGGCGTGGTGATGGGGGAGGGTCGAGAAGGGATGCAGGACGGGGTTGCGGCGGTGAGGGTGATGGGGATGGGGGTGGCGATGGAGATGGGAGAAGAGGCGGGGAACGGGTAGGCTGCGAGTGGTGGTGCAAGCGCGAGCACACACTGCCGGTGCAGACCCAGTGCTCGAGCCCCTTCCCCCTCCCTCCCCGCCGTCACACCCTCGCGCCGCGCACAGCTCTGCTTACTCGCGTGCACTCGTGCCCCCCCCTCCCCCCTCTCCTCCACCCCCCCAAATGCCCCCCCCTGTTCTACCCCCTTACCACAACACCCCTCCCCCCTCCTCCCTCCCCCCTCTCCTCCACCCCCGCAGGTCGGCGAACGCCTCGACACCAAGGACGGCCTGCTCTCGGCGTCGTCGCGCGCGCTCCACGCCGCCAACGGCGGGGACGCTGACGAGGCCGAGTACGCGTGGCTGCCGATTGACTTTGTCAAGCCGTTCAGGCTGGGTGGGTCACGCCTATCTCGAGCGCGCACGGCGCTCGCTCCCGCACGCGCACCGTGCACTTTCCGAGGCCTAACACACACACACACACACACACACACGCGCGCGCACACACGTACACCGTCCCTGGTACCACCCTCCCCCTCGATGTCCCCACCCCAGACACACGCTATACCCAACGGATCCCCCTCCCTCCCCGCCTCCCCCAACTGAACCAACACACACACGCTCGCCCCCCCACCTACCCCCCCTTCACCTCCCCCAAACACCACAACCACCTCCACGCAGGCGACGCGAGCGGCAACCCGGGCCAGCCGCCGTCCGACCCGGACCTCGTCGCGTCAGTGGCCGCAGCCTCGGCCGCGGTCTCCAGCCAGGGCCAGGGCGCAGCCGTGTCGGACGGAGCAGACAGTGACGGAGGCTGGGGCCTGTCGGCGCAGCAGGCGCAGCTCGCGCTCAGCGCGCGCGCGGTCGCGGGCGGGCGCGGCGCCCGCGGCGCCCGGCGCGCGCGGCGGCCGCGGCGGCCGCGGTGGCCGCGCGGGCAAGCGCGGCGGCGGCGCCGGCAGCAGCGGCGCGCGCGGCGGGCGCTCGCGGCGCGGCGGCGGCAGCGACGATGACTACGATGACGACGGCGGTGGCGGTAGCGAGCTGACCACGCCCACCGGCGGTGGTGGTGGCGACGCCGGCGCGGGGGCGCCGTCCGGCGCGCCCAAGCAGAGCGTCGAGGCGATCTTTGGCTGGCGGTACCCGCCGCCGCAGGTGCGCTGGTGCTGCTGCTGCCCCCTTGACACACACACACAGCACGCATGCACACACACACACACACACACGCATGCATGCATGCACACGCCCCCCCCCCCCCCACACGCACTCATGCATGCAAGCATGCCCCCCCCCCCCGCCCATGCATGCATGCACGCATGCACGCCCAAAACCACGCGCGCACCCCACAGCCACAACCGTCACGCACACACACGCACGCACACACACACACACACTCACACACACCCCACCCCCACCTGCACAGGCCCAGCTCGACGCGCAGCGTGAGTCGCAGCGCGCCCTCGACCGCAAGCGCTTCGAGCTGCTGCGCGACATCAAGGCCGATGCAGCCGCAGCACCAGCAGCAGCCGGCGGCGCGCCCGGTGCCGCCGCCGCCGCGCCCGCAGTAGTGGGCCCGGCCGTCGGCACGTTGCCCGTGTGGCCAGGCCCCGCGCCGCCGGCGGCGGGGGCGTTTGACGCCGCGGCCGCGGCCGCGCGTGGGCTGCCGATGCCCCCTCCGCCGCCGTCGCCGGACGAGCCCGAGTACCTGGTCAAGTGGGGCGGGCGGTCGCACTGCCACAACGAGTGGTCCAAGGAGTCGACGCTGCTCGCGCTCGCGCGCCGCAAGCTGCTCAACTTCAAGGTGCGCGCGGAGGGGGGGCGGTCTGAGGCGTCAATCGGCAGGGACGCGTTCACAAACACACGATCGGCATCCATAGGTGTAGTGTCGCGTTCAATTCACACACACACACACGCACACGCAAGCTGCTCATCTTCCGGCTGAGCGTGAGGGAGGACGATGTCGCGGTGGGGTGGGGTGATGGTGTATGTGCAGGGGTCGTGGTGGGGCGGCGCAACCCACAGCTCACACTGCCGTTCTTTTGGCCGCAAGCTTCTCAACTTTTGAGGTGCACGCGAGGGGTGATTTGAGGTATCGATAGGTGCAATGGCTCACACACAAACACAATGCACACGTGTACCCCCCGCACACACCCCACACACACGCTGCCCCCCCCCTCCACAGAAGCGCCACGGTGGCGAGCCCTGCCTGCTCGTCAAACCCGAGTGGGTCGTGCCCGAGCGCTTCGTCACGCGGCGCCCGTGCCCGACCGGCCCTGGCTGGGAGGTGTTCGTCAAGTGGGGCGGCCTCGGAGCAGAGTGCTCCACGTGGGAGGTGGGTGGGTGGTTCGGATTGAGGGTGTTGAGGGTTTTAGGGGGCCTCTATTTGCCGCCTTGAGAGCGCCATCAGAGCGCCATCAGAGCGCCATCAGAGGGGCGGCCTCAGGGCAGAGTGCTGTGGGCCGTGCTGTGCCCTCGCGCTGTCCCCTCCCCATCCCTGTCCTCAGCCGCGCACTTGCACTCATACTCCCCGCACACACACACACATACTCCCCGCACACACACACACACACACACACAGGTCGAGGGCAGCGCGGTGCTGCTGCAGCCGGAGCACATGGGCTTCCACGACGCGATGTGGGCGGCGCAGGCGCACGCGGCAGCTAAGGCGGGAAAGGTGGGTTCTTCCGGTGTGTGTGTGTGTGTGTGTGTGTGTGTGTTCGGAAGAGAGAGAGGGGGGGGGTTGTTTGGGAGAGGGGGAGAGGGGGTTGGTCGGTTGTTTGGGAGAGAGGGAGGGGGGGGGGTGATTGAGAGAGAGGGGGGGGTTGTTTGGGAGAGAGAGAGAGAAGGGAGGTGGGTGGGTGTGAGATTGAGAGAGGGGGGGGGGCTCAGGCGCACGCACGCAAGGCGGGCAAAGTGTGTGTTGGGGTGGGTGGGGGGGCGGAAGGGTTTTTGGTGGACCTGGACCCGATTTTTTTTGCGCCTACCACGTGCACGTGCCGAGGCTGCCGATGTGGCCGCGGTTTGTGTGTTGGGGGGGGGGGAAGGGGGCACCAGATGGTGCTCTGGTGGTGCTCTGATGGCGTGCTCTGATGGTCTCTGACGGTGTGCTCTGATGGTGCTCTGATGGTGCTGTTGCGGGGGGGGTGGTGGGGTCTGATGGTACTTTGGGGGGGGGGGGGCACACGGAGGCACAGGTCCAATACGCCACCATACGCGTCTGAAAGACCGCAACATCAGTGGTTCCGCTCAGGATCTTGTGAACGTGATAACTCACCCTCCTCGATCTCACTTTGCCGAGGAGCTTTTTGCGCGAAAACAAAATTTCACACTTTTCGGGTCAAAAATCTCCCAACATCGGCCAATCCCACCACGCAAATGCGCTTTTGCTGGGTGCGGGGTGGCTTACAGAAACACTGCGTGTAACATCGACCACCATGCGCAGGCTGCCGAAACCGCCGCAGCCGCGGCGCTGGCGGCCGCGCGCGCGCTGGGCGGGCTTGTCGAGCTCGCCGAGCAGCCAGAGTACGTCGTGGGCGGCGCGCTGTTCCCGCACCAGCTCTCTGGCGTCAACTGGCTGCGGAAGCAGTGGGTCGACGGCAAGCACGCGGTGCTCGCGGACGACAGCGGCATGGGCAAGACGGCGACGGTCATCGGGTTCCTCGGGACGCTCGTGCACGAGTACAAGGTGCAAACTGGGCCGTCTCTGGTCGTGTGTGTCACTCTCTCACGCGCGCCCCCTCTCGTGTCCCATGCCTCGTGCACGTCACCGGCCCGCTCTGAAACGCCCCCTGGCTGGTCTCTTCTTCCCTCTTTTTTTCTTTCTGTCTCTTTCTCTCCCTCTCTCATGCCTTCTCCCTCTCTCTCCCTCTCTCCCCCTCTGTTTACTTCTCTCCCTCTCATCCCAGCCCTCTCCCTCTCTCCCTCTATCTCTCTATCCCTCTATCCCCCTCTGTTTCCCTTCTCTCCCTCTCATCCCAGCCCTCCCTCTATCCCTGTTCTCTCTCCCCCACTCTCGTTCATGCCACTCTCTCACTCCCACTCTCACTTGTGCCCCACGTTCAGGTCACCGGACCGCTCCTCGTCGTCGCCCCCCAGCCGGTGCTCGACTTCTGGGAGGGCGAGTGGCGCTTCTGGGCGGACTCGACCGTGGCGGTGGGCGGCGGTGGCAGGGAGCCGATCAACGTGGTCGTGTACTCGGGCCCAGCGTCGGCGCGCGCGTCGATCCTGGAGCACGAGGTGCGTGCGGTTTCTGTCGTGAAACGGTAACAGCAACATCGGCCATCCAGCAGTGGCATCTTCTAGTCGCATCACCACCGCCTAGACCCAAGCCCAGGTCTGCCTCTACTAACAATGCGTTGCTGTCACTAGCTGGGTGGTATAGGGTGGATCTGGGGGCCCAGTGTCCTGTCTAGGTCCAGTGCGTGCGCGCGTGTGGGGGTTTACCCTCACCCTTACCAGGTAGCCAGCCAGTTTCCCACTGAAACTGAGTAAGGTGTCGGGCGCTAGCGCCGACACCGGTCTTATACATCATTACTGGTGGCACACAGACTGAAATATCCATCATCATCATCATCATCGTCACTTACAATCACGCGTGGGGCCACCAAGCGGCTGCCTGCGCCGTTGTGGCTGCCGTCTTGGCCTCCAAATCCGGCCGCGTGCCGCTCTGCTGTCGTGCTCGCGTCGCAAGACCCCTCACCTCACCCCCCCCCCCCCCCCCCCCCTCCAGATCTGGCTCTCGTCCCAGGTCTCCGAACCAGGCCGCGTGCCGCGCTGCGACGTCGTGCTCGCGTCGTACGAGGCCGTGGTCGCGGACGCTGAAGCGCTCGCGGGCGTGCCGTGGGAGTGCCTTGTGCTCGACCTGCGCATGCAGCACAAGGGGGGGGCGGCGAAGGTGGGTGGGCGACCAGCCTCGAGGACCTCCCCTGCCGCGCGCGCGTGGTGCTTGTCTCTTTCTCTCTCTTTCTCTCCCCCTCTTTCTCTCTCTCTCCCTCTCCCTCCCTCCCTCACACACACATACACGTGCATCGAATACCACAGGCCACGACCAGCCTCGAGGACCTCCCCTGTTGCGCGCGCGTGCTGCTTGTCTCTCTCTCCCCCCCTCTCTCACACACACATATTGCTTCATCAAATACCACAGGCCGCAACCAGCCTCGAGGACCTCCCCTGCCGCGCGCGCGTGCTGCTCCTCTCTCCCCCCCCTCCCCTCTCTCTCCCTCCCTCCCTCTCTCTCTCTCTCTCTCTCTCTGACATCCCACAACATGGCCTGCACACAGGCCACGACAAGCCTCGAGGACCTTCCCTGCCGCGCGCGCGTGCTGCTCACGAGCGGCGGCCTGCCGACGACCGAGTACGACGAGATGCGCGCGCTCGCAGAGTTTGTGCGCGCAGAGGTGGGTCGGTTGTGTCGACGCGTTTTTTTAGTTAGTTAGTTGAGTTTGTTTGTTGAGTTTGGGCTCGTCGTTTACCACGCGCGCGTTTACCACGCGCGCCATGCATACCGCTGCTGCTGCCGTTGCCCCCACACCCCACGCTGCCCCCTCACTCCACACACCCAGGACGATACCGAGCTGCCCGAAGCAACGTTTGACTCTGATGAGCAGGCAGGGCAGCTGGGCTTTCTCATTCTCCACCTCATGGTTTTTTCTTCTGCTGCCGCTCCTCACGCACCCCGCACCCCGAACACACACACACACACACACCATACAGGACGACGCCGAGCTGCCCGAAGCAACGTTTGACTCTGACGAGCAGGCAGGGCAGCTGGGCGCATTGGAGGCGGCGCTGCGCCCGCACGTGTGCCACCGGCTGGTGACTGACGTGCAGCGCACGGTCGACGCGACGGCCGAGGTGCTGCTGCCGGTGGAGATGACGGCGGCGCAGGTGCGAAAGTGTGGAGTGTGAAATTAATCGACTAATAAAATCGAAAACAGATGAAAAAGGGGGTGACCGACGTGCAGCGCACGGCCGACGCGATGGCCGAGGTGCTGCTGTCGGTGGAGATGACTGCGGCGCAGGTGTGAAAGTGGGGTGGGAGTGTGTGTGGGGGGGGCACCAAGTTTTCAAAAGTTTGGAAAAATAACCGACCGTGCAGCGCACGGCACCAGTGTGGAGGGGGTGGTGTGTGTGGGGAGGTGCGGGGTGTGGAGCGGGTGTGGTGGGTCCTCGCAGACGCGCGCCACGCGCGCCACGGGGCCGCGCGCAACACCCGCAATGCTGACCCCCCCCCTGCAGGCGTGCAACACCTGTGACGCTAGCCCTATCCACCAAACTCTCCCCCATACTCCCCCCACACCCACCCACACTCTCCCCCTCTCCCCCCTCGTCAGGCTGCCGCCTACCAGACCGTGCTGGCGCGCCACTACGAGGTCCTCGCGGACGCGCGCCACGCGCGCCACGGGGCCGCGCGTGCGGCGCAGCTCAAGTCGATCGTGGGAGAGCTGCGCAAGGTGGGTGTGCATGTCGGGGGGACAGCGGGGTGGGGGGGTGGCTGTGCTGCGTGCTTGCGCGCCACGGGGCCGCGCGCGCGGCGCAGCTAAAGTCGATCGTAGGAGAGCTGCGCAAGGTGTGTGTGTGTCGGGGGGGGGGGGGGACTGTGCTGCGTGCTTGCGCGCCACAAGGCCGCGCGCGCGGCGCAGCTCAAGTCGATCGTGGGAGAGCTAGTAAGGTGTGTGTGTGTCGGGGGGGGGGGCTGTGCTGCGTGCTTGCGCGCCACGAGGCCGCTCGCGCGGCGCAGCTCAAGTCGATCGTGGGGGAGCTAGTAAGGTAGGTGTGTGTCCGAGGGGGAAGGGGGGCTGTGATGCGCGCGTGCTTGCGCGCCCGCGTGCACCACACACGCATGCACCACACACACGCATGCACCACACATGCACGCATGCACCATATGCACCACACACACGCATGTAACACACACTTAACACACACGCGCGCTACAACACCTGACTCCTCTGTGCTGTCGCATCCAGAAGGACAGATGTCGCGCCACACGCTCCCTCTCTCCCCTCTCTCTCGCGCGCTCTCCCTCGCTCCCTCTCCCTCTCTCCCCCTATCCCCCTATCCCTCTCTTTCTCTCAAACGCGACCTCATACCCGCCCCCACAGGTCTGCTCCCACCCCTACCTACTCCCCGAGTTCGAGCCCGAGCCCTCAGAGCCGTCCGCGCGCGGCGGCGCATCATCCCACCACGCCCACCTGCTCGCCCTCGGGGCCACCGACGCATGTGTAGCAGCCAGCGCGAAGCTGGCGCTGCTGGGGCGCCTGCTGCGCGCGCTCGCACGCCAGGGCAAGCGCGCGCTGCTGCTGTCGCACACGTCCAAGGTGTGTGTGTGTGTGTTTGTGTGTGTGTGTGTGCATGTGTGAGCTCGCGCGCCAGGGCAAGCGCGCGCTGCTGCTGTCGCACACGTCCAAGGTGCGTGACTGTGTGTGTGGGGGGGGGGGGAAGGTGCTGCTGCGCGCGCTCGCGCGCCAGGGCAAGCGCGTGCTGCTGCTGTCGCACACGTCCAAGGTGCGTGCGTATATGGTCGATTTCACAGTCCGCTGGACGCCTTTGATGTCATATGTGACCTGTGGGTGCATGAGTGTGTGTGTGTGTGCGCGTGTGTGCTTGCGCGCCAGGACACGCGTGCGCTGCTGTCACACACGTCCAATGCGTGTGCGTGTGTGTGTTTGGGGGGGGGGGCTGCTGGCGTTGCAGGGGCCAGGGCACGCGCGCGCTGCTGCTGTCGCACACGTCCCGAGGTGCACGCGTATGCGTCACCGCTCCGCCACTCCTCACATATGGCTGAGGCCACTGGCGCTCTGTGCTCTCCCTCCTACACCTCCCAAACTTCCCCCCCCCCTGCCCCCTCCTCCTCCCCCCCCCCCACACACACGCACACCCTCCCGCACATGCCCCCCCCTCAAACTCCCCCCCACACACACACAGCTCCTGGACATGGTCGAGGGCCACGCGCGCTCTGTGCCCTCCCTCACACATTGCAGCTGCATTGCATACACACACCCTCACCCCCCCCCCCACACACACACACACATGCAGCTCCTGCCCTCCCCACACACACATTGCAGCTGCATCACACACTCACGCACACACACAGCTCCTGGACATGGTCGAGGGACACACGCGCTCCGTGCTCTCCCTCACACATTGCAGCTGCATCGCATACACACACTCACCCACCCACACACACACATGCAGCTCCTGCCCTCCCCACACACACATTGCAGCTGCATCACACACACACACGCACACACACAGCTCCTTGACATGGTCGAGGGACACGCGCGCTCCGTGCTCTCCCTCACACATTGCAGCAGCATCGCATACACACACCCTCACTCACACACCCACACACACATGCAGCTCCTGCCCTCCCCACACACACATTGCAGCTGCATCACACACACGCACATGCATGCACGCAGCTCCTTGACATGGTCGAGGGATACGCGCTCTCCGTGCTCGGCGACGACGCGGTGCAGCTGCATCACACACACGCACTCACACACACACACACGCACGCACACGTGCAGCTCCTGGACATGGTCGAGGGACACGCGCGCGCCGTGCTCCCCCCCCCCCCACACACACTCTGCAGCTGCATCACACACACACACACACACACACACACACACACACGCACACAGCTCCTGGACATGGTCGAGGGACATGCGCGCTCCGTGCTTGGCGATGGCGCGGTGCAGCGCATCGACTCCTCGATGCCGTCGTCCGCGCGCTACGCGGCGATCCAGGCGTTCAAGGTGCGGCGCGGTGTGCGTCTTGTTTCGTGTTTTTTTACCCTGTCTGTGCAACTCTTCCTCATGACCACGCACTTGTGCAACACCCCACCACCCCCACCACCCGTCCCCTATCCCCCTCTGCTGTCCTCGTGACCATTCTTGTTGACCCCCCCCCTCCAGGCCGAAACCTGCCCTGTTCAGCTTTTCCTCATGACCACGCGCTCGTGCAGCCTCGGGACTGACCTCCCGCGCTCTCCTCTCCCGCTCTCCTCATTAACCACGCATTCTTACTGCCCCTTCCCCCCTCCTCACGCACACCTATTTTCCTTCTTCTGCAGGCCGACACCTGCCCTGTTCAGCTGTTCCTCATGACCACGCGCTCATGCGGCCTCGGGACCGACCTCCCGCGCGTCGACACCGTGCTGCTGTTTGACTCTGACTGGCACCCGCTGCTGGACGTGCAGGTGTGTGTGTGTGTGTGTGCGTGTGTGTGTGCGTACCAGGGGTGTACCCGGGGGCATGCCTCATTTCGGTTTTCCAGGAGAGGGCCTCCCTAACTCATCGGCTTGGCATTTTTTCCCGGGGGCTGCGCTCCCGGACCCCCGCTCCGCTGTCCGTAGTGCTCTGTTGATGTGATACGGTCTCTCGCGCAATCTTGGTTGGCAAGCAGCAAACAGACATCCAGACAACAACAGCATGCAACAGCTCATGTGCGTGGGCATGCGTGCATGCATGCAGCGCATGTCGTTCCTTTGCAACACCACGCTGGACACGGGTTCAAAGTAGCATGACTCATTCATGCATGCAGCACACCACAGCATCAGCTCAGGGTCCTGGCCAGTTACAGCTACATCGGCTTTCCAGCAAAGACTACCTCTAGTCCTAGTACCACTGCCTAGACCCAAGTCCAGTTCTGGCCCTAACAATTACTTATGAGGGGCGGTAGCCACCAGCCAGCTGCCTGCCAACGTGTCGTCCTAGAGCAAAAAGGAGAGCTATTGTGCGACGCCTTAGGGTCCTGGCCATCACAGGAAAACGCCATCCCCAACGTTCCAAACCACAAGCCACACTAACCCTCCACTATCCATCCGGGGACGGAGCCCCCAGAAGCCAGAATCACTTTGCGATTGTAAACAGCAGAAACGCCACAGAAATGAGGGATTGCGTGCTTTTGCGCCGGGACAAGTGTGATGCCCGATCACACGCACCTCACCTCTTCCGTGCCTCCTTTCTCCTCCCCCCCTCCCCCCCTCACCTCACAGGCCCCCTCCCTCTCCTCTCCCCCGTCAGCTCACAGACCCCCCCCCCACACACACACCCCTCCCACACACCCCAGGCTCTCCGTCGCGCGTGCTGCATCGGACGCCCTGGCGCGCTGCAACTCGTGCGCCTCGTCGTGGCGCACTCGGCAGAGGTGCGTGGGTGTTGCATGTGTGTGAATTGGGCGATCTTTTGTTGCGTGGGTGTGAATTGGGGGCTCTGATGGGGATCTGACCAGGACCTGATGAGGCTCTGATGAGGCTCTGATGCTGCTGTAATAGTGCTCTGGTGGTGCCTTGGATCGTGCTTTGGTGGTGCTCGAGTGGTGCTGTGGGTGTTGCTCTGGACTGTGCTGTGACGGTGCTCGGAACGGTGCTCAAATGATGCTCTGGATAGTGCTCGAATGGTGCTGTGGACTGTGCTGTTGTGGTGCTCTGATGGTGCTCTGGTGGTGCTCTGATGCCCCAACCACCAACCGGTCACCTTCCCAGGCCACAACACCGCAGGAGCAGGAGAACACTCTCAACCCCCTAAACCCTAAACCTCAAAACCCTACACCCGCGTGCAGGAGCGTGCGATGGCGCTCGCCGCGTCCAAGCGCCGCTCACTCGCACCGCTCTTCCTGCCTGGGCCCGCGTCGCGCATGCCGCCGCACAGCGCGGCGATGCTCGACGACATCATCCGCGCGGGCGTGCCGATGCTGGCAGACGCGATCCGCGGGGCTGGCGCGCGCGCCGCCGCCGCCGCTGGCGCTGCTGGCGACGCGATGCAGGTGTGTGACGGGGGGGGGGGCTGCGTGGGTTCCTGGGGGGGGGGGGGACATCATCCGCTTAACCCCGCTCAAACCCTAAACCCTAAACTAAACCCTTAAACCCTCCCGGACTTTTCTTGGACGCAGGTGGACGGCGCCGAGCTGAAGGCGCAGCGCGCGCCCGAATACACCGACGAGCAGATGGACGCGCTGCTCTCGGTGCGGCCGCCGCCCGCCTGCGCTGCTGGCGCTGCTGCTGGCGCTTCCATGGCGGAGGCTTCTGGCGCTGCTGCGGCCGACGCTGCCGCAGAGCGCTGCAGCGTGTCTGCGCTGAGCGTCGCGGGGCTGGAGGGCAGGTGAGACTGTGGCACCCGTTTACACGCGCCAGCGCAGGCGCACACACAATCGCAAGCATGCACACACCGGAGCGTGGCACGCACACACACACACGTACACCGGAGCGTGGCGCTGCGCGCGTAGCACGACGTGGACGCACACGCGCACGCGGTCGCTCACACGCACACGGTCACACACACACACGCGTGCGCGCGCGCATGCATGCACACACACACACACACGGATGCACACACACACACACACACACACCTCCCCCCACACGCGCACACACACACAAGGGCATGGCGCTGCGCGCGTGGCACGACGTGGACGCGCCGGCACACGCGGTCGCTCACACTCACACGCACACTCACACGCACGTACACACATGCACACACACAGGGGCGTGGCGCTGCG
Organism: Chlamydomonas sp. UWO 241; assembly: GCA_016618255.1. NCBI lineage: Eukaryota > Viridiplantae > Chlorophyta > Chlorophyceae > Chlamydomonadales > Chlamydomonadaceae > Chlamydomonas > Chlamydomonas priscui. The sequence continues at coordinate 330,811 of VFSX01000110.1, forward strand.
CGCGTGGCACGACATGGATGCGCCAGCACACGCGGCCGCGGCGGGCGACGGCGATGGCGATGGAGGCGAGGAGGGGGAGGAGGGCAAGGCTCCGGCGACTGAGGAGGGCGAGGACGCGGGAATCAAGGTGTGTGTGTGTGTGTGTGTTTGTGTGTGTGTGTGTGCATGTGTTCAGGGGGCTGCACGGAGTTGGGGGAGGGCAAGGCAGACACACACACACACACACACCTCCCCCCTCTTTCATTGATCACAGGAGGAGGCCGACGACGACGCCGGCGACGCGCCTGGTTACTGGGACTGCCTGCGGGAGCGCTTTGAGCAGCTGCAGGTGCGGGGGCTGTGCAGGGGGTTGCCTGAGTTAGGTCTAGCCCTCAGAAACGCCACCACTGGCCACAACCGCGCGGCGCGCTCGTGCTGCTGCTGCTGCTTTCGGGCTGCGGCTCATGCAGTTGGGCTGCGGCCCACGCATGATTGTGGCGTGCTGCTGCGTGCTTGATTCATGCATGCGTGTTGCTGCATGCGCGCTGCTGCGTGCGTGATTCATGCATGCGTGCTGCTGCATGCGTGCTGCTGCGCGCTCATGCTTCTGCTCATGCTATTGCTCATGCATGCTTCTGCTGCATTTGTGCTGCTGCCCACTCGCTCATGCATGCCGCTGCGGCCCACACATACTTTTTGCCTGCGCAGGCGGAGGACGCCGCGGCCCTGGCAGCGACTCATGCATGCATGTGCATGTGCTGCTGCCTGCATGCAGAAGACGCCGCGGCTCTCGCGGCGACACATGCATGCATGCATGCTGCTGCTGCACTCTTGCTGCATCTGTGCTGCTGTCTACTTGTGCTGCTCATGCTTTTGCCTTCCTGCAGGCGGAGGACGCCGCGGCCCTGGCAGCGACGCAGCGGGAGCGAGAGCGCGCGAGCCACGGCATGGGCGGCGCCGGCGGCGCTGGCGGCGGCGACCACGACGGGGAAGGGCACGACGAGGAGGGCGACGACGACGGTGGGTGCTTTTTGGTGGTTTGGTGGTTGGGGAATTGGTTGGTTGGTTGGGAGTTGGTTGTTGACGGTGTCGACCGCGACGGGGAAGGGCAGGACGAGGAGGGCGATGACGATGATCGAGGGTGTTTCCTGGGAGGTGGTGGGTTGGTGGGTTGGGGCGTTGGTTGGTTTGTTGGGAGTTGGTTGGTTGGTGGGTTGGTTGGGAGTTGGTTGGTTGGTTGGGAGTTGGTGGTTGATTGTTGGCGGTGTCGACCACGACTTGGAAGGGCACGACGAGGAGGACGACGACGACAGTGGGTATTTTTTTGGTTGGTTGGTCGTTGATGGTTTTGGTTGGTGGTTGGGAGTTGGGAGTGTGACGCTGGGATGGAGTTGGGTGGTGTTTCTTGGTGGTTGTTTGGTTGGTCGTTTCGGGTCATTTGCTTGGTTGGTCGTTGGTTGGTTGGTTGCAATTGGTTGGCCGTCGGTTGGTTGGCCGTTGGTTGTGAGTTTGTCACCCACCCGCCCGCCCCATCAGTTTTTTCGTCTCTGGTTGGGAGTTGGTTGCGACACTGTTGGCTGGTGGTATCGTCAGGTGGTTGGCCGTTGGTTGGTTGGCTGCTGGTTGGAAGGTCGTTGGTCGTTGGTCACCCCACCTGCCCGTCTCATCTGACCCATGTATTGTGCGCACGTCACGTGTACAGGCGGGTACAACCATAACGGGATTGTCGCTGGCGGTACCAGTGCCGGCGTCCAACAACACCAACAAGCGGGGGGGCACCAGCAGCACCAGCTCCACCAGCACGGGCAGCACGGGCACCAGCACCAGCAGCACCAGCAGCACGGGGCGCAGCAGCACCAGCACGGGCACCAGCAGCAGCACGGCCACCAGCACCAGCTGCAGCAGCACCAGCACCAGCACGGACAGCAGCAGCAGCAGCAGCACGGGCAGCAGCAGCAGCACGGGCAACAGCAGCAGCAACACGGGCAACAGCGCGTCGGCGGCGGCACCGGTGGAGGCCCCGGAGGCGGCGGCGGCGCAGCCGCCACTGCCGCGGCGGCAGCCGCGGCCGCGGCGCGCGCGCGCGGAGGGCGGGGCCCCGGCGCCGCTGCCGGCATAGGGGGGCGCGGAGGCGCCGGCCGCGGCGCCGGCGTGCGCGGGGGCGGCGCGCGCAGCGGCGGCGGCGCCGCGGGCGCGGGCCTCCGCGTCGCCGCGTCTGGGCGGCTCGACGACGACGACTACTACGGGGGCGGCGGCGGCGCCGACCTGCTCTCGCCCGATGGCAGCGACCGCGGCGGCAAGCGGCGGCGGCGCACCGGCGGCGGCGGCGGGGGCGGCGACGACGTCGAGGCGCTGCCGTCGCCGCGGCGCGTGCGCGACATCCTGCTGCGCGAGGTGCGCGTTGCGGGGGGGTGTGTGTGAAGGGGAGGGATGGTGTGTAGGGAGTTGGGGGGGGGGTAGGTGAGATGTGCTGCAAGGGAGACGTCACGCGTGCGCAGCAGCAGCAGGGCATCCAGCTGCGGGAGGTGCGCGCTTGTGTGGGTGGGTGTGGATGTGGTTGCGTGGGCAACAGCAGGCGAGCACCGCACGCGATCTGATGCACCCGGCCCGTCCCCCCCACCACCACCACCACCACCATCAACACCACACACACTCCCCAGGTCGTGCGCATGGAGGTCGTCAAGCTGGCGCTCGCCGACTCGGCAATGCTCGAGCACGCCGTCGCTCCCTTGCTCCCTCTCTCCCTCTCCCAACCTCCCTCACACACACACACACACACACACACGCCCCAGGTCGCGCGCATGGACGTGGTCAAGCAGGCTCTGGCCGACCCCGCGACGCTCGAACACGGCGTCGTCATGCGCGCGGCACACACACAAACACAACGCGCACATACACTCCAAGTCGCACACACACATCACGCACACACACACACACATCCACCAGGTTGCTCGCATGGAGGTCGTCAAGCTGGCGCTCGCCGACTCCGCAACGCTCAAACATGCCGTCTCTCTCTCTCTCTTTCCCTCTCGCCCAACCTCCCTCACACACACACACACACATCCACCAGGTTGCGCGCATGGAGGTCGTCAAGCAGGCGCTCGCTGACCCCGCGACGCTCGAACACGGCGTCGTCATGCGCGCAGCCGCGCGCATGCGCCAGATCTGCGGCGGGCTCGACGGCATGGGGCCCGAGGCGGCGGGCAACACGGCCGACATGGGGCGGCAGGTCGCAGACATCCTGGTGATGATGCGGCACGAGGAGGTGCGTGCCACGTTGTCGGTTACTTTTTGGTTGCTTTCGGGTTTCTTTACTTTTCGGGACGTAGAGGGGGGGCAGGCAACACGGCCGACATGGGGCTGCAGGTCGCCAACATCCTGGTGATGATGCGGCGCGAGGAGGTGCGTGTGCAACGCGGTCTGCTACTTTTTGGCTACTTCCGGTTAGCTTCGGGTGCTTCGGGCTTCTGTTGCGTTTTGTTTTTTCGAGGCGGCGGGCCACACGGCCGTCATGGGGCGGCAGGTCGCCGATATCCTGGTGATGATGCGGCACGAGGATGTGCGTGTGTGCGTGCGACGTCTTTGGTTACTTTCGGTCACTTTTGGTTACTTCAGGTTTCAGTTGTTTTCGGTTGTTTTTTGGCTTGGGGGGGGGGGGGGGGGGGGGGCAATCACACAACGTCGGCGGCTGCACACACACACACACACACGCACGCACAGGAGGCCCCGTCAGACTTCCAGGACTACACCCTCGTGGCGATCGTGGCCGTGGCAGCGCACCTGCTCAAGCAGCACATCGGCGACGAGTACGGGCTGCGCCGCCTCGCAGAGATCTACCACCACGACGTGGGGAGCCTGGAGCAGGTGGGGAGTTGGCGTTTTTAGGCCTTAGGGGTGGGTTATTTTAAGGGTTTAGGTCACAGGGTTGCGGGTCGGGGTTCTTAGGGTTTCTTAGGGTTTAGCGCCGCCTTGCAGAGATCTACCACCACGACGTGGGGAGCCTGGAGCAGGTGGGGCTTCGGGGTGTGGGGGTTGACGGGTCGGGTTTAGTAGGGACCAGGGCTTGCGGGACCAGGGTTTGCGGAACCAGGGTTTGCGGGACCAGGGCTTGCGGAACCAGGGTTTGCGGGACCAGGGTTTGCGAGACCAGGGTTTGTGGAACCAGGGTTTGCGGGACCAGGGCTTGCGGAACCAGGGTTTGCGGGACCAGGGCTTGCGGGACCAGGGTTTGCGGGACCAGGGCTTGCGGGACCAGGGCTTGCGGGACCAGGGCTTGCGGGACCAGGGTTTGCGGGACCAGGGTTTTGAGGGTTTAGGGTCGCCGCTCGGAGTTGGTGCTTCAAGGCGCCGCCTCGAAGAAATCTACCACCACGACGTGGGGAGCCTCGAGCAGTTGGGGGGGATCAGCAACACCTGGCGCGCCTTGCATGATCAGCATGTTCAGGAACACATGCTGAGAGATCACGCTGAGTCAGCTGGCCACAAACACACACACGCGCGCGCGCTGAGCTCTGCCACCACGACGTGGGCAGCCTTGAGCGAGCAGGGATGGTGCATGATGGGCACGGTCGGGGGGGGGGGGGGGGGCGCTCGCCGCATCATGCCGGCCACGACTCCGACGCACACACGCACGCACGCGCAGGTCTTCTGGCACATCCTCACGCGCCTGTCGTACTACCGCGAGCTGCACGTGCGCGTGCAGGTGAGGGGCACCGAACGTGACAGATGCCAGGCTCCGAAACCAGGTTCTTTTAGTGGTGGTGTGTGTGGGTGGGGGTGGGGGGGCAGGTAATTTTGCCACATGCTCACGAGGATGTCGTTCTACCGCGAGCTGCATGTACGTGCGCGTGCAGGTGGGCCAACCGGGAGTGTGGTGGAAAGCACCCAACAGTTTCAGCGTTGTTTAGAGAGAGAGGGGGGAGGGGGGGGGCTATTGATTCACAGGGGATTCACAGGGGGGGGAGGGGGGCAGGTCTTGTGGCACGCCCTCACGCGGCTGTGAAATTGCAAGAGAGGGGGGGGGGAGGGAAAGAGTGTGTGTGTGGGGGGGGGGGGACGTGCGTGCGTGCCCCGTTTGTGCCCGCGCGCGCCCAATCTCGCTTCTCATGCACTCACACACACTCGGCCACACCCACGCATTCAGGCCGCGGACGCCAACAACTCGGGCGGTGCGCAGCAGCTGCTGGGCCAGATGCTCGAGGGGCGAGAGGCAGGCGGCGGAGGCGGAGGGGGAGGCAGCGACGTCGACTCATTCGCGTCGCGGCTAAACGTCATCCTGGCATCGGACATGTCGGCGGTGGGCGTGGGGAAGTGTGGGGGTTTGGGGGCAGCGACAGTCGACGCGTTCGCGTCGCGGCTGCTGCCATCCATCCTCTGGCGTCTGACATGTCTGCAGTGGGTGTGTGGAAGTGTGGGAGGGGAGTCTGGGGGTGTGGGGGCAGCGACAGTCGACGCGTTCGCGTCGCGGCTGCTTCCATCCATCCTCTGGCGTCGGACATGTCGGTAGTGGGTGTGAGGAAGTGTGGGGGGGGAGTGTGGGGGTGTGGGGGCAGCGGCAGTTGACGCGTTCGCGTCGCGGCTGCTTCCATCCATCCTCTGGCGTGGGACATGTCGGCAGTGGGTGTGGGGAAATGTGTGGGGGGGGGGCAGCGATAGTTGACGCGTTCGCGTTGCGGCTGCTTCCATCCATCCTCTGGCGTCAGGCATGTCGGCGGTGTGTGGGGAAGTGTAGGGGGGAGTGTGGATAGGCGTCGGGCATGTCGGCGGTGGGTATGGGGGGAGGTGTGGAAGCGTCGGAGGGCAGTGGTGGTCCGCGTGGTGGATTTCAAGCGCGCGTGCTGCTCTGCGCTTGCACGGTGTGTGCGCATGCATGCACACGTGCAGCCCCGGGGCCCCCCGCTCCACCTTCCCTCCCGCCCCCTCCCTCTGCCTTGCACAGCTCGTGTATGTGTAGGCCAGTCAGGAGAATGCCCCCACCCCACCCCCCGTTGCTGGTCTTGACCCTGTCGCCCCTTTGCCTCTCACTCACCCCCCCCCCCCCCCCCCTGCTGTGTGCCTTGCGCAGCTCGTGTATGCGCAGGTCAGCCAAGAGACTGCCCCCACCCACCCACCCCCCTCCCCTGCTGCTGCTGTGCTTCGTGCGCGCAGCTCGTGTTTTCAGAATATCACGTTCCCCTGCCCCACTGTGTTTGACCTCCACCCACCCACCCACCCACACCCCCAAAACATACAAACCTGCATATTCTTGCGGAGCTCTCGTTTACGCCCAGGTCAGCCCGGACATCATGCAAGCTCCCCTGCTGACCCTGCTCTGTTCTGCTGTGATTTCGTGTGCGCAGCTCGTGTATGCGTAGGTCAGCCAAGAGAACATGCCCCGTGCGGGCCGCTCGCGCGCACGCACACACGCACCCCCCTGCTGCTTTGACCCTGCCCCCCCCCCCTCTGCTGCATTTTCTTGCGCAGCTCGTGTATGCGCAGGTCCGCCACGAGAACACCTCCCTCGGCCCACATGCACGCACACACACACGCACCCCCCTGCTGCTCTGACCCTGCCCCCCCCCCCCTGCTGTATGTCGTGCGCAGCTCGTGTATGCCCAGGTCAGCCAAGAGAACATCCCCCTCGGGCCGCTCGCGACGCTCATGCCGCTGCTGCAGATGGCGGGCGTGCTCAACGACAACAACATAAAGAACGCGCTCAAGCAGGTGCGCGTGCCTGCGTGCGTGCGTGTGTGTGTGAGCGCGCGAGTGGGTGGGTGGGTGGGTGGGCACCTGGCTTGGTCGTCACACCTGCCACGCACGTGTCGTGCGCGGTGTCGGCGCCCTGACCCGTGACCCTACCTAGGCTCACCCACACACGCCCGACACACACCGACGTGCGTACCCTCACTCATTGTAGGTTCGCGAGTGCCAGGATCTGCTCGTCGTTCTCGACCGCACGCACGCACGCACACACTGATGCGCTCGGCATCTGCCGTTGCCGCCCACCCTGATGGAACCTCGACTCACCCACACGCCTGACACACGCCCGACACGCACCACACGCGTACCCTTATTTTAGGTTCGCGAGTGCCAGGCGCAGCTCGTGGTGCTCGACCGCACGCACGCCACCCGCCGCCGCCGCCCACCGTAGCAGCTCAGGGTGGATCCTGGATCCGCCACCCTCACACTCCTGACACAAACGCCCGACACAATCGCCCGACACAAACGCCTACACACATTTTTTGCGCGTGCAGGTTCGCGAGTGCCAGGAGCAGCTCGTCGTGCTCGACCGCACGCACGGGATCAAGGTGCAGCAGATCCAGAAGGAGTACCAGGACTTTATGGAGCGCGTGCGCGCGCGCGCGCAGACGGCGATCGACGCCGCAAACAGAGAGTACCAGGGAACAAAGGTGGGCGCGCACGCACTCATACACACACGCCCCTAAACCCTGAACCCTAAACTTCAAACCCTAAACCCTTAACCCCACCCGCCCAAACGGCAGGCCCTCCTCGGCTCGAGCACGTCCTCCCAGCCAAGGCGCCCACCCCGTACCGACACACACACACGCACACACACACGTAGGGCTCCAAAATATACTAATATGTTTTTTTATACGATAATATATATTAATATTATCTAGAATTCATCATATATATTAATATAAAGAGACAATATATTTTGACTGGCTGGGTGTAAGGACCTGAAATTTTGTGGGTGTGTTCATCACACCTTCCTAAGGAACTCTGGCCTTTGGGACTTTTTAAAACTCGGTATTGCTTGCATTACAGAGAAGCAGAAAACAGGCAGGTGTGGGGCGCGGTGTGGCGCATGGTGCCCCCCCTCCCCTCCCCAACCCTGGGCCTTGCTGGTAGGCAGCATGCGGAGTGGCTAGGTCACAAGCTGCGCAGGGCCAGTTGTCTATGTGGGCTGGACTCAATGTGAGATGGGAAATTTTACTCCCCTTGAAGGGTGTGCTGGACGCAATGCCTGAGGGTGACCTTGGGCCGGAGTTTTGCCAAGTGCCACCAAGGGGTGAAATCAACCTTCTTGGATTGAGATGAAACTTGGATCATTGGAAAGCCCTTGATGAGCACAAAACAACATGTCGAGTAGCATATGGCTGATTTTGGGTGCAAGTGGTGTGCAACTGCAATCTCCTTCTCGTGTGGTGGCGGTAGTGTAGTGTGGACATAGGAATACACCCCTAGTGCTTCTCCTGTGCGTGGGGGGTGCTGGATAAGCCAAGCCAAGGCCTGCATATGTCCACCAGAGCATGCCCGCACAACAGCAGACTGCAAGGCGGCCGTTTGGGGCCTTCCAGCAATTTATACTAGGCTCAAAATCAGAATAGTATAATACTATATAATATTAATATAATAATATATTTATATATATTAGTCTGGAGCCCTACACACACGCCCCTTAACCCTAAACCCCACACACGCCCCTAACCCCTAAATCCTACCCCCCAAACTGCAGGCCCTCCTCGGCTCGCGCATGTCCATCATGGTTGAGTACCTGCAGGCGCAGATCCCGATGCAGCAGCTGCAGCAGGCGGCGCAGCAGATCACGCGCGTCGCGCAGGCGGCGCAGCAGGTGATCGTAATTGCATTTTTACTTTTTAGTTTCAGGAATCAGATGATTTGGTAGCCCGCATGTGGCGGGCATCTGGCCCGCATTATTATATTTTTTTTACGCATTGCGATGCAGCAGCTGCAGGAGGCGGCGCAGCAGATCACGCGCGTCGCACAGGCGGCACAGCAGGAAATCGTAGTTATAACTCCAGTTTTTAGTTTTATAAATTAAATTTGCTTGTTCGTCCGCAAGTGGTGGGCATCTGGCCGGCATCATTAGTTGTTTTTTGCACTTCATCGGGTATTCTGATGCAGCTGCAGCAGGCGGCGCAGCAGGTAGGCTTTGCTCGGTGGGGTAGAGTCCAGTGATTCCCCTGCGAGCCGTATACCGCTCCGAGCCAGATTTCCCATTTCCCAGAAAACCACCCCACACTTGGTGGGTGGGGGCGTGGAGCGATGCGTTGAAAAGCTGTTGCCGAGAGCAGCACAACGGCATGTATTGCATGAATACCCGCTGTGCATTGTGCCTGGTATGAGCGGTCAAAGTTGCTGGAGCCTGCAAAAAACGAATCACTAAAATCCTTCCCAGGGACCACTAGGGGTAGGGTCGAGCAAATGGGTGGCAGATGGATGGTGCACTCTCTTGATGCTGTCGATTCGTCTGCTAGTTTTTACGCGTACAGGCCCCGCACCCACGCACGCATCTCCCTCTTCACATGCATGCACGCCACACACACACGCGCACACGCTCACGCTCCCACACACACATACACACACATGCACACACACACGCGCACACACACACACACACACACGCTCACTCCCACACACACGCGCACACACACTCCCCCCCGCCACACACACACACACGCTCCCACACACACTTGGTGCAGGCCGCGGCGGCGCACGCGCACGCTCCGCCGCAGCTGCAGCTCGGAAGCCTCGGGAGCCTCGCGGGGCTGGGCGGGCTGGCCGGGCTCAGCGCGGCGGTGGTGGCGGCCAGCGCAGGGGGGGCAGGGGCGCAGCAGGCCAGCGGCGCGGGCGGCCTCGACGGCAGCGGCGCCGGCAGCGACGGCGTGCGCCCCGGGTCGCACGGCGTCGACGCGCAGCACGCCGCCGCGCTCATGGCGGCGGCGGCCGCGCAGGCGGCGGGCGGCGGCAGCGCCGCCGCGCACGAGCAGGGCCCGTCGTCCTTTGCCGCGTCCGCAGCAGCGGCGGCAGCAGCGGCGTCCGCCGCCCCGCAGCTCCCGCGCGGCGTGTCGCTCGAGCAGATCCCCGAGCCGCTGCGCTCGCAGCTCTCGGCGGCGCTGAGCACGGCGGCGGCCGCGGCGGCGGGCGGACCCGGGCGCGGCGGCGGCGGCGGCGCGCCGCAGCTGTCGCTCTCCCCCGCTGCGCCGGCTGCGTCGGCTGCTGCGGCAGCAGCGTCCGCGGCCGCGGCACCCAGTGCTGCTGCTGCTGCTCCCATGCCAGCCGCAGACGCGTCCGCCGCGAGGCGCTCGTCGTCCGAGCCGAGCCCCTCGCCTGCGCCGCCCGCACCACCGCCGCTCGCAGCGGCGGCCCCCGGCCTCGCGGCGGCACCTGCGCCTGCAGCGGCCCCCGCGCCCGCAGCGGACGCAGAGCCGGCGGCGGCACCCCCGCCGCCCCCGCCCCTGCAGCAGTGCGCCCCCGCACCAGCGGCAGCGGCCGCGCCGCCACCGCCGCTGGCCGCCGCGCTGTCGCCGGCGGCGCCCATGGAGCCTGCTGCTGCCGCCCCACCTGCATCAGAGCCGGCGGCGCCGCAGCCGGTGCCGCAGGAGCGCGCCGCGCCGGCGGCCGCGCCCAGCTCCTCGTTGCTCGCCGCTTCGTACGGTGCCGTGTCGGGCGCGGGCGCAGAGCGGGCGGGGCAGAGCAGCGCGTTTGCGGCGGCGGCGCAGGCCGCGGGCGGCAGCGCGCCGCCCGGCAGCGACGAGGAGGCGCCGCCTCCGCCACCGCCGTTGGCGCATGCGCCGCCGCTGCTCCCCAGCACCAGCGACCCCGCGGCGGGCAGGGGTAGTGCAGGCGCGGCTGGCGGCGGTGCGGGCGCTGCGCCAGCGCCCGCACCGCCCGCCCTGGGCGACGCGTCGATGGCGGACGCGTACGGTACGATAGGCGGCGGCGACGCAGGAGGGGACGACGAGAGCATGATGAGCATGATGGGGCTGTTGGCGGGCGACGACGACCCGCAACCGCTCGGTGGGGCCGCCGGCGGCGCGGCGATGGATACGAGCTGACGTGTCGCGAGGAGTAGTAGTGGCACGTGCAGTGGCTGACACGACACAGGTCAGTCACCGGCAGCGTGACAGTTTAGGCATACGCAGCCGACGAGGCTTTGGTTGGGCGCACGATTGTTAGAGCTCGACACGCCGGGCAGGCATGGCAACCCATGTTGAAATGCATGGCTCGCAACGACGTCCCGCCTGGCCCGCGCACTCGCGCAGCCTCCCACGGGTCTCGTTTGAACTGTATAAAAACAATCCCCGCGCGTCTCAGACAACAGACACGTCGGACATTCGTTGTAACCACGTCGCTAGCTAGACAATGTTCAAAGCAGGGTGGCGCTACGGGGACCTGCCCGCTCACAACGTCCTGCTCCACGTCCTCAGTCCCACCCCGCGTCGCAACTGCCAAAGCTCCGCAGCCCGGCCCTCGCGCCCGCGTCGCCCAGCCGCTGCCGCTCCTCGTCGCCACCCGCACGCTGGCCGTGCGACAGCCCGACGAGCGCGGGCAGCACCGACGACGGGTCAAACTCGCGCACATTGCACGCGGCCTTGGCGACGACCTCGGCCTGGGCGCCGCGCACGTCAGCGTTGCAGCCCGCCTCGGCCGCCGCCGCGGGCGCCGCCCTCTCACGCTCCTCGCGCCCGACCTCGAGCGCCGTCTTCGTGAGGAACACGTCGTCGGCGGCGGCGGCCTCGGCGCCGCCGCACCACCCAGACGCGGATGCGGCCGAGTCCTCGAGCAGCGAGCGGTACTCCCTGGGCATGCGCACCTGTGCGGGAGGCAGGGAGGGGCGTCGAGATTGGGGGGGCATGAGCGGGTTTGCGGCGTGGTGTGTGCAGGTGGCGCTCTGCCAAAGCTCCAAAGTCTCAGGCTATCCTGGGGGGCATGCCATGGGTGACCCATGATGGGTGTGTGAAGCGGGGAGGGGGCGGGGGGGAGGAGCAGGGGCCATGAAGCCGGCCACACTGCGCGCACCTGGCCGTCTGCCAGGAACACGGGCTGCAGCCACGAGTCCTGCACCCGAAGCAGCTGCATCGACCCCTCCAGGAACACCGGCTCGGGATGGGGGCGCCTCCCCGGCTCCCCGACCAGGCACCGCTTGGGCTGGGCCCGGCCCTTGACACGCTGCGCGGCGGCCGTGGCCGCGGCGAGCGCCCTGGCCTCGGTGTCGTCGACGTCGCGGGGACCTGGCCCTGCCCTGGGCGACCCAGGGGCGCTGCCGGGGCGCGAGGCCTCGGCCACGTACGCGTACACCTGGCCGCTCGACGCGAAGCGCGAGCCCTGCCTCGCAGCCCCCCAGGGCTGCCCGGGCCCCAGCGAGAGGGCCGGCAGCATGGGCAAGTCAGACCCCAGGGCGGGACCAAGCGCGACCTTGGTGCTGAGGCCCCGCGGGGCGCTGGTCGTCATCGCGCGGTCGAACCGCCGCGGCGACGTCGTCAGACCCGCCAACCCCGCCCCTCCCTCGTCGCCGCCGGCCCACGAGCCCGACACGCCGCGCCGCCGCGCCGCCCCTTGCACCGCACCCGGGAGTGGTGGCGCATCCGGGAGTGGTGGCGCAGGCTCGAGCCACCAGGACGATGCTGGCTCTCCCTGCACGGGCGGGTGTTGCGGCCACCCAACCAGTTAACAAGCGCCAAGGCAAAACCTAGTGTCGATTCACCTCGGCATGAGTCGTGTGCGCACGCGCATCAGAGGAGTGGCAGCACACGTGCACACACACACGGCACGCAATGCCGCATACCAGCTCGTTGCGCGAGGGCGACGGCGCGTCGGCGTCGGCGATGCTGCCCCTGCCTTTGCCCGACATCGGGCTGCTCGACCACAGGCGCTGGATGAGCGCCGTCGCCGCGTACTGCTGTGCGGCCATGGGCGGCGGCGGTGGCGGCGGTGGAGCAGGAGGAGGGGCAAGCAGCAGCAGCGCGCGTCGACTGGGTGACATGACTGCGAGTGCGAGCTCGCTTCTACTCGCAGCCCTGCGTCGGCTGCTGCCGGCCACAGGGCCCAGGCGGGGCGGGCTTGCCACCGCCGCCGTGCCGCCTGCCGCGCCGCCTGTCGCGCAGCCTGCCGCCTCCCGTCCACTACTCCCTGACCGGCTGCCGCTGGCGGGGTTAGCTGACGCGCCGTGCTCGTCCCCCGGGGGCGGCGACCGCTGCTGCTGTCTGGCTGTCGGCCGCAACGCCGTCAGCACAGAACCCCCGCCCGTCGCCGCGACGCTCCGCTCCTGCTCCAGGCCGGGCAAGAGCTCGAGGCGCGCCACGGGCAGGGCGCCGGGCGCCGGACGCCGGCTGCTCAGGGAGGTGCTGTAGCTACCGCCGGCCGCGCCAACGAGCAAACGCTTGGTGGACGGGGACGGGGACGGCGCCATGAGCATGGGGGCGAGCCCTGTGGCCAGCATCGCTGCCTCGGGCGCCAGGATGCGCGTCGCCGAACTGTGGGTGTGAGGTGCGCACGGAGCGCGCGTGTGCATGGCACAAGCGCGCATGTGTCGGTCAGTGCGGGGCGCTCAACATCACAGCCGGCGCGGCAATCACATGCCGGCCATGGGCTGGCATAGGCTGGCATGGGCCGCTGCTGCATGGCATTGCATGGCATGGAGAGAGAGCAACACCTCGAGAGAGCAACACCTCATGCAGCAACATGTGCACACCCAGCAGGGCTTGCGCGTCGAACCATTGTGAGTGCGCGCGTGTGCAGCCGCAAGATGAGGGCAGCAAGGTCACGCACTTGATTGATTGCAAGCTCTGGCGTGCGCCAGGGGGCGGCGATGTGCTGTCCATGTCTGCGGCGGCCCGCCCTTGAGGCTACCCAAGGTATCATCGCCGACGCACCATCGCCATATGGGTGGATGCCTCTCTCTATCTTATCGCTGCAACTGTTACACATCTGTAACTGTTGCACACCGAGCAAAAGAACTCGTCGGAAACAGCTGGTTTCGGAACGGAACGCGAGGCGCGGCCGCTGGCAGAGACCAAGGGCATGCCTGAGGCGAGCCCACTGCCCGGTGTGCTCTCAGTGCCACGCTTGAACGTCCATCCTGCCTCTGTGAGGCGACTGTGTTGTTTTGCACACGCCTAAGAGGCCAGTCACACGGAGGAGATTTCGCTCCGAGCTCGGTCGGATTTGGGATTTCGCGCCTGTCACACGAAGGCGAAATCCAAATCGAAGCGAACTCAACTCTGACATCCAACGAGACCCCCCCACCCTCGTTGAGACTTGGATTTCCCTTAACGCTGTCGCCCCGGACCAAGGGCGCATCCCTACGAACGAAATAGGCGTGCCTGAGGGCGGGTGAAGCTTGGGCGTGCCAAGGAGCCCCAAGGTCCGACGTACGCAACACGATCATGCCCAACACCTTTAGCAGCCCCCCCACAAGCGCCTAATGCATGCAGAGGGGTTGCACGCTCACTGTGACAGCATCGGATGGGGCGTGAGAGGCGAAACGTGCAAACGCATGCAAACGCCGTGTGACCGGAATTTCACCTTAATCGACGCGAAATCCAACTCTGGGCGAAATCCAACTCTCAACTCTGGTGCGAACTCAACTCCGCGTGACCGGCCTCTAAGACCTGCCAAAGTAAAACCAGGTGTTAGGAACCACACCTCAGTACTGCTGACATGCTGCCCGGGCCAGCGGACGCAAAGCGCCCGCCCCACATCGGCTGTCCGTCTTCCCGCGTCCTTCAGCGGGAACTTGTGCCCGTCCCAGGCCTTGACCTTCCCGCTCGCAGCGGCCATCCATAGGCCTCCCGCTTGCAAGCCTCCCATCAGGGGCAACGGGGGCTACCAGGGTGCCTGCAGGCTCTAGCTAGGGCTCGGCTGTCCGTCTTCACGCGTCCGTCGGCGGGAACGCCACCGCGACCCAGGCCTTGAACTTGGCGCACGCGGCGGTCAGGCCAGCGTCCGAGCTGTCGCCGATGACCTCGTCGCCGTGCGCGAGGATGACGCGCATGCCGAGGTCGGGCTCGGTGCCCGGGGGGATCGCGGGTCCGGCCTGAGGGTTTGGGGTTTTGGGGGTGAGGGTTGTTAGGGTTGAGGGTTGAGGGTTGAGGGTTGAGGGTTTACGGTTAAGTCGTCTTGCGTGCGAGAATGACGCGCATGCCGAGGTCGGGCTTGGTGCCCGGAGGGATCGCGGGGCCGACCTGTTTTTTGGGGGGGGTTAGGGTTGTTATGGTTGAGGGTTGAGCCCTGGTAGGCTGGCGCGCTGCGAGGCCTTGCGGGCTCTACTAGTAGAGCTCCCCTAGACGTGTAGTCTAGGCCTTAACTCACGCCCCGGGGTCCTCCGGGCGCGAACATGTAAAAACTGTAAAAACAGAGGTTTGAGGTTTGAGGGTTCACGGTTTAGTCGTCAT
>VFSX01000110.1:348429-354442 GCA_016618255.1 Chlamydomonas sp. UWO 241
GAAGTGCGCGCGCGTCTGGTGCACGCTCATCTCAGCAAGCAAGCACACACACACACACAAACACACACACAAACACACACGCACACACACACGCGCACCCCCCCCCCACCCACCCACATCACAGCACCCACTTTGACTTGAAGTGCGCGCGCGTCTGGTGCACGCTCATCTCAGCACACACACACATGCGCGTAGCAAGACCCACTTGCTCTTTAAAAGGTGTAAAACCTCAAGCAGGAAACATAGGAGCCCTGACCTCTAAAACCCATTTTGACTTGAAGTGTGCGCGCGCTTTGACCCAGCTCAGTTGGCGCTTATGCTGAAAATCCTTGACAAAGTGTCCTCTAGCTTTGGCATGCAAATTAACGCCGCCAAGACAGAAGTGATGATTTTGCCAGCAGATTTTGACGCGGATCTGCCCACGTTTGCGCTGACTGGTGGTGAAGTGAAGACTGTCTCTGCATTTAAGTATTTAGGGAGTTAGATAACCCAGAGTGGTGGTGTGGAAAAGGAGATCGGTGTGCGTGTCGGTCGCGCGCTGGGCGTGTTTACGTCTTTTGATAAGATTTGGGCCAGCAAGAAGATGCAAGTGCAGTCTAAGATGCGGGTTTACAACACTTTCGTGCTGCCCCACTTTCTGTACGGCTGCGAAACATGGGCCCTACTAAAACACAACTGACTCGATTGGAGGTTGCCCACTCTAACTGCCTTCGACGCATTCTGGGTGTGCGCCTGGTCGACCGGCACAGATTAACTTATATTCGGCAGGCGTGCGACACTGAGCCAATTGAGAGCCTTGTGGCAAAGCGATCAATGCAGTGGCTAGGCCATGTGATGCGCATGCCGGCTTCTCGTCTTCCTCGTACGACTTTTGACTGCACAATGGATGTGGCTCGGCAGCAAGGCCGGCCTCCAGCCTCCTCCCGACACTATTTTTCTTAAGCTACTGATTCAGCAGCTAGGCGAAACTAGTGGCACTCGTTCTGATTGGAAGACTTTTTCGGACACGGCGTTTGAGCGTGCTCAGGATAGGGTCGGGTGGAGAGCCGTGGTGTACGGTCCGGCTGCCCCTCAGGCGCCGGCCCCTCCACCACGGCGGTCAAGTAGATTGGCAAGCGCCACTTGACCCCCTATCCCCTAGAAGCAGTTAGGACCTATTTTGGAGGCGTCGCACAATAGCTCTCCTTTTTGCTCTGGGACTACACGTTGGCAGGCAGCCGGCTGGTGGCTACCGCCCCTCACAAGTAATTGTTAGGGCCAGAACTGGACTTGGGTCTAGGCGGTGGTACTAGGACTAGAGGTAGTCTTTGCTGGAAAGCTGATGTAACTGTAACTGTGCGCGCGTGTCGTGCACGCTAATCTCAGCACACACAAACAAACACACACACACTTCGACTCCTAGCAAGACCCAATTGCTCTTGAAGGTGATTAAGCAAGCAGGAAACACAGGAGCCCTAACCTCTAAAACCCACTTTGACTTGAAGTGTGCGCGCGTCTGGTGCACGCTCATCTCCGCAAGCACGTATCCGTGGTAGTAGCACGACGCCTCGTCAGCGAGGATGTGTGGAACTGACATGAGGCAGCGCCCGCCGAGGCCGCCCTGGCGTACATGTGTGTGTGTGTGTGTGTGTGCAAACAGTGGCACCACCAACCTTAAGTTACTCTATCCACACACGAACAAGTGCACACGCACACATGCTCTCACACACACACGTGCACACACACACACATGCTCTCCTCTCTCTCTCACACACACACACACACACACCTGGATCTCGTTTTCGATGCGGTCCGCGAGCTGCAGAATCGCGGCGGTCGTCAGCTGGTCCTCTGGCATCTCGTAGAGCGCCTGCGGGAGCGCGTGCGGAGCGCGTGTGTGTATGCGTGTGTATGTGTGTAGAAAATGATACAGTCCGTCGGACGCCTGCCTTGTGTGTGTGTGTGTGTGTGTGTGCATGTGTGTGTGGACGGCGAAATCACGTTAAATGACAGAACGGCGCGATCCAGCCACCAAAGCCGCCAGCACTAGCAGCAGCAGCAGCAGCAGCAGCAGCAGCAGCAGCAGAACCAGCATCAGTAACACACCCAGTAGCACATCTGATGATGATGGGTTTCACGGTCTGTGTGTGACACCAGTAATGGTGTAATTGAGACCTGCGTCGGCGCTAGCGCCCGACACATTCACTCAGCTAGTAGCACACCCAGTAACAGACCCAGTAACAGACCCAGTATCACACTCAGTAGCAGAGACATAGAATAAAATAAATCATAAACATCAACATAATAATCTTACACTACCGGGAGCCAATAATCTTACACTACCAGGAGCCAAAAAGTAGATGTACGTGTGAGGACTTTCGGCCCTTGCGACTCGTATCTGTGACACACCAGCACGACGCATACACCACAAACACACACACACACACACACACACACACACACACACACCAGCACCACACACACACCTTCTCGAAGTAGGGCACCGCGAGCATCGCACGCAGAGCGAGGACCTACGTGTGTGTGTGTGTGCGTGCCTGTGTGTGTGTGTGTGTGAACGTGCGTGTGTGTGTGTGCATTCTGTTGACAGCTGGTCCTCCACCATCAGTAATTTTGTTTTCAGTATTTTTTGTTACTTTCTGGGAGCCGGCGCGTGGACCAACGTCCCGTTGACCGCCTTGACCGCTGCCTTAGCGTTGACCGTTGACCATCAAATATGGGTCATTGTCATGCTCTTGACGAGATCCATCTGATGAGATTTTCAAGACCATCAAGCGACTTGGTAGGTTGTGCTATATCTGATGGGATCGTCAGTCGCCAAATGGCTCCCAATGGCTCCCAGGAGCCCAAAATAAAATCACTGTCCACCATGCCGTTCTCAAATAAGAAGACCGCGATTGCAGGCAACCAGTCAACCAGTTAACCAGTTCATCAGTTCATCAGTTGACCAGTCAACCAGTTTACCAACCAACCAGGCAGCCAGGCAACCCGGCACCCTCTTACCTCGTACATGTGCGCCGCGTGGACACGCGCCTTAATCACGGCCCACGTGAACCTATGGCGAACTCGCCATAGGCTAAAACCCCAACCAAGCAAAATCCCAATTCACCACAGGAACTCCGCTCTCCCTAAACAGTTAACCCACTTCGTACGGGTGCGCAACAGTGGTGTCATTTGCGCCCCCGCAGCCCTCGCAGCCTCCGCTGCGGGGGCAAACCGGGAAATTTGGGAAAAAACTGCCTGGCGAATCGCGGAAATTTCGCTCCGAAAAGTGTGAAATTCGACGATTTTCACACTTTTCGCCTCCTGCGGCGGCAATTCGGCATGTTCCCTCCAATGTTGCGGGGGCAAACAGCACATTCACGGATTCATTAATGACACCACTGGTGCGCAACGTGGATGCACGCCTCGGTCACAGCCCACATTGCCGTGCCCACGACCGCGCCAATGCCCCACCTCGTCCCACAACCACCACCCGGGTGATGCGGCTCCCTTTATCCCCTCACCCCCCTGAGCGGGTCACCTAAACCCCAAACCCCGCGCTCTCATACCTCGTACGGGTGCGCCGCATGGATGCGCGCCTCGATCACGGCCCACGGCACGACCACGCCGTCCTGTTTGGAGCGTGAGAGGGGAGGGAGCCGGGGGGGGGGGGCACACACGTGTTAGTTTCTGCACCAGCTGTTCCACTAAGGCTCACTGAGTCGGAGTACGACGGAGAGACGGCAAAGTGGCAGCAGTTTGTCTGCTCTGTTTAGTGTGCCTCGATCACGGCCCATGGCACAACCGAGCCGTCCTGTTTGGAGCGTGAGTGGGGAGGGAGGGATGGGGGGGGGGGCACACGTGTGTCAGTTTCTGCACCAGCTGTTCCACTAAGGCTCACTTAGTCAGAGTACGACGGAGAGACGGCAAAGTGGCAGCAGTTTGTCTGCTTTGTTAAGTGTGCCTCGATCACGGCCCATGGCACAACCGCGCCGTCCTGTTTGGAGCGTGAGTGGGGAGGGGGGGGGGGGGGGGGGGGACACGTGTCAGTTTCTGCACCAGATGTTCCACTAAGGCTCACTGAGTCAGAGTACGATGGAGAGACGGCAAAGTGGCAGCAGTTTGTCGTCTCTGCAGTGATTTCCTTTTCGGCTCTCCACAGCCATTTGGCTGTATTCCGGCTGAACTTTGACCTTGAAAGTAGCTCCACCCATTCAGTGGATTGGAGGTCTGCCGAGCCCGCCAGACAGAGCTCGTCTAGAGCTTTCAAGTGACCTATACATGAGGACAAACGGTAAACGGGAGGTCTCACGGTCGACGCGGTCAACTCAAAATCCGGCTGTGGAAGAATAAATATAAAAAAATCCTGAAAATAAAATCACTGCTTCTCTGTTAGGTGTGTCTCGCCCGGCCCGCGGCACGACCGCGCCGTCCTGTTGGAGCGTGAGTGGGGAGGGAGGGGGGGGGGCACACGCGTGTCAGCTCCTGCACCAGCTGTTCCTAAGGCTCACCGAGTCGGAGTACGACGGAGAGACGGTTGTCTAAGGTTTATGTTTTAGGGCTTTAGGGTTTTAGGGTTTAGGCTTTTAGGCTTTTGGGGTTTAGGGTTTAGGGTTTTAGGGTTTTAGGGTTTTAGGCACGGTTTTCGGGTTTTAAAAGTTTAAACCCTAACCCCAAACCCGAAGTGGTAGCAGTTTGTCGTCTCTGTTCATTGTGTCTCGCCCGGCCCACGGCACGACCGCGCCGTCCTGTTGGAGCATGAGTGTGGGGGACGGGGGGAGCGGGGGGGCACACACATGTCAGGCAGTGCCGTCCTTTTAGAGTGTACGTGGGGAGGGAGGTGCGAGGGGGGGGGGGGGCGAGGGGGGGGGGGCGAGGGGAGGGGGGCACCTTACTTGGTCAGGAGGGCACGACGCGGGCCGGTGGACCGTCCTGTTGCGCCGAAGTGGTGTGTACACGAGGAGGCGCAGAGCGGCGCGGCAGCGGCAGCACCGTCCGCCGATGGTAGCGTCACCAGGCGCCAGCGCAGCCTGCGGGGGGCGGAAGCAGGCGCGGCTGCGTGTGGACTCGGCGAGCGACACCATGGCCTCACGCGACGAGCGGCCAGCCTCACGGACCACGTCTTTTTGGAAGCAGAGCGGGTCTGAAAGAACTCGCCTTGACGCGCGCACAGTGATGTGGACCCGTGCAGCAGAGGAAGGACTGGAGGGGAAGAGGGGGAGGGTCTGAGGAAGAGCTCAGGATAGGTGAGGGGAAGTGGACTGGAGGGAAGGGAGAGGGAGGGGCTGGCACGACCACGGGAGATAGTACACACCACCGACAACACACCACACAGCCAGCCTACCTTTGTGCTGGGCGGCATCTGGTGCGCGCATCGTGTGGGGGAGACAGGCCGGCGCGCGAGGGTCCAGCGTGTGGCCTGCGGTGCCGGAGCGCGGCGAGTGACAGACTATGATCACGCGGCCACGGCCCAACCGCCGCGGAAGACCACCAACCACGCTCAACAAACGGAATCGGAAGCAACCAGTGGCCATTCCACTCCGAGGCGCCTTGTTCCGCATTGCGACACACCCAAACGGGCTAATGGCCACATTCAAGCACGGGTTATATACGTCTGCACGAGCAGAGGCATACGCCCCAGGGTCTATGTTACACCCCGTGGGCTCAATTTTCCAAACAGCCACTTACACGCAGCAGACGACAGACGACCACAAGCTCAGCGACTCCGCAAGGCGGCGCCGTCGGTGGTCGCCTGACGCGTAGGAGTCGAGGCAAGACCGTCGGAATTCTCGGACTGGTTTCTTCGTCTACACCGGCGCCGAGGCCGTTTCCGCGGTCGCCGAGGGCTGTCCTGCCAAATACAACTGATGAAATCAGACCTGCACGCACACACACACGCACACACACACACAACGAACCAACCAAGCAAGCAAGTGTTACATGAGGCCATCCGCATGCACCGGCAATGCGTGTACTACTAACAGCAATACACCCCGGCAATACACCCCGGCAATCAAACGCACACACACACACA
>VFSX01000110.1:354460-356960 GCA_016618255.1 Chlamydomonas sp. UWO 241
GGGGGGGGGCACACACGTGTTAGTTTCTGCACCAGCTGTTCCACTAAGGCTCACTGAGTCGGAGTACGACGGAGAGACGGCAAAGTGGCAGCAGTTTGTCTGCTCTGTTTAGTGTGCCTCGATCACGGCCCATGGCACAACCGAGCCGTCCTGTTTGGAGCGTGAGTGGGCGGAGAGCATCGACTTGCCAGACATGTCTCTCATTGACCGGGCTGTTTGGGGGAGTGGACAGGGATTGCGTAGGCCGGGGGGGCGGGCAACGTGTGTCAGTTTCTCACCAGCTGGTCCATAAGGCTCACTCTAGTCAGAGTTACACGGATTAGCGGCAAAGGGCAGCAGTTTGTTTGCTTGTTAAGTGTGCCCTCGATCACGCCCCATGGGCCAAAAAAATATGAAAAAAAAAAAAAAAAAGGAAGAGCAAGAGACAAAAAAAAAATCTATCGAGGCCAAAAAAGAGAAAAAAGCCGCACCGCGCCGTCCTGTTTTGCCGGCGTAGTGGGGGGGGGGGGGGGGGGGGGACACGTGTCAGTTTCTGCACCAGATGTTCCACTAAGGCTCACTGAGTCAGAGTACGATGGAGAGACGGCAAAGTGGCAGCAGTTTGTCGTCTCTGCAGTGATTTCCTTTTCGGCTCTCCACAGCCATTTGGCTGTATTCCGGCTGAACTTTGACCTTGAAAGTAGCTCCACCCATTCAGTGGATTGGAGGTCTGCCGAGCCCGCCAGACAGAGCTCGTCTAGAGCTTTCAAGTGACCTATACATGAGGACAAACGGTAAACGGGAGGTCTCACGGTCGACGCGGTCAACTCAAAATCCGGCTGTGGAAGAATAAATATAAAAAAATCCTGAAAATAAAATCACTGCTTCTCTGTTAGGTGTGTCTCGCCCGGCCCGCGGCACGACCGCGCCGTCCTGTTGGAGCGTGAGTGGGGAGGGAGGGGGGGGGCACACGTAGCCCTGCACCCAGCTGTTCTAGGCTCATCCGAAGTCGTGAGTACGACGGAAGAGAACGGATTGTCTAAGGTTTTATTTTAGGGCTTAGGCGTTTTAGGGTTAGGCTTTTTAGGCTTTTGGGATTTGGTTTAGGGTTTTAGGAGTTTTTAGGGTTGGGCCAACGGTTTTGGGTTTTTAAAGGTTTTTAAACCATAAGCCAAAAACCCGAAAAGTGGTAGAAGTTTTGTCGTCTCTTTCAATGTGTCTGCCGGGGCCCACGGCACGACCGCGCCGTCCTGTTGGAGCAATGAAGTGCTGGGACGGGGAGGGGGCACACCCACATGTCCAGGGCAGTGCCGCCTTTTAGGAGTGTAGTGGGGAGGGAGGAGCGAGGGGGGGGGGGCCACCTATGTCAGACCAGCGCCGGTCCGTTAGGGAGAGTGTGTTTGGAGAAGGGACGGGGGTGGGGGAGGGGGGAGGGGTGGGTGGGGCACACACTGTCAGGACAGGTTGCCGTCTTTTGGGAGCAAGTGGGGAGGGAGGGTGCGAGGGGGGGGGGAGAGGGCGAGGGGGGGCACAACAACATGAGACAGCGCGTCTTTTGGAGTTGTGGGCGTGGGGAGGGAGGGTGCAGGGGGCACACATGTCGGCTGCACAGCCACACCGCGTGCACACAAACGTGCACACACAGCACGGTTATATCCGGATGCCACAGTTTGTGGGCGCATTTTACCTTGGAGCGCGCGTAGCGTCCGAGCCACGCCGCGTCTGACGCGTAGGAGTCGAGGAACATGGACTGGTTCTCGGCGGTCGCGACGGAGAAGGGCGCGCGCTCCTGTGTGTGTGAGGTGTTTGTGTGAGATAAAGAGAGAAGAAGGAAGAGGGAGAGAAAAAGAGAGAGAGAGAGGGAGAGAAGGAGAGAGAGAGAGGGAGAGAAGGAGAGGGAGAGGGAAAGAGAGAGAGAGAGAGAGGAAAGAGAGAGAGGCAGCGAGAGAGACATCGAGAAAAAGTAAGAGAAGCAGAGAGAGAGAGAGATCTCTAGTGAGAGAAAAAGACAGACAGCGAGAGAGAGAGAGGCAGCCACGCCGCGTCGGACGTGTAGCTGTCCAGGAACGGTCGCGACGGAGAAGGGGGGCGCCGTCCTGTTGGAGTGTGTGTGGAGAGGGGAGGGGGGGGGGCGCTCCTGTGTGTGTGATGGGGGGTAGGTGTGAGATAAAGAGAGAAGCAGGGAGAGAGGGAGAAAGAGAGAGAGAGGAAGAGGAAGAGAGGGAGAGGGAGAGAGGGAAGGAGAGAAAGAACAGAGAACGAAAGGGAGAGAGTGAAAGAAAGAGAGGAAGAGGGAGAGTGAAAGAGAGAGAAGGCGAGAGAGAGGGAAAGTTAGCCACGCTGCGTCAGATGTCTAGCTAGAGTCCAGAAAGCGTCAGTCCAGAAACATGCACTGGTTCTCGGCGGTCGCGCTTCTGTGTGCGTGGTGGCCGATTTTACAGTCCGGCAGACGCCTTTGACGGCGTTTTAGTAGACCCGCATGTGTGCGGGTGTGCGTGCGTGTGTCAAGTAAGGGAGCGAG
>VFSX01000110.1:359460-361960 GCA_016618255.1 Chlamydomonas sp. UWO 241
GAAGGAGGAGAGAGCGAGAGGGAAGAGGTAGGAGAGAGAAGACAGAGAGAGGAGGGAGAGAGACAGAAGAGGGGGACACAGTAGAAAGAGAGAGAGAGGCTCCTCTTCAGAGAGTGAGTGGTTGATGCCCTGGGCTGCGAACGTGCGCGCCCAGACGTCGACTGCATCCTCGAAGGGGAAGTACCTGGGAGGTGGGAGTGGGGGGCGAGGGGGGTGGGGGTGAGAGAGGGTGAGAGGAGAGAGAGGAGAGAGAGAGCAGGCTGAGAGAGAGAAGAGGAAGTGAGAGAGGAGAGAGATTGAGAAGAGAGGGAGAGAAAAGAGAGTGGTCGCGCAGGTCGAGCGTCATTGTGGCGCCGTTGTTGATGATGCCCAGGGCGGCGAACGTGCGCGCCCAGACGTCGACTGCGTCCTCAAATGAAAAGTACCATGGAGCGGGGGGGAGGTGTGTGCGTGTGAGAGAGAGGAGAGTGCGTGGTTGATGCCCAGGGCGGCAAAAGTGCGCGCCCACACGTCGACGGCGTCCTCAAACGGAAAGTACCTACTGGGGGGAGGGAAGCATGTGAGGAGAGCAGAAGAGAGAGAGAACAGGCAGTGAGAGAGAAGAGGGAGAGAGAGAGGAGAGAATGAGAAGAGAGATAAAAGAGATAAAAGAGAGAAAAGGGAGAAGAGAGGGAGAGAGAAGAGAACGAAGAGAGAGAGAAGAGAGAGAAGACAGAGAGAAGAGAGAGAGAAGAGAGAGGAAAGTGAAAGGGAAGAGAGAAAGAGAAGAAAGAGAGAGAGAGAGAGAAGAGAGAGTGAGAAGTGAGAGGGAAGAGAGAGAGAATAAAGAGACAGAGAGAGAGTGTGGCTCGCGTATTTGGATTAAAAAAAAAGCATTCCACACACGCACTCACGGGTCGCGCGCCTTCTCTGTCTCCCCCACCAGCGCACACACACGCACACACACACACACACGCACGCACACACACACACACACTCACGGGTCGAGCGCCTTCTCCGTCTCCCCCGCCAGCGCACACACACACACGCACAGACACACACACACACGCACACTCACGGGTCCAGCGCCTTCTCCGTCTCCCCCGCCAGCGCAAAGCCCATGTTCCAAGGCTGAAGCGCGTCAGCGCCCTTTGCCGCCAGCAGCGCCTCGCGAGCAGACGCCATGATGGGGCGGGACTGCGTGTGTGTGCGTGTGTATGTTTATGTGCATGTGCGCGTGTGTGTTTGTGTGTGGCGCCCTTTGCCGCCGGCAGCGCCTCGCGGGCAGATGCCATGATGGGGAGGGACTGCACGCGCGTGTGTGCGCGCGTGTGTGTGTTTATGTGTGTGTGCGCGTGTGCAGGTGTGTGTGTGGCGCCCTTTGCCGCGAGCAGTGCCTTGCGAGCAGACGCCATGATGGGGCGGGACTGCGTGCGTGCGTGTGTGTGTGTGTGTGTTAATGTGTGCATGTGTGTGTCTGTGTGTGTGTGTGTGTTTGCGTGTGTGTCGCGCCCTATGCCACCAGCAGCGCCGCGCGGGCATATGCCATGATGGGGCGGGACTGCGTGTGTGTATGTGTGTGTGCGTGTGTGCATGTTAATGTGTGTGTGCGTGTGTGCATGCGTGTGTGTGTGTGTGTGTGTGGCGCCCTTTGCCACCAGCAGCGCCTCGCAAGCAGACGCCATGACGTGGCGGCGTGTGGGTGTGGGTGTGCGTGTGTTCGGGGCAGTCACAGCCTGTGTGTGTGTGTATGTGTGTGTGTGTATGCGTGCATGTGCGCACGCATGCCGCTGCCCCCCCCCCCCGGCCTTCTCTCCCAGCCAGCGTCCCCCCCCCTCCACACCCCAGAAGTAACCGAAAGTGACTAAACGTGAGCGAAAGTAACCAAAGTTAATCAACCTTGGCCTCAAGGTTGTCCACGACCACGCTACCCCGCCCTCACGGCCACATCCGCATCCCACCCGAGTCTCTGCACTCCGAAAGTAACCTAAAGCACCGATTCCGTCAGTAACCGACGGTCACCGAAAGTAACCAAAAGTCACCAAAAGAAACCTTGGCCTCGAGGTCGTCAAACCGGCGAGCCTTGCACCACCCCCCCGCCCTCATGCCCACATCCTGCCCCCCCCCCTTCCCCTCGACCCCCCCGAGCCCCACACACCCCAAAAGTAACCGAAAGTAACCGAAAGCAACCAAAACCAACCTTGCCAAGTTGGCCTCCAATTCGTCCATGATCTTGAACAGACGAGCCTTGCCGAAGTCCTCGCACATCCACACCCCTCGCGACCTGAGCTGACATGCAAGCCCTCCACACACCAAAAGTAACCCAAAGTAACCAAAAGTAACCGAAAGTAGCAGAAAGTAACCAACCTTGTCCTCCAAATCGTCCATGATCTCGAACAGGCGAGCCTTGCCCCCACACCCTCGCACATCCACACACCTTGGCACCCAAGCCCCCTCCGCACCCCAAAAGTAACCGAAACCAACCGAAACCAACCTTGGCCTCCAAATCGTCCATGATCTC
>VFSX01000110.1:366960-441960 GCA_016618255.1 Chlamydomonas sp. UWO 241
CGCGCGCACGGACGACAGGTTTGCGGGGTCGCCGAGGAAGGCCTCGTACTCGGTCTTGGTGCGTGCGAGCGCCTCGGACGAGCTGCCGGCGAGCGCCATCTGTGGGCGTGTGTGGGGGTGTGTGGGTGGGTGGTGTGTGTGTGTGTGTGGTCTTGGTGCGTGCGAGAGCCTCGGAAGAGCTTCCAGCGAGCGCCATATGTGGGCGTGTGGGTGGGTGGGTGGTGGCGTGTTGGGGGGGGCGTGTGTGTGTGTGTGGTCTTGGTGCGTGCCAGCGCCTCGGAAGAGCTGCCAGCGAGCGCCATCTGTGGGCGTGTGTGAGGGTGGGTGGGGAGGTGTGTGTGTGTGTGTGTGTGTGTGTGTGTGTGCGTGTGTGTGTGCGAATGCGATGCATGTTTGTGTGTGTGTGTGTGTGTGTGCATGCGTTTGTTTGTTTGTTTGTTTCTGTGTGTGTGTGTGTGTGTTTGAGTGTGTGTGTGTGTGTGTGTGTGCTGCGTGCTGTCGGGTGCAGACCACCCTCCTCGGCAGCCCACCACCCACGCGTGTGTGTGCAGCCCCCCGCAGCAACGACAGGCCTGGTGCCCCGCCCCGCTCTTACCTTGGTGGACCAAAAGTTGTCCTCGTACTCCTTGTGCACCTGGGGGTAGGTGCTGTGTGTCGGGTGGTGTCGTGGCAGTGCTGCGCGCTGCATGCAGCCATGCATGCGCCATGCAAGCGCATGGTGCATGCCCATGCCCAGGCGCTGGAGCACCTCCACCGCTGCTTACCGCCTCGTACTTCTCGTTCATGTCATCGATGAAAGCCTGAACTGACGGCGTGGTGGCCACGGAGCTCGCCATCGTGATTGTACGGCGTCGATCAGCCGATCCGATCAGCGCCTGCACCCTCGCTCCCTGACCACTGCAAGACACCCGTGTGCGCGCGTACGAGAGAGAACGGAGGCACATATAATGTGGCTTGGCCGCGTGTGTGTGCGTGCGTGTGCAAACACTGTAATTTTGTGCGTGTGTGGCTCAGGGCAGACTGAGAGGTATGAGCAGGGTCGAGGCTCCTTAACCACTCCTGCATCTTACATACTGGCACCCTTGATGACTGTCTAGCTAGTTAAAAGAAGAGGGTGGTGGTCAGCACGGTGCGCACGGTGCGGTGCATGTTATGTGCTGGAACCAGAAGTCAAAGAGGGTGGTCCAACACGCCCTCGAGTCCTCGCCGGCAGAGAAGGGAGCTTGAGATTCAAGGTAGTTCGCTGGCACAACCCATATGTGTATGAATGCGTCTCTGCCCACGCAACAAACAACTAGAGTTAGCGTGGGCAGAGGCACAGACGGCGTTGCCCCCCGAGGGGGGGGGCTCGCACACTGCAGTGCGAGGAAGCGACAGCTGGTCGCTACTGGCTGACAGGCTTTCGCACACACTGGCGTGCGAGCGGGAGACCACCGCAGCAGCAGGCCCTCAGCGAAACTGGAACGTCGACCTTGCTGTCAGGCACTCAGCCAAACTGGATCGTCGACCTTGCTGTCTGGCCCTCTCGCACACACTGGCGTGCGAGCGAAAGCGACGACCGCAGCAGCAGCAGGCCCTCATCCAAACTGGATCGTCGACCTCCCGCCCGGCGGCTGCACGGAGCGGATGCCCCCGAACGAGCCCTTCTGCCCGGCCACAAACTGCGAGGTCGGCGACAGCGCGCCGCCCCTGCCGTACCCTCCCCCGTAGCCGCCGCCGCCTCCATACCCACCACCGCCGCCGCCACCTGCGGTCGGCGAGCCCATGCCTCCATACGGGCTCGCGCCGCCGCCGCCCGCTCCGTACCCAGACGGCGAGCTGTATGCAGACAAGCCGCCGTAGCCGCCGGGTGCCGGCGATGAGAACCCGGCGCCACCGCCGCCGCCACCGCCGCCGTAGCCGCTGGCGCCGGTGCCGTACGCGCCGCTGCTCGCGTAGCTGCTGGGCGCGTAGCTGCTGGGCGCGTAGCCGCCACCGCCCGCGCCGGATGAGTAGCCGCCGCCACCACCGCCATAGGTGCTGGCTGGCGCGGCGCTGTAGCCGCCGTACCCACCACCCTCACCCCCGCTGCCCGCCGTGATGAAGCTGCTACCGCCACCATAGCCGCCGCCGCCCGCCATAGGCGAGCCCATGCCACTGCCACCATAGCCGCCCGCGCGCCGTCCCGAGCTCGGCGGGCGGTACCCTCCCTGCGACGGCAGGTTCAGCTGCGAGGTGAGGTCTGCTGCTCCCTGCGGGTACACGTGGAAGGGGGTGGAGGGTGGAGGAGGGGGGGGGGGGCATGTGTGGAAAAGCAGGCTGGGGCAGCGTGCTCGTGGTGAAGATGGGGGGTTGTGTGCGCATGGGAGACGGTGGGGCGTCGTAATATACCACCCCATGGTGATCCTTAGAGCACCCCTTAGACGGTGCATGCAAGCCCCCCACACGCACCGAGTATCCGGGCTGGTAGCCGCCGTAGCCGCTGGGTTGTTGTGCAGCGCCAACATAAGACGCACCGCCCGAGCCGTACGCCCCGCTAGAGGCCCTGGTAGCGCCCCCATACGAGCCCCCATCACCGAAACTGATGCTCGAGTGGCCGCCGGGCGGTTGAGTAGGTTTCCGTCCACTGAAAGATCCGGCTGTGTGCAGGGGTGCAGGGGAGGGGATGTGGGTGAGGGCGCGGTGCGTGCGCTTGCATGAGAAGCAACTCGTGTTCCTCCCCCCCGTATGCATCCATGCATGGCACGTGCATGGCGTAAATGACTCACGTTGGCCATACTCGACCATGGTGGCCGCCTGCGCGAGGCGAGAGAGCGCAGACCCTGGTGTTGCTGGTGTGTGCGCAGCTGATGCTCACGTGTATTGGGTGCTTCTGTAAAACACTTTGAAGTCGTCTCTCTGGTAGTACGCGGTCTCTCCGTAGTAGTGTTGTGGCGGGACGGGGAGACAGCGATAGTGTGGTTGTGTGTCTACACTTGTTGCCGCCTTTCTTTGCAGAGAGAGGCCCGTCTCAAAGCACCAAGCCATCGCCAGACATGTCGTCATCAGGAGCGTCGACGTCTGGGGAGGCGTCGTCATCAGCGGCAGCGGCACCCCCCAAACCCAAGCGTTTTGAGATGCTTGCGCTGCCGTCTCCAGAGCAGATGAATCAGGAGGATGCTATGAACAATTGCCTCGTAAAGACAGTGATATCAGGCGTGATGGGTGGCGTGAGCGGCATCGCGTTCGGACTTTTCTTCGCGGCGCTAGAGAACTCGCATGGGGTAAGGGCATGCATGCATGTGTACTCATGAGATGCATGCGTGGTGCGTCGGGCGTGCCACTCAGCGCAGGCGCTGGGCCGCATGCATGCATGGAGGTGCAAGGTGCATGCATGCATGGCGGCAGCCACTGATCACACCCACTGCGTGGCCCTCCCCTGTGCGCAGGGCATCGACGGACCAGTAGCGGACTCGACCAAGACGACACGGCAGGTGCTGCGGGAGATGGCGTACAACATGCGGACGAAGAGCATGTGAGTGGAGGGGCGTGCCGTCGGTGCCTGCAGGTGATGGCACCCACGGGCTGACGGTGCTCTGGCGGCAGCGGTGTGCACTGCGACAGTTGTGCACACACGCCTCACATGCGGTCTCTCATGCGGTGCTGCCGCTCTGCCGCAGGTCGTACGCCAAGGCGTTCATGCTGTTCGGCTCCATCTACTCATTCAACGAGTGCGTGATCGAGAAGTTCCGCGCCAAGCACGACATCTGGAACACGGCGCTTGCTGGCTGCGCCACGGGCGCCATGATTGCGCACGGGGGCGGGCCGCAGGCCATGTGCTTTGCGTGCGCGGGCATCGGGGCATTCAACATTGCGATCGACAGGTATCTGCACACGGACTAGCCGTTACACGCGACGACAGGACCACCATGGTGCACGGACTAGCCAGCACTCGCAAAATGTTATGTAATTCAAGAGCAGGCAGCAGGCTCTAGCGTGTGTCCAGCGTGGAGGTGAGACTTGAAAGTAAAGTGTGGGGAGGGTCATCGCCTTCACGAGTCGTCGTCCGACGATTCGATCACGGCTTTCCGCTTCGCGCCGCCACCCTTCTTGACGCCCAAGTCGTTGCACGCGTCCGCCATCTCCGCCTCTTCCACCTCCGATCCGGCGTCCCCTGCAGATGCGTCCTCGTCACCGCCCTCCTTGCTCGAGGCAGCCTCCACCTCCGATGCGCTGCCGTCGCCCCCCTCGTCCTCGGACTCCGCCTTGGCCTTCTTGCTGCTGGCGGGCGCCGCCTTCTTTGCCGCCGGCACGCCCCTCTTCTTCGGCACCACCACCGCCGCCTTGGTCTTCTTCTTGCGCGCAGAGCCGCCCTCCTCCGGCTCGTCGCTGCCGCCGTCGACCGGCTCGCTGCCGCCGTCGCTCTCCGCCTCAGGCTCGTCCTCGTCGTCCTCGTCGTCGCTGTCGACCGCGGCGTACTTGGGCGCCGCGTACGACACCGACGCCGTGGCCGCGCGCCGCGGGCGCCGCCCTTCGGTCGAGATGATGTTGGAGAGGTCGATGCCATCAAGATCCTTCTGCTTCTGGATCGCCGCGCGCGCGGCCTGGATCTCGGCCGCGGACGAGCTCGCGGTCAGGTCGTGCTTCTCAAGCAGGTCCTCGATTGCGCGCACGAGGTCGCCCTCGTCGCCGCGGTTCTTGGTGTACACGTTGGGCGGGATGCTGATGGTCGCGGCCTTGCAGACAGCGCGCAGCTTCTCCACACGCTTGCTGTACGTCACGGGCTGCCTTGCGGCTGCGCAGGGGAGAAGGGGGTGAGGGGGCAGGGGGGGTGGGTGAGGGGGGGGAGGGGGCACACGTTGAAACAGGCGTCGCCGCGGGTGTGCGCTCGCTGGCACCCGCAGTGTGTTGCTTAGGATTTGAAATCCTGTGGGTCCTACATTCTTCGGGTGTGTCGCCGAGCCCTGGACCCAGCAATGCGGCGCTGCTGGTGACGAGGATCTCCGTGCCGCTGACGAGCGGGGTAAAATACGACTGGCCCGGCCCCTGCTAGACTGCCCCTCGGTGGAACACTTCAGGAGCGGCTTGCCCGGCGCTGCCATGGCTTGGCGAGTAGCCGCGGCGCTGCCGCGGCCCGTGCTGGGAGACGGTCCTTATCCTCCCCCCATGCAGGACGCCATGCGGCACCGATCTCGACGAGTTGATCGACGAGCGGAGGAGCTGGCGCCCGTCAATGCATGCTGGACATTGGTCAAGATGGCTGCCCGTGGAGGCGGGCTACCATCACGGCTTCAGCGGTGGCGACCGACGAGGCAACACAGAGTAAATCCGCTTCACCAATCGCAGCGTTCGTCACCGCGCTCATCCTCGGGGTCGCTCGTCTGCCGGTGACTGGCGTTGGAAGGTCTTCAGGCAGCCTCCATGACAACTCTGTCGTCCATGCACCCCTGGAGGGTGGGACCTGGCCATGCATGAGGCATGGGGCGCCGGCTGAGCCCCATGCAAACGAGAGCTGGACAGCCATGCACTGCCAGGCGGGGACCGTTCCAGTCAGCGCCAGTCGGCTCTGCCGGCTTGACTGGCCACAAGGCCACTACTGTGACCCTGAGGAAGGTCCTCTCCTATATGCTCCTTGCCAGACATGTCTCTCAGAGACCGCTGTTTGGGGTAGTCTAGCCGGCGGGAGCGGTAGTCTATCGGCCGGGAGCCGGCGGTACTCTAGTACTTAAGTGTGCTGGAGTATCGGCGGGTGTCTCTAGTAGAAGAGTAGCCTGCTTAGCTGGAAACCCCGTGTTACTGTTACTGGGTCCTACACCCACGACCTGCTCCACGCGACAGGGCTGCGTGCAGGCAGGCCGCTGCGGCAAGGCCCCGGCGCAGCACAGAAACACGCACGTGCATCAGGGTTCTCCTAACCAATCGGATCCCGATGAGGAGACCGCCCGAAGGGCAGTTTGCCGATGGGGAGCAGAAGGGAGGTTCGGAAAAGCGGAGAAAAAGCGGGGGCCCGCGGGCGCAGCTGCCGAAAAAAGATGCCAGCCTGGAGAAAACCCGGGGAGCTCTTCGGAAACCCGAAGAGTCCGGGGGGCCCTCTCCAGCAAAACCGACAGACTGGCAGCTGCCAAGGAAACCCCTGACACACACGCGCACGCACCTGGCGCCGCCTTCTTCCGCTTCGGCGCCTCGTCCTCCGACCCCTCGCTGTCGCCGCCCTCCTCCTCTTCGCTGTCCGCCGCCACGCGCTTTGCCTTGCCGCTCGCCTTGCCCTTGCGCGGGGCCTCGTCCTCCTCGCTGTCACCGCACTCGTCGTCGTCGTCGTCCTCCTCGTCCGAAGCGGCTGCCTTCTTCCTCGGAGCCGGAGCCCGCTTTTTCTTCTCGGGAGCCGGCTTCTCCACCTTGCGCTTCTTCACCTCCTGTGGTGGTGTTGGACAGAGCCACACACGTGGATGTGGGTCGGTTGGGGCCAGCAAGCGGAAGGGGGCAAGCAAAGTGTCAGCGCACGACGTGCACCGATCTGATCTGATGGCGCTCACCGGCTTCGCCTTCTGAGCCTTGGCCGGTGCCTCCACCGCCACGTTCTCCTTGCCCCCGTCGTCTTCCGCCCCGATGATGATCTGCGCCAATGATACACGGGCATGCAGGAGGCGAGTCTGGGCGCGCCCATGCATGGGCATTTGCATGGGCCGCTGACAGGCGCATGGTGGGGCCTGCATGCACTCACCTCGTCCACCAAACGCGAAACGAGCTCCTTGTGCGCGTCAAGCTCCTTAGGACCCAGGCCCATATCAACCTCCAGCGTCCTCCGCACGGCCTTCACCGAGAGCGACCTGCGCATGGCGTGAGCGGGGGTTGTCAGGTGTGTGTATGTGGCGTGCACCAGCGCCAACGTCGTCCGCCATGCAGCCTACACCAAGCAGTGCGCTGCGGAACTCACTCCACGTTGGACTTGAAAAAGTCAGCTTTCGCGCGCATGGCTGACTCCACGCGGCTTTCCATGCTGGTCGCCATGTTGTTGGACGTGGTATTTAAGTGGCGGTCGGGGGAAATGGGGGGGGGGGGGGGCTCTGACCTGGAATTGGGGGTGCGCCAGACGACCCTTTCTTGATGGGGTTTTGAATCAACTCCCCACACTCGGGATCACACATTTTCAGCCGCCACTGATTTTCGCTTCACTCTGCAGCCATGGCCGACGCCGCCGCCCCCCCCGTAGACCCAATCGAGCAGGCCGTGGTACTGAAGAACGAGGCCAATGCCGAGTTCGCGGCGGGGGAGTTCCTCAAGGCGGCGGCTCTGTACTCGAAGGCCATCAAGCTAGACGTCACCAACGCGGCGCTGTACAGGTAAGCAATGTGGACGACATGATTGTTTGTATAGGTAGGCAAAGTACCTGTACTGGCTGCGTACAGGTAAGCAATGTCCATGTGGACGACATGCATGGGGTGCATGCATGATGGCGTCCGACCCCTGCTGTGCCATGCCGATAGATAGACCGCGGGGCTGTCATGCACATGCAGGCTTGCTTGGCATTGGTGGTGCGTGGGCATCACCAATGGTGGTGCGCACCCACCGACATGCGACATGCATGGACGACATTCCCTGATGGTTGCATGCATGCGCGCGTGTGTGCACAGCAACCGCTCCATCGCGCTGCTGAAGCTAAAGAAGGTGTCCAAGGCGCTCGAGGACGCTGAGGAGTGCATTAGGCTGAGGCCGGAGTGGGAGAAGGTGCGGACACGCCATCTTCCCACACGGGGCCATCTTCATATGATTATGATGCTGTCTGCTCACCCACGTACACACACACACACATAAACGCACGCATGCACACACACACACACACGCGCGCACTCAGGGGTACTACCGCAAGGCGGCGGTGCTGGAGGACCAGGACAAGCTGGACGAGGTGTGTGTGTGGGGGGCAAATCAGGGCGCACTCGCGCACATGCTGGCGTGGCGGTGGTGATGCATATGCACCGTGCATGCGTCGTGCATGCACACCGTGCATGCGTCGTGCGCCCACGCATAAGTGCACGGCCCGACTGGCTGCAGGCGATCGAGGTGTACAAGAAGTCGCTCAAGCTCGCGCCCGCTGCCGATATGGAGGCCAAGTGAGTCAGCACCATGCAGAGGGGCGGGAGTAGGGAGGGGCGGGAGGCGCAGTCGTGCACACACCTGCCTGCGAGGGGGAGCCCCCAGTCGCGCACGCACAGTATCTCGCATGCACATCAATTAACAACACCAACACCATCCTGCTCCACCACAGGATTAAGCAGCTGCAGAAGCTGTCGCAGAGCCGGAAGAAGAAGATGTCGGCGGCTATGTTTGGCAGGTAGCATGGCGGCGAAATGTACGGGGCCGACGTGACCATCATGATCACCAACTTACGGATGGGTTTGGTTGACAATGGCAGGGGGGCCTGCGCGCGCGTGCCTGGAACTACGCTAGTGTAGGAGGTGTTCGTCGAGTCGAGCGAGCCTCTCTGCCTCTTGGCGTCCCCTTCTCTTCGCGGCTTTCTCCGTGCTCCTGCCGTGCACGCGGAAAGTCCCTACAATTTGGTGGACAGGCCCCGAGGATTGCAGCGACTTCTAATACCTCATTACTGGTGTCACACAGACTGTAAAGTCCACAATCGTCAGTGGATTAGGATCATCAATCAAGGTGTGGAGGGAAGTGCGAGGGACGCACACCTGGGAACGCGATGAGACGAATTCACAGTTACATCCAACGCAGCAGCCAGCATGTCTCTTCCCCTTCGCCATCTCCTCATCCCTGTTGACGAAAGCAAGGTGCGTTGGTCGTGCGTTGCTCCCCTTGCTCTTGCTCCGAGACCGATCCCTGCTCCTCCTGCCCGTCCTCCTGATCAGGCTTCGCGCGATGCCTTCCAATGGACCATCGACCAGATGTGAGTTGCAGGGGCTGTGGAGGGGCGTGGAGACAGCAGAGAGCGTAATTCTAATGCTCTCGACGTGCTGACTAACCTGCCACCACTGCACCGCATGCAGGTACCGCCAAGGTATGGCCCCACAGCTCGCGCAGCGACCCATGCGGCAGCTGTTCACGCGAGCAGGCGGTGGTTGCATGCTGACATGGCATGCATGGACAAGGCACACACACACACACACACACACACACACACACATCAACCCTGCCCACCCCAAAGGCGACACAGTGCACCTGCTCCACGTCGTCGCGCCAGGTGTGAGGGTCGTGATTAACACGGTGCGCCACGCAACGCACCAGTGTCCCGGGCGTGCACGCACACACACGTATGGCTCGCGTTTACAGCGAGTGCCGCCTGTGCCATACTGTAGTTGGTGCCGCCCGTGCCATACTTAAGTTGGTGGTGATGCACGTTTCTGTTTGGGTATAGCCCACACACTCACGCGTGCGCACACGCACACATGCAGACGCACACACACACGCACACACGCGCACGCGTGCGCACACACACACACAGGACCTGGGCCTCGACGAGATTGTGAACGACGGGGGGGAGAACGCACGCAAGCTGGTGAGATCCACAAGAGGGGGGGAAGGGCAACAACAGCGTCTGCAGCCTTGGTTTTCTAGGCGGTGGTACAAGGACTAGAAGGCGTCTTTGCTGGACAGCCTGGAAAGCCATGCTGCTGTTACGGCTGCTGCCCGCGCATGCGCTGACTGCCCCATGTTGCTGACTGCCCATGCGCTGCCCATGCGCAACGCCCATGTGCCCCATGTTGCTGCCTGCCCCATGTTGCTGCCTGCCCCATGTTACGGCTGCTGCCCGTAGGAGGACCACGCACGAGAGTACCTGACATCGACCTTCGTGCCGGTGCTTGAGGAGAAGAAGGTCCCTTACCAGGCAAGGCGTTGGGGGGGGGGGTCCCGGGATCACACTTTGGAATCTGTTGGGTGGTGATGAGGACAGGATGGCGATGGTGGAGGATTTTACAGTCTGTTTGACGCCATAGTTGGCGTGGACGCAGGCTTGTGCTGGCGTGTGTACCGTAGTGTACGTAGGCTGCAGTGTAGGCTTGTGCTGGCGTGTGTGCGTAGGCCTGTTATAAGCCGTGCGGTCATACTGTTAATTAACAGTCCCAACGAACCCAAACTATAAGTTAGGGTTCTCCCTGCATTTAACAGTCCCCACAAACCTTACGCTGAGCCAAGCCTCTAAGGATGCTCCAAGTTAGCGTTTGTATGGAAGCCCCACGCTTCGACACTTTGGACCTCCCATAAGCTGAGCTTTGGATGGAGAGGACAATCACGAGCGAGGCGGGGCTCCTGATCTTCACAATCACTATCCCCTCTGTCACCCTGGAGCTGCGGCTGTTTTTATTGTCTCAGACTTTTAGTAGTGTACGTTTGATGACAGTCACGCGTGACCACGGCTAGCACCATAAGAAGCACACTTGGAAAGTCTCATTCGACAGAAACTCCAGTTTTCTATCCACCTAGGGCAAGACCTAGGGGTTCAATAGAAACCCCCAGGGAGGCAACCTGCACAGGGTAACAGGGGCGTGGAGGGGGCTATCTCTCTCTCTGCTTGCGGGTTCGATTGAAATAACCCCCAGCTGCAGCATTGCTGTGCCAGCAAGATACTGGACTCCAACGAGCTTCGACTGAACCGTTCCTTGCCCTGCCTGCCTGCCTCGTGCCCACAGGTGGAGATCGTGCGGTTTGCGACCGACAACGAATCGGTGAGTCGGGGGGGAAGGATGGGTGGGGGGAGGGGGGGGAGCCGAAGCGGATGGAGGGGCAGAGCCACCGCTCGACAGCAGCAGCAGTGTACAGTGTGCAGTTTACTGTTAACTGTTTACATAATGCACCCTCGGGGCATGGCGTTGAGGGAGCGATCTCGTGAGGCGGGCATCCGGCAGCGGCAACAGCAGTTGCAGCAGCCGAACCCGCTGGCTGCCCCCCCCCCCCCCACACACACACACGCCGACCCGCCACCGCCATAGCAGCAGCACCAGCCAAACCCGCTGACTGCCCATTACCACCACCACACGCCGACCCGCCACCGCCGCTGCAGCAGCAGCAGCAGCAGCAGCCGCTGGCTGCCACACACACACACACACACGCCGACCCGCCACCGCAGCAGCAACAGTCGCAGCAGCAGCCGGACCCGCTGACTGCCCCCTCCCCCCCCCCCCCCCACACACACACGCCGACCCGCCACCGCCGCCGCCGCAGCAGCAGCAGCAGCCAAACCCGCTGACTGCCCCTCACCCCCAGCCACCCCACACCCGCCACCACCGCAGATCGGCGCGGTCGTGTGCAAGCGCGCGGCGCAGCTCAACGCGGCCGCGGTCGTCATGGCGAAGCATACACGTGGCAGCATTGCAGAGTTCATCGTCGGATCTGTCACCAGCTACTGTGCGTGAAGGGGTTGAAGGGTCTCAGGGTTCAGGGTTAGGCTTTAGCCTTTAGGCTTTAGGGTTTTAGGGTTAACAAATTAAAAGTGGTTAGCTTGCTGCGTGCGTGCATGCGTGCAGAGCTCTGTGTATGGTGCGGCCCTGATGCATGCATGCATGCATGCATGCGTGCGTGCATAGCGTCTGGGTGCCGCACCATGTGCGGCCGCACCGGCGACAAACTGCTCGGGGGTGCCGATGCTGATGGTGACGCTGTGTGCGTGCGCGTGTGTATGTCGCAGGCACCCACAACTGCGCCTCGCCCGTGCTCGTGATGCACGCGGACTGACGACACGCTGTCTGCGCCCGCCCAAAGTGGCGCCTGCCCCCCCTGTCCGGGAGCGAGAGGGAGGCAGGGGGACCATACCGACCGATACCAACCCAGCTTTAGCTCCGTCTATCCGTCTCGATATACAAAAGCACCCCAAAGCATCTCTGTAACATATTACGATTCCTCCCACGTTGGCGGTTGGTTGGGCTTACGCGCCGCTGGCCACAATTCCCCGGCGCTCATCACGCGTAGACGCGTTGCTGGCCCTCCTTGTTACCTTGGGAGTCCAACCTTAAGATGATGATGAGTGTTTACAATCCACTTTCTGGCGGGCACGCGTTCGGTTCCAAAGCTCCAGCAGGACTTAGAGGAAGCAGTCCTGAAGACCTGCCAACAGAAAAAGGGGGGATGCCCCACGGAAGCGCCACCCACACGCGGTGGCGGGCACCAAGCAAGCAGCACCGCAGTGCAGGCTCCACACTCAACCCCTCCAGGAAACGGATGGCGGCAGCTGTCTCCGCCACGACTGAGGTCACCTCTTCCTCTTCTACTTGAGATAATCTTCTCCACTCTCTACTGGTTTATTTTCAACTGCAGTTTGAGTTGGGACTTGAACAGGCTGGAGGGACGCTGGTGGTGTGGCTGGAGGTTGGGACTCAACACCTGCGTTGGGCCCTCCCCTCGCATTCCCCACAAACGACAAGCGACCAACAACATGCAGACCGAGACCTCCTCCCGCGCAATCCTCGTGCCTCTTGATGAGAGCAACGTAAGATCGAGTAGTGTCGCGAGAAATTCCCGGCAAATCTCCGAGATCAGCGCCCCCCTCATCCCTTGTTCGCAGGCGAGCAAGAACGTGTTCAAGTGGACGCTCGAAAACATCGTGCGCGATGGCGAGTCGCTGGGGAGGGAGGAGGGTGCTTGTGGGTGGAGGGACGGCCACGTCGCGCCATGCGTGCATGCGCCAGCCTTCCATGTGCATGACCGGGCGTGCATGCATGCCGCGCGCAGGCGACAAGCTGCACCTCTTCCACGTGGTCAAGCCTGGCCAGCGCTACTGGGTGGCTACGGTGAGCGCGCGCTCGCATGGCGCCTGGACACACACACAAACTGTGCACCCGACCACGTGTATCCCCCTGGGAAAAAATCCGTGGTGCTGTGAAATGGGGCCACCCTTGAAAGGGCGCCTCCAGGTGTCTGCAGGCGATGGTGCTCAGGGCACACGCATGCGCGGACGCACGCAAGCACGCACGCGCACATGCACACATGTGCCCACCCACAAAACTCGCACACCCCCGCAGGGGCTCATGATGGACGAGGTTACCGATGACGACGACGTCGCTGTCAATCTGAAGAACGTGGTGAGCGGCGCGCCTGCATCATGCCGCTTGCTCCCTGCGTGCGTGCCCCCTCAGGGCCCAATTCCCTGACTGCGTCGGCACACACAAACACACTCCATTCCATTCCATTCCAGATCGCTACATAGACAACGGTGATTTCGTTTCAGAGCCTATCACTAGCGGGCGATCACTCGTCGCTATGAGGCACACACACACACACACACACGCCCTGCCTGGCTGCGCAGTCCCAGCCTGCCCCTCAACCCCCCATCACCACCACTACCACCCCCGCTCCTCTCGCCCGCCCCCTGCCCACCCGTGCACACACCGGAGCATCACCGTGACACTGGATAATGACGATGATGGCTTAAACAGTCGCGTGTGACGCACCTAACAGGCGGCGTATTCGACTCTGCTCGGCGCAATGATGATGGAGTTGAAAGGTCAAGTGTGGGCACCTCTGCCGAGAAGCCCAGCCGCCTGTTGGCCCACGCCAATGCGGTGACCACACACACATCTTTGTCTCCCACTGTATGAAGACAGTCGAGCTAGCCCAGCCCTATCTTTCCCACTGGTCGCCCGCCTCAGAAAGCAGCTCCCTCAATCCCACGCCCGGAAGGTGCGCACTGTAAATTGTACACTGCATATGCACACTGTTAACTGTAATTGTAAGGGCCAGAACTGGACTTGGGTCTAGGCTGGGTCTAGGCGGTGGTACTAGGACTAGAGGTGTTCTTCGCTAAAAAGCCGATGTAACTGTAACTATTAACTGTTCACTGCACACTGTAAACTGTTTACCATGAGCCGTCAACTGTGAACTGGCGAACTTTAAGCCGTTTGTTTTTTTCCCAAAACTATCCCAAAACTATCCAAACAAAGGAGCAAACACAGGAATCCTATCCCATCCAAGTAGAGTAGAGTGTTGCGGCGGGTGCCGTGTTTGGCCGCTTTCGGGTGGTTGGGGGTGGGCCTTCTTGGTCCCTTCATGGTCCTGGCTTTACAGTCGGTTATACCTGGGGTCTGCCTCCGGCTGCTTCAGGGCTGCGTGTGTTGCCTGACTTGCGGTGCTGCTTGCTTGGCGCCCACCACCTAGTGTGGGTGGCGCTACTGTGGGCTTTTGTAGCTCGACCTTTTGGTGGGCCTTGTGCCTGATCTAGCTTTGGCATGCAAATCAACGCCGCCAAGACAGAAGTGATGATTTTGCCAGCAGATTTTGACGCGGATCTGCCCACGTTTGCGCTGACTGGTGGTGAAGTGAAGACCGTCTCTGCATTTAAGTATCTAGGGAGTTGGATAACCCAGAGTGGTGGTGTGGAAAAGGAGATCGGTGTGCGTGTCGGTCGCGCGCTGGGCGTGTTTGCGTCTTTTGATAAGATTTGGGCCAGCAAGAAGATGCAAGTGCAGTCTAAGATGCGGGTTTACAACACTTTCGTGCTGCCCCACTTTCTGTACGGCTGCGAAACATGGGCCCCTACTAAAACACAACTGACTCGATTGGAGGTTGCCCACTCTAACTGCCTTCGTCGCATTCTGGGTGTGCGCCTGGTCGACCGGCACAGATTAACTTATATTCGGCAGGCGTGCGACACTGAGCCAATTGAGAGCCTTGTGGCAAAGCGATCAATGCAGTGGCTAGGCCATGTGATGCGCATGCCGGCTTCTCGTCTTCCTCGTACGACTTTTGACTGCACAATGGATGTGGCTCGGCAGCAAGGCCGGCCTCCAGCCTCCTCCCGACACTATTTTCTTAAGCTACTGATTCAGCAGCTAGGCGAAACTAGTGGCACTCGTTCTGATTGGAAGACTTTTTCGGACACGGCGTTTGAGCGTGCTCAGGATAGGGTCGGGTGGAGAGCCGTGGTGTACGGTCCGGCTGCCCCTCAGGCGCCGGCCCCTCCACCACGGCGGTCAAGTAGATTGGCAAGCGCCACTTGACCCCCTATCCCCTAGAAGCAGTTAGGACCTATTTTGGAGGCGTCGCACAATAGCTCTCCTTTTTGCTCTGGGACTACACGTTGGCAGGCAGCCGGCTGGTGGCTACCGCCCCTCACAAGTAATTGTTAGGGCCAGAACTGGACTTGGGTCTAGGCGGTGGTACTAGGACTAGAGGTAGTCTTTGCTGGAAAGCCGATGTAACTGTAACTGTGCCTGATAGTCCCGCTGGAACTTTGGAACTGATTGTGACTGCCGGCAGTGGATGTGTAACACTACTCTTTCTATCCAAACACAGGAGCACGCAAAGCAGTATCTCACAACCGAGTTTGCGACCAAGCTGGAGGAGCTCAAGATCCCGTACCAGATCGAGATCGTGCGCTTCGCGCGCGACGCAGACAGCGTGAGTTTAATATACACCCGGCAGGTGTAGTAGTTTTTCAGTTTGTACATGTACGCGTCCGGAGGATTCCGGGGCGTGAGTTGAGGTCTAGACGACACGTCTAGGGGAGCTCTACTGGTAGAGCCCGCAAGGCCACGCAGCGTGCCAGCCTCCCAGTACAGGCAGGTGTAGTAGCCAAGGTGCAGGGCTCAGGGTTTAGGGTAAAGGCCTAGGCTAAAAGTCTACGAGGAGCACACTGCAGACACACTGGCAGGTGTAGGCAAGGTGGAGGGTTTAGGGTGTAGGGGAAGGCTTAAGGCTAAAACCTAAACCGGTTAAACCTCAAACCCTGAACCCTAAGCTTTAAACCCCAAACCCTAAATCCTAAACCCTAAACCCTAGACCCTAGGCCCTAAACCCTAAACCCTAGACCCGAAGCCCCTCATCCCTAGGCTGAAACTATACGGGGAGCCTAGGAGAGCCCACGAGGCCGCAGAAGCGCCAGCCTACCACACACACACCACACACACACACACACACACATGCACGCGCGCCTACGCACTCGGCACACACACAGAAACACACACAGACACATACACGCACACACACACACACACACACACGCACACGCACGCAGATCGGCTCCGTCATCTGCAAGCGCGCCGACGAGCTCAACGCGGTCATGACCGTGATGGCAAAGCACACTAAGGTACGCCTATGTAGCATGCAACTCGCCTAGCTTGTATATGCGTACTACACGTGGTGTAGAGCTGCACCTAGGTCCTGTCTTTTGCATTGGTTTCGGTCGGTCCAAGGGGCCCCGTCCTGTTGTTGCAGCCTCATGTCGGATGCGCTGCTTCCTGTCTCCCACGCTTCTTCACATACGGTGTGAGGCACGGCTCAGCAGTCCCAAGGGCGGACCGCCTGCCGCGGCCCAGTAGCCCCAGGTCAGACGGCCTGCCTTGGTCCCCCCCGACCTAAACCCTAACCCCTAACCCCTAAACCCTGAACCCTAAACCCTAAACCCACCCAACCCCCCGCACCCCTCTCTCAACCAGGACTGACGGCCTACCTCCCCCCCCCACCCTCCCCCCCTCTCTCTCTCTCTCTCTCTCCGTCCGCAGGGTCACCTTCAGGAGTTCTTTGTGGGCAGCGTGGCCACATACTGCACGCACAACGCACGCACGCCCGTGATGGTGCTGCACGTGGACTGATGGAGACTCGGAGGCGGCTGGTGCTGCACGTGGACTGATGAGACAAGAGGGGCATGTGGTGGTGTACAGGGATCGAGTGGCGACATTGTAAAGCGCCCTCAAACGCACCAGCAGGGCGAGGTCGCCCCCCGAAAGTGTTCCACGTGCTACGAGTCGAATTTTGAGCTCAGCACAACACACCTGCCGGCCCATCTTCCAAGGTGCGCAAGCACAGCCCTACAGGCGTCTGACGGACTGAGACACCGACAGCGAGGCGTGAAGTATGGGGGAAGTGTGGGAGGCGATCCATTGGCAGAACGCCGAAAGGGCCGTTACCAAATCGCAGCCATCCGTTACCAAATCGCAGCCATGTCTCTTGCCCTTCGCCACCTCCTCATCCCTGTTGACGAAAGCAAGGTGCGTTACTCGTCTTCGTTTTGCTCCGAGACTTGAATGCCGATATCGATCCCTGCTCCTGCCTCCCTCCTCCTCCTCGTGCATCAGGCTTCGCGCAATGCCTTCCAGTGGGCTATCGATCATCTGTGAGTTACAGGGGAGGGGCGTGAAGAATGCAGAGATGATCTCGACACCGACGAAACTGCACCGCATGCGCGCAGGTACCGCCCAGGTAGGGGCGTTCACAGGTCCTGAGAGCGACTCATGAGACAGCTGTTCACGAGGGGCGTCGGTGGTTGCAGGAGTTGCTGACCTGGCATCATGGCACATGCATGGGATGCATGCATGCTCTGCACGCCTCTGCCCTGCCCACCCCACAGGCGATACCGTGCATCTGTTTCACGTCGTCACGGCAGGCGTGAAGGTCTTCATCAACACGGTGCGCCA
This sequence comes from Chlamydomonas sp. UWO 241, assembly GCA_016618255.1. Taxonomy (NCBI): domain Eukaryota; kingdom Viridiplantae; phylum Chlorophyta; class Chlorophyceae; order Chlamydomonadales; family Chlamydomonadaceae; genus Chlamydomonas; species Chlamydomonas priscui. Next base: position 384,276 of record VFSX01000110.1, read on the forward strand.
CGCACCAGTGTCTGCACTGCCTCAAGCCCCGGGGCGTGCACCCATGCGCGCATGCCGATGTGCGAGCGCCGCCTGGCATTCCGCGCAGTAGTTGGTGGTGCGGCACGCTTCTGTTTGGGGACAGCACACACGCGCGCACACACACATACACGCACACGCACGCATGCACACACACACACACAGGACCTGGGCCTCGACGAGATTGTGGACGACGGGGGGGAGAACTCGCGCAAGCTGGTGAGCTCCCGGGGGAGGCAAAGGCAACAGCCTCTGCAGCCACAGCCTCGTACACACTCAGCTGTATGCTCATCTGAACTGTTTAGTCCCGCTTGTGGGGGGACATCGGTGCACGGTGTCGCAGCGTTAAAAGTTCGGTTAAAAGTGTTCATACCTATCCCAGCGCTGCATGAGCTATACAGCCACGCCACGCCAGTCACGGCTCGTAGCGCGTGAATTTTCCGATTCCACACTTCCGAGCGCGTTTTTCGCTCTGTTGGCCCGTTGGCGTTGGCACCGTTGGCGCAGCCAACGGCCAATGCCAACGGTGGGGACCGTTGGCCGTTTCCGGTGACCCTGGCCTGCGGGGTTCGCAACGGTGGTGGCCCCACCCAAATCCCAACATCTAATCCGCGCAAGTGAATGCGACCATAACGAGACGGTCCGGGGTACGCCTCAGGTGGTGGTGGGCGCCTGAGGCGATCGTGGGTGCGCCTCAGGCGGTCGGAGCGCCTGAAGCGCCGCCTGATCCGCGCAAGCGAATGGGACGCCTGAGGCGCCGCCTCGGGCGCTGTGAAAGTGGTAGGGTGGTGATGCGAGGTGTACGCATGCATGGCATGCGTACGATAGCGGGCAGTGGCACGCATTGTTGAAGCCAGTGATTTCCTTTTCGGCTCTCCACGGCCATTTGGCTGTATTTTGGTTGTACTTCGACCTTGCACACAGCTCAACACATTCAGTGGATTAAAGTCTGTCGAGCCTGACAGACAGAGCACGTCAACAGCTGTCAAATGACCTACATCTAAGGACAAACGGCCAATGGGAGGTCAACGGTCAACGCTGTCAAAGAAAAATCCGGCTGTGGAATAATTAATTTAAAATCATGAAAAGGAAATCACTGGCGGGCAGTGGCACGCATTGCTGAAGCACAAGCGTGCGCTTGCAGGAGGAGGAAGCACGGGACTACCTGACGTCGACGTTTGTGCCGGTGCTCGAGGAGAAGAAGATCCCGTACCAGGCAAGGCGTTGGGTTTTGTTCCCGGGATCAGAGGATCGAATCTTGGAAAGTGGTGATGATGGTGGATTCTGTTGGACGCCATAGTTGGCGTGTACGTAGGCTTGTGTTTGCGCAAGGGCCGTAACCCTCGAGCTGAGGCTGGGAGAGGAACGGCACGGGGCAGGGCGGACTGGGGGGGGGCCTCTCTCTCGCTGCTTTCGTCGTCGATTGAAACAACCTGGAAACAACCCCCAGCTTCAGCATTGCTGTTCCCGCAAGATACTGGACCCCGACAAGCTTCAACTGAACCGTTCCTCACCCTGCCTGCCTGTCTCGTGCCTACAGGTGGAGATCGTGCGGTTTGCGACCGACAACGAATCGGTGAGTAGGGCAGGAGAGGGGGGGGCTGAGTGAGTGTGGTGGAGGGGGAGAGGAGGGGAGAGGGGGCGGAGCGGAGGGGGAGGGGAGGGGATGGGGGGGGAGAGGGGAGGGGGGGGGGGGGACAGCAGTTTACAGCTGCAGCTGCAGCAAACAGTTTACAGAACGCACCCTCGGGGTGTGGGATTGAGAGAGCGGCCCCATGAGGCGGGCATCCAGCAGCAGCAGCAGCAGCAGCAGTCGCTGCTGCCCCCAGTGATTTTCTTTTCAAGAATTTTAATTAATTCTTCCACAGCTGGATTTTGCTTTGACCGCGTTGACCGTTGACCTCCCGTTGACCGTTGACCCTCATGTGTAGGTCACTTAAAAGCTCTCGCCGAGCTCTGTCTGGCAGACCTGTCAGACTACCAATCCATTGAATGAGTCAAACTTTGTGCAAGGTCAAAGTACAGCCGGAATACAGCCAAATGGCTGTGCAGAGCCGAAAAGGAAATCACTGGCTGCCCCTACCGCCGACTGTCCCCCTGCCAACCCCACACTGCAGATCGGTGCGGTCGTGTGCAAGCGAGCGGCGGTGCTCAACGCGGCCGCGGTCGTCATGGCAAAGCACGCGCGCGGCAGCATCGCAGAGTTCTTCGTCGGGTCTGTCACCAGCTACTGTGCGTGAAGGGGTTTCAAGTGTGGGCAGCTTTCTGCGTGCGTGCGTGCGTGTGGCATTTGGAGCTCTGCGTATCTTGTATGGTGCAACCCTGGTGCGTTCATGCATGTGTGCATGTTTAGCGTGCGTGTGGCAGCACCGGCGACAAACTGCTCGGGGTGCCAATAGTGACGCTGTTTGTGTGCGTGCGCGTGTGCACGCCGCAGGCACCCACAACTGTGCCTCGCCCGTGCTCGTGATGCACGCGGACTGACGACGCGTTTTCTGCGCCCGCCCAAAGTGGCGCCTGCCCCCCCTGTCCGGGAGCGAGAGGGAGGCAGGGGGACCATACCGACCGATACCAACCCAGCTTTAGCTCAGTCTATCCGTCTCGATATACAAAAGCACCCCAAAGCATCTCTGTAACATATTACGATTCCTCCCACGTTGGCGGTTGGTTGGGCTTACGCGCCGCTGGCCGCAATTCCCCGGCGCTCATCACGCGTAGACGCGTTGCTGGCCCTCCATGTTACCTTGGGAGTCCAACCTTAAGCAGCTGTCTCCGCCACGACTGAGGTCACCTCTTCCTCTTCTACTTGAGATAATCTTCTCCACTCTCTACTGGTTTATTTTCAACTGCAGTTTGAGTTGGGACTTGAACAGGCTGGAGGGACGCTGGTGGTGTGGCTGGAGGTTGGGACTCAACACCTGCGTTGGGCCCTCCCCTCGCATTCCCCACAAACGACAAGCGACCAACAACATGCAGACCGAGACCTCCTCCCGCGCAATCCTCGTGCCTCTTGATGAGAGCAACGTAAGATCGAGTAGTGTCGCGAGAAATTCCCGGCAAATCTCCGAGATCAGCGCCCCCCTCATCCCTTGTTCGCAGGCGAGCAAGAACGTGTTCAAGTGGACGCTCGAAAACATCGTGCGCGATGGCGAGTCGCTGGGGAGGGAGGAGGGTGCTTGTGGGTGGAGGGACGGCCACGTCGCGCCATGCGTGCATGCGTTCATGCGCCAGCCTTCCATGTGCATGACCGACCCCTGTGCTGCTGGGCATGCATGCATGCCGTGCGCAGGCGACAAGCTGTACCTCTTCCACGTGGTCAAGCCTGGCCAGCGCTACTGGGTCGCTGCGGTGAGCGCGCGCTCACATGGCACCTGGACACACGCACGCACGCACGCACGCACGCACATGCACACCCACACAACTCGCACGCACTCGCAGGGGCTCATGATGGACGAGGTTATCGAGGATGAAGACATCACTGTCCAGCTGGAGAATGTGGTGAGCAGCACTCCCCGCCCCGTGCGCGTGCCCTCCACCCCCACCCCCACCCCACACACATACACACAGTAACAGTAACAGTGTTTTTCCAGCGAAGACTACCTTGTAGTCCTAGTACCACCGCCTGGACCCAAGTCCAGTTATGGCCCTAGCAATTACGTGTGAGGGGCGGTTGCCACCAGCCGGCTGCCTGCCAACGTGTAGTCCCAGAGCAAAAAGGACACAAGCAAACACAAATGTGCACGCCCTGCCTGGCTGAAGCTCATTGCCCCCCCCATCATCACCACCCCGCCCCATGCCCGCCCGTGCACACACAGGAGCACCACTGTGCCGCTGGACACAATGCGTGAACTGCGTCTAAAAGATGGAGTTCTAGGTTGATCCTGGACACCTCGCTGAGAACCACTTTTGGCCCACACACCAATGCGTTGACCCCACACACCTCGTTTCCCACTGTATGAAGACATTCGACAGGGACCAGCAGCCCTGGGGATGGCGGCCCTGTACTTCTATCATATCCACTGGTAGCCCGCCTCACGAGGCAGGTCCCTCAATCCTACGCCCCGAGGGTGCGTTCTGTCAACTATTAACTGTCAAATGTTAAACTATCATCATCATATTGTCGAGTGCTCTCCGCGCACCTCACGGTGTTTAGGTTTTATACTGGTGTCACACAGAATGTAGTATCCATCATCCAAATACAGGCGCTTACACAGGACCCTATCGCATCAAAACACAGGAGCACGCAAAGCAGTACCTTTCGACCGAGTTTGCGACCAAGCTGGAGGAGCTCAAGATCCCGTACCAGATCGAGATCGTGCGCTTCGGCAACGACACCGACAGCGTGAGCCAGTTATTTTCATGTAACATTAACACGGGGTTTCCAGCTAAGCAGGCTACTCTTCTACTAGAGACACCCGCCGATACTCCGGCACACTTAAGTACTAGAGTACCGCCGGCTCCCGGCCGATAGACTACCGCTCCCTCCGGCTAGACTACCCCAAACAGCGGTCTCTGAGAGACATGTCTGGCAAGGAGCATAAAGGAGAGGACCTTCCTCAGGGTCACAATAGTGGCCTTGTGGCCAGTCAAGCCGGCAGAGCCGACTGGCGCTGACTGGAACGGTCCCTGTCTGGTAGTGCATGGCTGTCCAGCTCTCGTTTGCATGGGGCTCAGCCGGCGCCCCATGCCTCATGCATGGCCAGGTCCCACCCTCCAGGGGGGCATGGACGACAAATATTTTCATGATTTATAATTAATTATTCCACCGCCGGATTTTTCTTTGACCGCATTGACCGCTGACCTCTCGTTGACCGTCTGTCCTCATATTTAGGCCATTTGATAGCTCTTGACGAGCTCTGTCTGGCGGGCTCGTCAGACTACCAATCCACTGAATGGGGTTGGCTCTGTTTAAAGTCAAAGTACAGCCGGGATACAGGCAAATGGCTGTTTTGAGCCGAAAAGGAAATCACTGGCGTGAGTTCTGATTGGGGTGCATGTCAGGGGTGTAATGTGGTGCTGTGTGCTTGGGTCCTGACAGCACACACACACACACACACACACATGCGCACACATGCCCACACATGCCCACTCACACGCACGCACACACACACACACACACACACACACACACGCACGCACGCACGCACGCACGCACACACGCTCGCGCACGCAGATCGGCTCCATCATCTGCAAGCGCGCCGACAGCTCGACAGCATGCACGCACGCACGCACGCACACACACGCACGGACACACACACACGCGCAGATCGGCTCCGTCATCTGCAAGCGCGCCGAGCAGCTCGACGCGGCCATGACCGTGATGGCAAAGCACAACAAGGTGCGCCTTGATTTGTGGTGCAATAAAAGGCTCCCTACCACAGCCCCCTGATGATGGATTTTACAGTCGTGTGTGACGCACCTACCGGCAGCGTACTCGACCTTGCTCGGCGTATAACGCCCGCGCACTGCAGACGGGTGGCTGGCTACTGGTGGTGGGGGGCAGGGACACACTGGGTTGGGGCTGGACCTAGACAGGGCTTTCGGCCCCCAGATCTGACTGCTCCCCTATATTGTTACTTCGGTGGTGCAAGCTTCACCCACAGTGTAATGGCTTTGTTACAATGCAATACAGTTGGCGCGAATTGTATTACAATCGTAACAGAGCCATTACACTGTAGGTGTAGATTGTATCGCCCGGGTAAAAATATAGGGGGCTGTGGTAGGGGTTTTACAGGTTTTACATGTAGGCGCCCGGAGGACCCCGGGGCGTGTGAGTTGAGGCCTAGACTACACGTCTAGCTAGGGGGGCTCTACTAGGAGAGCCGCAAGGCCACGCAAGCGCCAGCCTAGAGATGTCGCTTGGCTGGTTGGTTAGGGGGTGGATGGGCGGTTGGTTGGCTGAGGCCTAGAATACACGTCTCTTTAAGGACAGCCTGCAAGGCCACGCAGCGCGCCAGCCTGCCAGCGTGCAATGACAGACCTGCGGGCGACTCTACGCGCCTCTGATTGTAACCCTAACTCATCCCCAACCCCGCACCCCTCATCGTCTCCCACGGTACAAAGCTCAAAACCACGGCTCAGCAGCCGGCTGACAGCCTGCCTGCCCCCCCTCCCCTCTCTCTCACCCAGGGTCGTGTGCAGGAGTTCCTCATCGGCAGGTGTGTATCTGCGTGTGTGTGTGTGTGCATTGGGGACTTCGGGTGTGTGTTTGTGAACTGGGGACTTCGGATGCCATGCTGCAGGAGGGACCCCCCCTTGACTGCACCACCATCTGCCCAACATGATGTGCGACGCAGCGTCACCTCATACGTCACCCACCACTCGAGCACGCCCATCATGGTGCTGCACGTGGAGTGACGTAGCACGCGTACAGTCCCTCCTTCACATCTACCGCGCACGTGGGCTGGTGGGAGACGCCCCCGGCCGGCCGCCCTGACCTCGCCTTGGGCACGCACGCGCCATGCGCCGTGCGCGCGCCCGTCATGGTGTTGCACATGAAGTCGACGAGAGAGGGAGGCATGGTACTGGTTGGGCCCTGTGCACTGACGAGTACAGTCTGATGCGTGCGGGCTGGTGGAGAGTCCACAAAGGCTGGAGTCACGGAGCTGCACGCAAACTGTTTACAGTTTACAGTACACTGCACCCTCGGGGCGTGGGATCGAGGGAGCTGCCTTAAGGCACAAGCTTGTGAGACGGGCAACCATAATTATGTTTCGAAGCACGTGGATTGATGAGAAGTGAGGGAGGCATTGTGCACGTTGACTAGTACTTGACGCGTACGTGTTGCATCTGCCGTGCACATGGACTGATGAGCGAGGCTGGCAGCCCCGACCTTGCCCTCCCTTGGCCGGGTCAAGCGCTGTTGCACGCACGCACCACCGAGCCAGGCCAGTTGCACCACTGCTGCCCCGCTGCGTCTGCCGTGCCACATGGCGAGACTCATGAGATTACGTGGGCCTCGTTGCGTCCGGCCGATCGTATCGACCACCAGTTCTGCCGTGCTCCAGCCACCTTTGGGCATGCCAGTGGGAGCAGTGCGGCCTGCCTCTGCCGTGTCTGGTTTTACATTTTTCACAGGTACGCGACCGGAGGGCCTCAGGGCAGCCCTGGGGCGTGAGTTAGGGACTAGAAGTCCTAGGGCTCTACTTTGGAGATCCCGAGGCCTCTCAGCGCCAGCCTATCCGTCTCGATATACAAAAGCACCCCAAAGCATCTCTGTAACATATTACGATTCCTCCCACGTTGGCGGTTGGTTGGGCTTACGCGCCGCTGGCCGCAATTCCCCGGCGCTCATCACGCGTAGACGCGTTGCTGGCCCTCCATGTTACCTTGGGAGTCCAACCTTAAGCAGCTGTCTCCGCCACGACTGAGGTCACCTCTTCCTCTTCTACTTGAGATAATCTTCTCCACTCTCTACTGGTTTATTTTCAACTGCAGTTTGAGTTGGGACTTGAACAGGCTGGAGGGACGCTGGTGGTGTGGCTGGAGGTTGGGACTCAACACCTGCGTTGGGCCCTCCCCTCGCATTCCCCACAAACGACAAGCGACCAACAACATGCAGACCGAGACCTCCTCCCGCGCAATCCTCGTGCCTCTTGATGAGAGCAACGTAAGATCGAGTAGTGTCGCGAGAAATTCCCGGCAAATCTCCGAGATCAGCGCCCCCCTCATCCCTTGTTCGCAGGCGAGCAAGAACGTGTTCAAGTGGACGCTCGAAAACATCGTGCGCGATGGCGAGTCGCTGGGGAGGGAGGAGGGTGCTTGTGGGTGGAGGGACGGCCACGTCGCGCCATGCGTGCATGCGTTCATGCGCCAGCCTTCCATGTGCATGACCGACCCCTGTGCTGCTGGGCATGCATGCATGCCGTGCGCAGGCGACAAGCTGTACCTCTTCCACGTGGTCAAGCCTGGCCAGCGCTACTGGGTCGCTGCGGTGAGCGCGCGCTCACATGGCACCTGGACACACGCACGCACGCACGCACGCACGCACATGCACACCCACACAACTCGCACGCACTCGCAGGGGCTCATGATGGACGAGGTTATCGAGGATGAAGACATCACTGTCCAGCTGGAGAATGTGGTGAGCAGCACTCCCCGCCCCGTGCGCGTGCCCTCCACCCCCACCCCCACCCCACACACATACACACAGTAACAGTAACAGTGTTTTTCCAGCGAAGACTACCTTGTAGTCCTAGTACCACCGCCTGGACCCAAGTCCAGTTATGGCCCTAGCAATTACGTGTGAGGGGCGGTTGCCACCAGCCGGCTGCCTGCCAACGTGTAGTCCCAGAGCAAAAAGGACACAAGCAAACACAAATGTGCACGCCCTGCCTGGCTGAAGCTCATTGCCCCCCCCATCATCACCACCCCGCCCCATGCCCGCCCGTGCACACACAGGAGCACCACTGTGCCGCTGGACACAATGCGTGAACTGCGTCTAAAAGATGGAGTTCTAGGTTGATCCTGGACACCTCGCTGAGAACCACTTTTGGCCCACACACCAATGCGTTGACCCCACACACCTCGTTTCCCACTGTATGAAGACATTCGACAGGGACCAGCAGCCCTGGGGATGGCGGCCCTGTACTTCTATCATATCCACTGGTAGCCCGCCTCACGAGGCAGGTCCCTCAATCCTACGCCCCGAGGGTGCGTTCTGTCAACTATTAACTGTCAAATGTTAAACTATCATCATCATATTGTCGAGTGCTCTCCGCGCACCTCACGGTGTTTAGGTTTTATACTGGTGTCACACAGAATGTAGTATCCATCATCCAAATACAGGCGCTTACACAGGACCCTATCGCATCAAAACACAGGAGCACGCAAAGCAGTACCTTTCGACCGAGTTTGCGACCAAGCTGGAGGAGCTCAAGATCCCGTACCAGATCGAGATCGTGCGCTTCGGCAACGACACCGACAGCGTGAGCCAGTTATTTTCATGTAACATTAACACGGGGTTTCCAGCTAAGCAGGCTACTCTTCTACTAGAGACACCCGCCGATACTCCAGCACACTTAAGTACTAGAGTACCGCCGGCTCCCGGCCGATAGACTACCGCTCCCGCCGGCTAGACTACCCCAAACAGCGGTCTCTGAGAGACATGTCTGGCAAGGAGCATATAGGAGAGGACCTTCCTCAGGGTCACAATAGTGGCCTTGTGGCCAGTCAAGCCGGCAGAGCCGACTGGCGCTGACTGGAACGGTCCCCGCCTGGCAGTGCATGGCTGTCCAGCTCTCGTTTGCATGGGGCTCAGCCGGCGCCCCATGCCTCATGCATGGCCAGGTCCCACCCTCCAGGGGGGCATGGACGACAAATATTTTCATGATTTATAATTAATTATTCCACCGCCGGATTTTTCTTTGACCGCATTGACCGCTGACCTCTCGTTGACCGTCTGTCCTCATATTTAGGCCATTTGATAGCTCTTGACGAGCTCTGTCTGGCGGGCTCGTCAGACTACCAATCCACTGAATGGGGTTGGCTCTGTTTAAAGTCAAAGTACAGCCGGGATACAGGCAAATGGCTGTTTTGAGCCGAAAAGGAAATCACTGGCGTGAGTTCTGATTGGGGTGCATGTCAGGGGTGTAATGTGGTGCTGTGTGCTTGGGTCCTGACAGCACACACACACACACACACACACATGCGCACACATGCCCACACATGCCCACTCACACGCACGCACACACACACACACACACACACACACACACGCACGCACGCACGCACGCACGCACACACGCTCGCGCACGCAGATCGGCTCCATCATCTGCAAGCGCGCCGACAGCTCGACAGCATGCACGCACGCACGCACGCACACACACGCACGGACACACACACACGCGCAGATCGGCTCCGTCATCTGCAAGCGCGCCGAGCAGCTCGACGCGGCCATGACCGTGATGGCAAAGCACAACAAGGTGCGCCTTGATTTGTGGTGCAATAAAAGGCTCCCTACCACAGCCCCCTGATGATGGATTTTACAGTCGTGTGTGACGCACCTACCGGCAGCGTACTCGACCTTGCTCGGCGTATAACGCCCGCGCACTGCAGACGGGTGGCTGGCTACTGGTGGTGGGGGGCAGGGACACACTGGGTTGGGGCTGGACCTAGACAGGGCTTTCGGCCCCCAGATCTGACTGCTCCCCTATATTGTTACTTCGGTGGTGCAAGCTTCACCCACAGTGTAATGGCTTTGTTACAATGCAATACAGTTGGCGCGAATTGTATTACAATCGTAACAGAGCCATTACACTGTAGGTGTAGATTGTATCGCCCGGGTAAAAATATAGGGGGCTGTGGTAGGGGTTTTACAGGTTTTACATGTAGGCGCCCGGAGGACCCCGGGGCGTGTGAGTTGAGGCCTAGACTACACGTCTAGCTAGGGGGGCTCTACTAGGAGAGCCGCAAGGCCACGCAAGCGCCAGCCTAGAGATGTCGCTTGGCTGGTTGGTTAGGGGGTGGATGGGCGGTTGGTTGGCTGAGGCCTAGAATACACGTCTCTTTAAGGACAGCCTGCAAGGCCACGCAGCGCGCCAGCCTGCCAGCGTGCAATGACAGACCTGCGGGCGACTCTACGCGCCTCTGATTGTAACCCTAACTCATCCCCAACCCCGCACCCCTCATCGTCTCCCACGGTACAAAGCTCAAAACCACGGCTCAGCAGCCGGCTGACAGCCTGCCTGCCCCCCCTCCCCTCTCTCTCACCCAGGGTCGTGTGCAGGAGTTCCTCATCGGCAGGTGTGTATCTGCGTGTGTGTGTGTGTGCATTGGGGACTTCGGGTGTGTGTTTGTGAACTGGGGACTTCGGATGCCATGCTGCAGGAGGGACCCCCCCTTGACTGCACCACCATCTGCCCAACATGATGTGCGACGCAGCGTCACCTCATACGTCACCCACCACTCGAGCACGCCCATCATGGTGCTGCACGTGGAGTGACGTAGCACGCGTACAGTCCCTCCTTCACATCTACCGCGCACGTGGGCTGGTGGGAGACGCCCCCGGCCGGCCGCCCTGACCTCGCCTTGGGCACGCACGCGCCATGCGCCGTGCGCGCGCCCGTCATGGTGTTGCACATGAAGTCGACGAGAGAGGGAGGCATGGTACTGGTTGGGCCCTGTGCACTGACGAGTACAGTCTGATGCGTGCGGGCTGGTGGAGAGTCCACAAAGGCTGGAGTCACGGAGCTGCACGCAAACTGTTTACAGTTTACAGTACACTGCACCCTCGGGGCGTGGGATCGAGGGAGCTGCCTTAAGGCACAAGCTTGTGAGACGGGCAACCATAATTATGTTTCGAAGCACGTGGATTGATGAGAAGTGAGGGAGGCATTGTGCACGTTGACTAGTACTTGACGCGTACGTGTTGCATCTGCCGTGCACATGGACTGATGAGCGAGGCTGGCAGCCCCGACCTTGCCCTCCCTTGGCCGGGTCAAGCGCTGTTGCACGCACGCACCACCGAGCCAGGCCAGTTGCACCACTGCTGCCCCGCTGCGTCTGCCGTGCCACATGGCGAGACTCATGAGATTACGTGGGCCTCGTTGCGTCCGGCCGATCGTATCGACCACCAGTTCTGCCGTGCTCCAGCCACCTTTGGGCATGCCAGTGGGAGCAGTGCGGCCTGCCTCTGCCGTGTCTGGTTTTACATTTTTCACAGGTACGCGACCGGAGGGCCTCAGGGCAGCCCTGGGGCGTGAGTTAGGGACTAGAAGTCCTAGGGCTCTACTTTGGAGATCCCGAGGCCTCTCAGCGCCAGCCTACCAGTGACTCAGCCGTGTCACATCATCCGACTCGGACTCTGTTTCCCCGCCGCACAACACGCCTCACGAGGCAGCTCCCTCGTACCCACGCCTGAAGGGTGCATACTGTAAACTGTCCAGGGGGGCTCATACAAGAGATCCCGCAAGGCCTCCGCGCCGACCTAACCACCAACGTCTCTGCCGTGCCGCACGATCATGACTCAGATGACCTTGGCCTCGTCGCGCAGGCGCTGCACGAGCTCCGCCATGCTCGCCACCTTGGTGCCCACCTCTCGCATGGGCGCCAGCACACCTCGCAGCCGCAGCCGCTGCACGAGCTCTGCCACGCCCGCCGCCAAGCTTGGTGCCCGCCTCGCGCATGGGCGCCAGCACACCTGCTGCGTCACACAATCCTCCTCCTCCAACTCGGATGACATTGGCCTCGTCGCGCAGCTTGTCGCGACGAGCCGCGCCACGCTCGCCACCTTGGTGCCCGCCTCGCGCGGGCGCCAGCACACCAACGTCTCTGCCGTGCCGCACGATCATGACTCAGATGACCTTGGCCTCGTCGCGCAGCCGCTGCACGAGCTCCGCCACGCTCGCCACCTTGATGCCCGCCTTGCGCGGGCACCATCTCACCAACGACTCGACTGTGCCACACGATCCTGACTCAGATGACCTTGGCCTCATCGCGCAGCCGCTGGTCGAGCTCCGCCACGCTCGCCACCAAGCTTGGTGCACACCTCGCGCGGGCGCCAGCACACCTTGCCGCGTCACACGAGCGCCAGCACACCTACGACTTCTACTACTACTAGGTATGCTGGCGCCCCTACTGCGTCCTCCTCCGACTCAGATGATCTTGGCCTTGTCGCGCAGCCGCTGCACGAGCTCTGCCACGCTCGCCACCTTGGCGCCCGCCTTGCGCGGGCGCCATCACACCAACGACTCAACTGTGCCGCACAATCATGACTCAAATGACCTTGGCCTCGTCGCGCAGCCGCCGCACGAGCTCCGCCACGCCCGCCACCAAGCTTGGTGCCCACCTCGCGCGGGCGCCAGCACACCTTGCTGCGTCACGCGAGCGCCAGCACACCTTTCGTTTTACAGTTTTTACATGTACGCGCCCGGAGGTTCCCGGGGCGTGGGTTAAGGCCTAGACTAAAAGTCTAGGGGGGCTCTACTGGGAGAACCCGCAAGGCCACGCAGAAGGCCAGCACACCTACTACTGCATCTACTAGGTGTGCTGGCGCCCCTACTGCGTCCTCCTCCAACTCAGATGACCTTGGCCTCGTCGCGCAGACACTGCACGAGCTCCGCCACGCTCGCCACCTTGGTGCACACCTCGCGCGGACGCCAGCACACCTTGCCGCGTCACAGGAGCGCCAGCACACCTACTACTACACCTACTACTAGGTGTGCTGGCGCCCCTACTGCGTCCTCCTCAAACTCAGATGACCTTGGCCTCGTCGCGCAGACGCTGCACGAGCTCCGCCACGCTCGCCACCTTGGTGCCCGCCTTGCGCGACGGCGGCGCGTTGACCTCGACCGTGACAAATTGCGGGGAGCAGTCGACGGACAGCTGCTCCGGCGTGACCTGTGTGTGCGTGTGTGTGTGTGTGTGTGCGTGTATGGCCAGCTGCGGGGTGCAGTCGACAGACAGCTGCTGTGGTGTGATCTGTGTGTGTGTGTGTGTGTGTGTGACCAGCTGTGGCGAGCAGTCGCCAGACAGCTGCTCCGGGATGACCTGCCGACAGTCGCCAAGCATGTGTGTGAGTGTGTGCGTGTGTGGCCAGCTGCGGGGTGCAGTCGACAGATAGCTGCTGGCGTGACCTGTCGCCAAGCAGAGTGTGTGTGTGTGTGTGTGTGTATAGCCAACTGTGGCGAGCAGGCAACGGACAGCTGCTCCTGCATGACCTGTGTGTGGTGTGGGGGGGACCAGTTGCGGGGAGCAGTCGACAGACAGCTGCTGTGGCGTGACCTGTGTGTGTGCGTGTGTGTGTGGCCAGCTACGGGGTGCAGTCGACGGACAGCTGCTCCGGCGTGACTTGTGTGTGTGTGTGTGTGTGTGTGTGTGTGTGTATGTGCGTGTGTTTGCATGTGTGTGCGGGTAGCGTGTGTTTGCATGTGTGTGCGGGGGGCTCGATTAACGGAGGCGCGTTCTCGTCGCCGAGCCCTGGAACCAGCAATGCGGCGCTGCTGGTGACGAGGATCTCCGTGCCGCTGACGAGCGGGGTAAAATACGACTGGCCCGGCTCCTGCTAGACTGCCCCTCGGTGGAACACTTCAGGAGCGGCTTGCCCGGCGCTGCCATGGCTTGGCGAGTAGCCGCGGCGCTGCCGCGGCCCGTGCTGGGAGACGGCCCTTATCCTCCCCCCATGCAGGACGCCATGCGGCACCGATCTCGACGAGTTGATCGACGAGCGGAGGAGCTGGCGCCCGTCAATGCATGCTGGACATTGGTCAAGATGGCTGCCCGTGGAGGCGGGCTACCATCACGGCTTCAGCGGTGGCGACCGCCGAGGCAACACAGAGTAAATCCGCTTCACCAATCGCAGCGTTCGTCACCGCGCTCATCCTCGGGGTCGCTCGTCTGCCGGTGACTGGCGTTGGAAGGTCTTCAGGCAGCCTCCATGACAACTCTGTCGTCCATGCACCCCTGGAGGGTGGGACCTGGCCATGCATGAGGCATGGGGCGCCGGCTGAGCCCCATGCAAACGAGAGCTGGACAGCCATGCACTGCCAGGCGGGGACCGTTCCAGTCAGCGCCAGTCGGCTCTGCCGGCTTGACTGGCCACAAGGCCACTACTGTGACCTTGAGGAAGGTCCTCTCCTATATGCTCCTTGCCAGACATGTCTCTCAGAGACCGCTGTTTGGGGAAGTCTAGCCGGCGGGAGCGGTAGTCTATCGGCCGGGAGCCGGCGGTACTCTAGTACTTAAGTGTGCTGGAGTATCGGCGGGTGTTTCTAGTAGAAGAGTAGCCTGCTTAGCTGGAAACCCCGTGTTACTGTTACTGCCGGTGGCCAGCTGCGGGGTGCAGCCGACAGTCAGCTGCGCCGGCGTGTGTTTTGTTGCGTGTTTGTGTGTGTGTGTGTGTGTGGCCAGCTGCGGGGAGCAGTCGACAGACAGCTGCTCCGGCGTGACCTGTGTGTGTGTGTGTGTGTGTGGCCAGCTGCGGCGAGCAGTCAAGTGGCAGCTGCTGACTTCAAGCAGTGTGTGTGTGTGTGTGTGTATGATTGTGGCCAGCTGCGACGAGCAGTCGACAGACAGCTGCTCTGGCGTGACCTGTTGCCAAGCAGTGTGTGTGTGTTTGTGTGTGTGTGTGCGGCCAGTTGCGGCGAGCAGCCGACTGGCAGCTCTCCAAAGTGACCTTCCGAGCAGAGTGTGTGTGTGTGTGTGTGTGTGTGAGAGTGCGTGACGGTGTGGGATGACCTCCTTCACCAGCCGTTTCTTTGCCTTGATCACGTTGGGCAGCGACACACAAGCAGAGTGCATAGTTTGTGGCACGCATGCTCGCACGCACGCACGCACACACAAGACAATCAAGACTGTAAAATCGACCAACACACACACACACACACACACACACACACACACACACACCACTCCCTCCTCCACCTGCCGCTTCTTTGCCTTGATCGCATTGGGCAGTGACACAGAGCAGAGATAGGTCCAAAACCTGAACCCCAAACCTTTAACCCTGAACACCGCCCCCTTCCCCCAAACCCCACCTCCTCCACAGTCCGCTTATGTGTGTGTGTGTCTGCACGCACACGCGCGCAGACACACACACACGCACCCACGCACCACTCGCCTCCTCCAAGCGGAAGAGGCGAGTGCCTTGATTGCGTTGGGCAGCGTGGCGTGTGCGTGTGTGCGTGCGCGTGTGCGTTAAATTGGTGGTCGAATTTACCGTCCGTCAGGCGCCTTAAATGTACGTGCAAACACACGGAAAACCGCACCTCGTCCACTGGCCGCTTCTTTGCCCTGATCGCGTTGGGCAGCGACACGAAGCGCGGCGTGTTGAGCCGCAGGTCGGCGGTCACGACGCATGGCAGGCGCACGGACAGCGTCTGAGTGCCGCCGTCGACCTGGCGTGTGTGTGTGTGTGCGCGCAGATTATTGAAAAAAAAAACTTGTAACTTGTAACAGGCGTGTTGAGCCCGCAGGTCGGTGGTCACGACGCAGGGCAGGCGCACGGACAGCATCTGAGTGCCGCCGTCGACCTGGTGAGCATGTGTGTGTGCGTGTGTGTGTGTGTGTGTGTCAGGCGTGCATGCACAGATTGTTTGCAGATGATTATTGTCAAAAAGGAAGGGCGGTCACGAGACACTGGGCAGGCGCGCAGACAGCGTCTGGTCGATTTTACAGTCCGTCGGACGCCTTTGATGGCGCATTAGACCCTAGCGTCTGAGTGCCACCATCAACCTTTTTGGGGAGAGAGAGAGGGAGAAGGTCATGCAAAAGTGATTGTAAAGAAAGGAAGGGGGGGTAGGTCAAGGGGGGCTGGTCGGTGGTCACGACGCAGGGCAGGCGCACAGACAGCGTCTGAGTGCCGCCGTCGACCTTTTTGGGGAGAGAGAGAAAAGGTCAAGAGAAGAGTGCGCGTGTAAAGGTCATGTAAAAGGTGATGTAAAGAAAGAGAAAACGGGGAGGGGAGGGTCAAGGGGGGCTGGTCGGCGGTCACGACGCATGGCAGGCGCACGGACAGCGTCTGAGTGCCGCCGTCGACCTTTTTGGGGAGAGAGAGGGAGAAAAGGTCATGTAAAGGTGATGGTAATAAGAGAAAAGGGGGGGGGGGGCAAGGCGGGCTGGTCGGTGGTCACAACGCAGCGCAGGCGCACAGACAGCGTCTGAGTGCCGCCGTCAACCTGGTGTGTGTGTGTGTGTGTGTGTGCAGTGTGTGTGTGCGTGCGCAGATTATTGTAAAAATACACTAGCAACTTGTAACAGGCGAGTTGAGCCGCAGGTCGGCGGTCACGACGCAGGGCAGGCGTACGGACAGTGTCTGAGTGCTGCCGTCGACCTGTTGGGGGAGAGAGAGAGAGAGGGAGAAAAAGTCAGGGGACGGTGCGCGTGTGCAGGTCGTGTAAAGGTGATGTAAAGAAAGAGAAAACGGGGAGGGTGGGGGGTCAAGGGGGGCTGGTCGGCGGTCACGACGCAGGGCAGGCGCACGGACAGCGTCTGAGTGCCGCCGTCGACCTATAGGGAGGGAGAGAGAGAGGGAGAGAGAGACGGGGGAGGGGGGGGGGGGGGCGGGTGTGCACAGATGATATCAAAACAAGGGGGAGGGGGGCGGTCATACACACACACACACACACACACCTCGCGCGCCACGCGCGCACGCCCGGCAGCAACGTCCACCTCGAGCTTGCTTGCAAACGTCGCCTGTGGCCAGTCGAGCAGTGCGGCGAGCATCTGGCCCTGCCGGGGCAGACGTGTGTGCGTGCGTGTGTGTGTGTGTGTGTGTGTGTGTGTGTGTGTGTGTGTGTGTGCGCGTGTGTGTGTTGGGTGGCCAGCCGAGCAGCGCGGCGAGCACCTGGCCCTGCCGGGGCAGACATGTGTGTGTGTGTGTGTGTGTGTGCGTACCTGCATGTGTGTGTGTGTGTGTGTGGTGAGGTGGGGGCAGTTGAGAGGTGAGGCAGGCTATTGGCAGCAGCGTGTGTGTGTATGTGGGTCGGTGGTGGGTGTAACATGCACACACACACACACACATGCACACACACATGCACACACATACGCACACACACACACACACACACACACACACACACGCACACACACCGTCTGGTTGTTGTCCCCGTCGATCGCCTGCTTGCCGAGCAGCAACACACACACACACGCACACGCACACGCACACGCACACACACACGCACACACACACACACACACCGTCTGGTTGTCTCCGTCGATCGCCTGCTTGCCGAGCAGCAACACACACACACACACACACACACACACACCGTCTGGTTGTTATCCCCATCGATTGCCTGCTTGCCGAGCAGCAACACACACATAACACAGATGAGCGAATGCAGGAGTTTATGAATCCTCGGCCAGGCCAGGAGAATCCCAGGTTCTGGCACGAGATGGCTGACTTCCTTGTCGCCTGTTTTGAGACACGCACCGCGTGCATAGCAATCATGATGGCAGATGGCATGCTAGGGGTCTAATTTTGACAGCTGCCGGCCTCTTCCTAGGGTCTCATGCGCCATCAAAGGCGTCCGACGGACTGTAAAATCGACCACACATACACACACACACACATACACACCGTCTGGTTGTTGTCCCCGTCGATTGCCTGCTTGCCGAGCAGCGCTAGCCCCACACTCTCCCGCGTCGCGAGCGCAGCCAGCAGGCGAGCCACTCCGAGCGGCTGAAGCTCTGTGTCTGTGACCACGTGTATCGCTCTGTCGGCGCCAAGGCCTAGCGCGTGGCGAAGCACGTCCTGGCGTGTGTGTGTGTGTGCGTGTGTGTGTGTGTGTGTCTAGGGTGCAGTTGAGCGCGACGTCCTGGCGTGTGTGTGTGTGTGTGTGTGTGTTCTAGGGTGCAGCCGAGCGCGTGGCGGAGCACGTCCTTCTGAGTCGTCATCATCATCATCATCATCATCATCATCATCATCATCAACAACAGCAGCGGCAGCAGCAGCAAAAGTTAGCAGCGGCAGCGGCAGCGGCGGCAGCGGCAGCGGCAGTAGCAGCAGCAGCAGCGGCAGCAGCAGCAGCAGCAGCAGCGGCAGCAGCAGCAGGAAGCAGCAGCAGCAGCAGCAGCAGCAGCAGCAGTAGCAGCAGCAGCAGCAGTAGTAGTAACACGCAGCAGCAGGAATCAGCAGCAGCAGCAGCAGCAGCAGTAGTAGTAACACGCAGCAGCAGGAATCATCATCATCAGCAGCAGCAGCACCCAGCGGCAGCAGCAGCAGCAGCAACAGGTGGAGTGTGGAAGGTGCCACCACGTGCGTCGTGCGGTCGGCTCAGAAACTGCAGCTTCAGAGCTACACAGTGACAATAACATGGGCTGCCGGCAAGGCATGGGATGGCGAGGCATGCATATTCCCCTCCCCCTCCCCCCCCCCCCTCCCCCTCCCCCTCCCCTCCCCCTCCCCCCTCCCCCCGTGACCTCCGTGCACATCACCCGCAGCACACACACACACACACACACACACACACACACACACACACACATATACACACAGGGTCTAATGCGCCACACACACACATACCAATGCGTCGCACGCACACACACACACACAGGGTATAATGCGCCATGAAAGGCGTCCGACGGACTGTAAAATCGACCACACACACACACACACACACACACACCTGCACCGACTTGGGCCCGAGCGTGACTGCGACCACCTCTGCCGCAACCTTCTGCTCCCGCAACCGTATCGCCTCCTCTAGCGCGATCTCACAAAACGGGTTCATGGACATCTTGGGGAGGAGCGCCTCGACGCCGCTCTGTGCGTGTGTGCAAGAGCGTGTGCTTGTGTGCGTGTGTGTGTGTCTGTGCGTGTGTGTGCTTGTGTGTGTGTGTGAGTGCGTGCGTGTGTGTGCGACCCCCCAATGTGTGTAAGTGTGTGTTTCTGTGTTTGTGCACGAGTGTGTGTGTGTGTGTGTGTGTGTGTGTACGTGCATGTTTTAGAGGTGGTGCGACTCCCCCGGCTGTTAGGGTTTGCGCGCCCATGCGGTCCCATGCACTCACCCACCTTGTCTGCCTTGACGCGCACCGGAACAGCATAGTCAATCACTCTCTTAACGGCCACGAGAATCTTCATGTTTGAAGATTCAAGCGCACTTGCGCGCAGCGGACAGGGAAACACGCCCAAGATGACACACTCAGATCCACGTCACTTTCGCCTGCAACGCTCGCTGCGCGTCTGGTTGTACGCCCTAGGTCTACCTACACTTGTACTGATATGTAATGAGAATGGGGTCGGAGGGGTTATGCCTCGCGCACTGCGTGCCCGCTGCGAGTTGGACCCAAAAGTGTGGAGGAGGAGTGGGGGGAGATGAGATAGCGAAAAGGAGAGCGAAAAGGAGAGCTATTTTAGGTAATATAGATACCACACACACCCTCATCCCTGCTTGGAAGAGCTTGGGGTCAGAGTGGGGGCATGCAGCGCCTGCGCGCGTGCATGGGCGTGCATGCATGGCTCGAGGGAGGGCTGACGGCGTGCTGCACCTCCGGCCTCTCCACCAGCTCCCGCAAGGGTGAAGAGGAGGAAGGGGATCAAGCAGGGCAGCACGCGGCGCGCGCACGGTGGTCACAGGCCCGCCGCGCAGGTAGGCGCACACGCAGTCGTTGCATGTATGCGTGCATGCACATGGACCGCATGCTCAGGTGCCTGTGCGCTCATCATGCCCACATGCACACACACACACACACACACACACCACACACACGCGCCCCATGCACACATACACAAACGTCCCACGCACGCACACGTGTAAGCCCCATGCACACACACACACACACGCATGCACGTGTGCGGGCGGTGCAGGGGCGGGCACCCAGCAGCAGGCGGCGGGCACGAGCGCAGCCGAATACCTCCGCCGGCGCACACTCGACTCTGACGAGTTCCACAACGTGCGGTTTGAGCGGATGCGGCCGGCGGGTGGCGGCGGCAGCGATGCCGGCGGTGGTCGTGGTGGTGGTGGCGGTGGTGGCGGTGGCGGTCGCGCGCAGCGGCAGCAGCCAGGGGAGCAGCACCCGGGCGCGGGCAACAGAGGGGGCGCGGGTGCGGGGGGCGGGCAGCGACAGGGCGGCGGCGGCGGCGGCGAGGCGGCGCGCGAGGGGCGGCGCGCGGGGGGGACGAGGAAGGAGCGCGCGGCGCGGCGGGCGCGGCGGGAGGAGGCGGAGGAGGAGGGTGACGAGGCTGACAGGGCGCGCGGCGCGCGCAGGCGTGGAACTGGAAATGGTGACTGCTGCTGCCGCCTGTTTGCGCCCCTACTGCCCCTACTGCCCCCCCCCCCCACACACACACACACATTTGGAGCTCCTGGCAGCTTCGACGGCGCGTGTCGCCGCGTGTGTTTAAGATCACTCTCTCTTACACTTACACTTACACGCACACACACACACACACACACACACACTAGCACGCATGCACGCACGCACAGGCGTGCGTGGCGCCGCGTGGTTCCATGCCCACTCTCTCTCACTCTCACTCTCACTCTCACTCTCTCTCTCTCACTCTCTCACACGTGCACACGCACACGCACACGCACACGCACGAACAGGCGCGCGCGACGCCGCGTGGTTCCAGGCCCACTCCCTCTCTCTCTCTCTCTCTCTCCCTCTCTCTCTCTCTCCTCTCTTCTCTCTTTTGTCACACACACACACACACACACTCGCATGCACGCACAGGTGCACATGGCACTGCGTGGTCCCTCTCTCTCTCTCTCTCTCTCTCTCTCCCTCTCTCACAGACACACACACGCACACGCACGCACGCACAGGCGCGCGCGGCGCCGCATGGTTTCAGGCCCGCTGGGGCGACGCAGGCCTCGGGCTCGACCTCGACAACCTCGACAAGATGATGGCCATGCGGCAGCGCGCACAGCGAGCACAGCAGTCGGGTAGCGGGAGAGGGGGCGGCGGGGCGGCGCGCGGCGGCGGCGGCGGCGGCGACGGCGACGCTTGGTGGGACGACGGCTACGGCAAGGCGTCGTCGGCATACAGCCGGGTGGGCGGCGGCCACGGCGCGGCGGACGACGGCGCGTGGTGGTCGGGGGCGGCGGCGCGCGGCGCGCGCGGGGCGGCGCGCGACGCGCGCGCGCACGCGTGGTGGGAGCACTCGCACGGTGCTGCCTGGGGGCAGCATGGCGGCTCGGCTGGGGGCAGCGGAAGTGGGAGCGGGAGTGGGGCCGGCGCCTGGTCGTACGCGTGGGCCGGGGGATCCGGCGGCGGCGGCGGCAGCGGCGCGGGGCGCAGCGCGACGGTGCTCCGCTGCCTCGGCGAGCTTGGGCTGGGCGCAGGTGTGGGGGCGGGGCGCTGCGCGGTCCACTCACTGACTTGTGGCTCGGGGGGGGGGACGGGTTATACGGCCCCGTGAACTAAGAATAAGCACACGTAAAGCCATGCGCACGCCGTCGCCAGAGTCGAGTCTGACCGCGCGCCCCGTCCTACCCCACTGCGCTGTTGCTGCTACCGCTGCTGCTACTGCTGCCATTGCACTGCTGCTGCCGCTGCTGCTGCTGCTGCTGCTGCTCCTGCTGCCATTTCACTGCTACTGCGACTGCTGCTGCTGCCGTGTGCGCAGACGCGCCGCTCGACAGCGTCACGCTCAAGGCCGCATTCCACGGCATGGCGAAGCGGGTGGGTGCGGGTGCCGCCGAGGGTTTAGGTTTTTAGGTCTAGGGCAGGTTTAGTTTTTTTTACCCAGGAGTACTTACCCTAAAATTAGGGTTTTAGATTTAGGTTTGAACCACCGGGGGGGGCAGAAAAAACAGAAAGTACAGGCACGCTGAATAACAATCTCCTGGACGTTTTCAGTCGAGATCAATCGGATTTTTTGAATTCGGACACCTGGAGGCCGAGATATGAGGGCTCAAAGTGGGTGGGGGGGTGGGAGGGGGGAGGGCGCAAAAAAAAAATACGGGGGGTCCAGTACTTTCTTTCCAGTGGGCCGTTTTCGACGGAAAGACCACCATTGGCACCGCCTTGATGAGAGGAGCACGAATCCACTCTCAGAAGTGGCCCTGGGGTAATAGGGTGGGGGTCTCCACCTTCTCAATGCCCTCCCCCCACCGCGTGCTCCCAACGATGCACCAAGTGCCCACCTAGGGGTTTGAGCGACCTTGATGGATTGAGATGGGACCGTTGCCATCTGAATCTCCTTGGAGAGCACAGCAAAACACCTCAGGAGAGTCAACCCTGAATCTGCCTGGAAAGTGTGAACTGGAGGGTCCACACTCCTTGGTGCCCGCCGACTAAGCCATGGTATGGCTAGATTTGGGGGGCGATTTTTGCCACCTGCCGGCAAGTTGGACATTGCGATGGACAGCTCTCACTGTAAGGAAGCCATGCGCCTTGGTCCCGGCTCCATGCATGGTGTTCTATTCAGCGAGTTGGGGGGGGGGGGGGTCAAACCCCCCTAAAAAAATATGTACCGTGCCTTCAGGAAATAAGTGTCTTGCCCCCCCCCTGTTTTGAACCCTAGGTTTAAGGTTTAGGTTTGAACCTTAGGTTTGAACCCTAGGTTTGAACCCTCCTAAACCCTGAACCCCAAAAGCAGCCAAGGAAAGGCAGGGGCAAGGGGGGGGGGGAGGAGGGGGGTATGTGTGGCCGGCGGTGTGGTACCCTCGTGTGCTGCTGCCGCTGCTGCTGCTGTGTGTGTGTGAGCAAGTTTGAGCGCTTGCCTGGCTGGCTGCGGGCCCGTGACGAGCCCCCCGCCCCCCCCCCTGTGTGTGCGCGCTGACGGCTGCCGCACCGCACCGCCCCTGTCTGCTGCACACACACACACACACACACACACACACACACACGCAACGAGAGAGAGAGATCATTCCAGAGAACTGTGTACGGCAGACCTAGATAGGCTGTTTATAGTCACCAATTGAGGAGACTCTGTTTGAAGGCGGGAGACAAACCGTGCGCCAGCAAGAGGGCGAACAACCTCACACACACGCACCCACACACACATACACGCACGCACACACACACGCAGGCGATGCTGTGGTGCCTCAGTAGCCATCGCTTGGGCAATCAACTCCACCCCCCAGTGCTCAGTGGTAGAAGCAGCTTCGCGGAAGACGCAGAGAGACCTACTCCCACCCACCCCACACACGCTCCCCAAACGCACGCACACACACGTGTCGCAGTTCCACCCCGACGTGCACGCTGACCAGGCCGGCAAGGTGAACGCAGAGGCGCGGTTCAAGGCTGCGTCTGACGCGTACAAACAGCTGGCCGAGCACACAGCAGCCAAGGCGTGACGCCTGTTGTTGCAGCCACACGTGTGCGATCATGAGATGTGACAGGCTGAGCCAGGTCAGTCGCACCTTTGGTCCCCCCTTGCCACCGCGTGTGCGGCCAGTAGTTTTGAGCTGCCCGAGCTGTGACCACTGTTAATAAACAAACTGGTGTGTCTTCAAGAGGTGCTGAGACGGAAACAGCGGGGCTTGGTCAGCCACAGAAAGCTCCCGACAAGGTCAGACCTGAAAACACCAACTAAACGCGCGACAGCTCTCCAAGTCGGGCAGCCCTCCAAGGTGTTGCGCAGCGCACCCATGCGCATGCGGGCACGCGTCCCTGCACCAGCTGCGCCCAAGCATGCACCAGCGCACCAACGCTGCCAGAGTCATGCAGCAAGTCCAGGCCTTAGTGTCTGGGTGGCTGCCGATTGGAAGACTTTTTTGGATGCGGCGTTTTAGCACGGACTAGGACTGGAGGTAGTCTTTGCTGGAAAGCCGATGTAACTGTATGTGACTGGCTGCCGAGGGATTGACCCAGTCAACAAGCTGTTTTGACTCAGTCAACTAGCTGTATTGACTCAGTCAACTAGCTGCACTAGCTGTAGACCAACCAGCACACGTTGCAGTCGCTGACCACCCACCGCGACCACCCGCCCACGTGCTGTTGCCCGTAAATTACACCGACAAGTGCTGCACTGTCCCCTGGCGTCATGAGTGTACAAGTCATGAGGTGGTTGTGAAACTAGAAAACGCGCTCGGGTGCCCTCGATCTCTCAAAGAAAACATTCGAACGGGTGGTGTCTGGTGTATCGCAAGCCCTGTATCGGCGGCTTGCCCTCTCCGACTTTTTAAAATATTAAATCCTGTCGAGCGCTGATCGTCATGGCGTGCCGCAACAAGGCAACGGTGCTTCCTCACCAGGGAGACTTTTTTCCAGGGAGATTTTTTTGTAAGACTTTTTTGTGTTTTTTGGCCCCAAACCACGCAGGTGGTGGTGGTGTGTGTGTGGGGGGGGAGCGGCGCAACAAAACGGCTGCGTTTTAGTTCGCGCCGGAAGCGCGCTCTCTGCAATAGCGCTGAGGACTAAAATCAAATCGTGTTCTTGCGTGTCGTGCTCGGTGCCCAGACTCGCCCGGCGCCTGCGTACCCCCGCCACTCGCTCGCGCGGCGCCGGCGCACACCCAATCACCCCCCTGGCTGTGCGCGCCGGGAGCCGCCGAGGGGCTCTGGGGATTAATAAGGGCCGTCGTCGCTCGGCGTGGCAACACAGCCCGCCCGCCCACACACCCGGATGTGCGCGCGTTGGGTGCTGTGCGAGGGGTTGTTGTTGTCAAGGGCCGTCGTCACTCGGCGAACCCGTCGGCGAGCCTGTCCGCGAGTCGCTCCGACACGCCGACGATCCCCATGAGCGCGCTGGGACACACCCGGACGTGCGCGCATTGGGTGCTGTGCGAAGGGTTCTTGTTGTCAAGGGCCGTCATCACTCGGCGAACCCGTCGGCGAGCCGGTCCAAGTCGTTCCGACACGCCGACGATCCCTATGAGCTCGCTGGGACACACCCGGACGTGCGCGCGTTGGGTGCTGTGCGAGGGGTTCTTGTTGTCAAGGACCGTCATCACTCGGCGAACCCGTCGGCGAGCCGGTCCGCGAGTCGCTCCGACACGCCGACGAGCCCCAAGAGCGTGCTGGGCGCCGAGAGCGATCGCCCGTGGTGGTCGCCCCCGCCGCTGAAGGGGTCACTGTCCCCCCCGCCGTGCTGCTGCTGCTCCCGCTGCTCCTGCCGCGCATCCTCCTCCTGCTGCTGCTGCGCCTGCTGCTCCTCGACAAACCCGGTGACCCTCAGGATCGCGGTGCGCGTGCGCAGCATGTCGCGCTTCGCCATGCTGCCGACCACGCTCCCGACCACGCTATCGCCCGCGCGGTCGCTCACGAGCTGGTGCGGCGGGATGAACGTGCCCGGGTACTCTGGTTGCGCGCCCTGCTGCGCCATGCCGTCGGTCCTCGACATCGGCGTCGAGCGGATGTTGACCGGCACGCTCGAGCCCTGCGGCGCGGCGGTCGTGCGGTCGTGCATGCGCTTGTGGGCACACTCGGTGGGGTGGGCAGCGCACTCGGCGGGGTGGGCAGCGAGCAGCGAGCAGCGTGCGCGCTTGATGGTGCGGGCGGTGTGGGAGGTGTGGCGGCCAGGAGCCGGGGTCGGCAGTGTGTGCGTGTGTGGGTGTGACAGGCTGGCGGAGTGCGAGCGAGCCATGCAGGATGCCGTCGCTCTGCGCGGGATCTGCGCCCCGCGCCTCACCATGGTGACGGGCCCGTCCCTGACGAACCCTGACCGCATCATCGCCGCCAGGCCGCTCCCGCCCTCTGGCCGCAGGTGGCTGGAGCTGCTGGTGCGCAGGATCGGCATGCGGCGCGACGACTCGGGTGCTTCCTCCAGCGGCGCGTCCTCGCGAATGTTGGCCAGCACGCCGGAGCCGGGTCCGGAGTCGTCTTTGATGCAGGGGAGGGGGGCGAGGGGCATGGGTGAGTACGCAAGGGAGGGCTAGGGATGTGGATGTCTCCACGTGCATGGACCTGCATGGATGGTGCATGGAGAGCTGCCGAGCGTGTATGTGCGGAGGAAGGGGCAAGGACGGCGAGCGAGGAGATGGGGACGCGATATTTGGGGAGGAGGGAGCACGGGAACGCTTGCTTGGAGCTGTGGCGCAGCCGCATATGGGACTGAAGAGGATCTGATAGGAGCCACGGGGCAGCCGTACTAGCCCCCATCCTCATGCCCGCGTGCGTCGCGAGCAGACCGCCACCAGACCAGGCGCCCCGCGCGCTTCAGGCGGCGGGCGCGTCAAAGGCCAGGCAGCGTTCAAGAGGATGAGGGCTCTCTTGCGGCGGCTCGTCCTTCCCCGCTCCACCTCCCTGCAGCCCCTGGGTCCCCACCACATGCACACATGCACTCACTGTGCGTGCGGCGGGAGCCCTCACGAGAAGGCGGCTCGTCATCGCCACCTGAAGAAGTATCTCCGTCCTCGAGGTCACTCTGCCCAGTGCTGTCTGCTCCGGGTACTCCGTCTAGCTCGTCAAAAAGCTCAGACTCGTCGAAGGAGGTCCTCCTTGAATGAGACATAGTGGGATCGATCTAACAGGAATGGTGTAGGGGGGGTGCTAGGTTTCATGGAGGGGTGTGGGGGGGGTCTAGGTCTGGACCTGGGGTCCCCTGCAGTCTCACTAGCATAGCTCGAGGAGCTCGGCCACAGGGGGGCAACATCGACCCAGTGCCACTCAGGGCAATGACCCCCATGCCAGAGGGGAATCCCCTGGGTTTCACGCCCGCGGTGAACGCGAGGGTGGAGGCCCTTATAGCTCATGTGCAACCCAGCTGGGAGAGCGAGAGGAGGCGCGGGGCTGTGGGCCATTACATGAACTCGATCATCGCGCACACCTTCATGGGGCAGGCAAGTTGTCTTCTAGATCGTGCAGGATATGGTGCCTGCATGCGCCGCTCTACCAGCCATCCACTGGGTGGAGGGACAGCCTCAGTGGCCATTTGTTAGCCATCTGTTTGCATGCGCTGCGTGTGCATGCATGCATGGACCTCCCATGCACTCCCATGCCTTCCATCCCCCCTACGCTTGAAACCCTGCACGCCACACACACGCACGTGTACGCCGCAGGCACACACTGCAAACACGCACAACACTTGCACTCGCACACCCTGGACCCTGGACTACACGCAGGTGGCGACCTGCGCGTTTGGCTCGGTCCCGCTGAAGACCTGCCTGCCCGACGGCGACATTGACCTGTCGATCTTCACGGCCGAGGCTCTGCGCGACAGCTGGGCAGTGGCGCTGCAGGCATGCGCACCGACACATGCACGCACACCCGCACACACACGCACCGCACACACACGCGCACACACACACGCGCAGCCAACACGGACACGCATACATGCACACGGACAACACATGCACACAGACACGCACGCTCACAAACGCACATGCGTGCATGCGCGTGCACACACACACACGCACCCCCCCCACACACACATACCCTGCAGTCGGGGCTAGAGGCTGAGAGACATACACGCGCACACACACACGCGCACACACACACACACACACACGCGCACTCACGCAAACACACACACTCACACACACACACATGAACACACACACACACACACACCGCAGTCGCGGCTGGAGGCGGAGGGACGGCGGCATGACGCGCCGTTTGCAGTTTCGGAGGTGCAGGTCATCAACGCGGAGGTGTGTGTGTGTGTGTGCGTGTGTGTGTGCGTGCATGTGCGTGTGTGGGTGTGTGCATGCATGTGTGTGTGTGTGTGCGTGTGTGTGGGGGGGGGACGTCTGCTGTTTCGGAGGTGCAGGTTACCAACGCGGAGGTGTGTGCGTGTGTATGTGTGCATGTGTGTGTGTGTGTGTGTGTGTGCATGTGTGCGCGTGTGTGTGTTATGTGTGTGTGTTGTGTGTGTGTGTGTTGTGTGTCTGTGTGCATGTTCGTGTATTGACCACTAAAAGTGTGTGTGGGGTGGCGGGGGATTGGGCGCCATTTGCGGTTTCGGAGGTGCAGGCCATCAACACTGAGGTTTGTGTGTTTGTGTGTGTGTGTGCGTGTGTGCATGCTTGTGTGGGTGCCTGTTTGCGGTTCGGGTGGTGCACGGCATCCACGCAGAGGTGTATGCTCGATGTCGCAGTCCGTCAGGACACCTTTGATGATGGTGTGTGCAGCAGTGGTGTCATTAAGGAATCCGAGAATGTGCTGTTTGCCCCCGCAACATTGGAGGGAACATGCTGTATTGCACCCGCAGGAGGCGTTTTTTCCGCAAAAATGTGAAAATCGTCGAATTTCACACTTTCGGAGCGAAATTTCCGCGTTTCGCCCCCGCAGTTTCGCCCCGAGTTTCCCGGTTTGCCTCGGCTGCGGGGGCTGCGGGGGCGCTAATAACACCACTGGTGTGCAGGGGGGGGGGGGCATTTTCCACGAAGCCCCCCCTCTCTGCTCTGGTGCTCCGCCTGTGCGCTGTGCCGACCCCGCCTCTGCCCTCGTTGCCCCCCCCCCCCCGCCCGCCCCGCCGCAAAGGTCCGCCTGCTCAAATGCCTCGTCGACAACATCGTTGTCGCCGTGTCGTTCGACCAGCACGGAGGCCTGTGCACACGCTCGATCCCTCCCTCACGGCCTCCCTCCTCCCCTCTCTGCTCTGGTGCTCCGCCTGTGCTCTGTGCCGACCTTGCCCCTGCCTGGCCCCCCCCACCCCCCTGCCCTCCCTGCCCCCCTTTAACGGGGCTAAATGGGTCCGCCTGCTCAAATGCTTCGTCGACAACATCTCTGCAGAGGCACACGCTCCACCCCTCCCACACAACGTCCCTCCTCCCCTCCCTTCTCTGGTGCTCTGCCTGTGCTCTGTGCCGACCCTGCCCCTGCCCCCCCCCCCCCCCCCAAAGGTCCGCCTGCTCAAATGCCTCGTCGACAACATAGTCGTCGACGTCTTGTTCAACCAGCCCAGAGGCCTCTGCACATGCTCCACCCCTCACGACCTCCCCGCTTCCCTCAGGAGAGGTCTCTCCTCCTCTGTTCTCAATGCCCCCCCCCCCTTGTCCCCATTTAGGTCCGCCTGCTCAAATGCCTCGTCGACAACATTGTCGTCGACGTTTCGTTCAACCAGCTCGGAGGCCTCTGCACGCTCGCCTTCCTCGAGAGCGTTGACCGCCTCGTGGGGCGGGGCCACCTCTTCAAGCGGAGCATCATCCTGGTGGGTGTGTGCGGTCGATCTTGCAGTCGTGCGGACTCCGTTATTGGCGTCTTACAGTGTGTGTGAGGTGTGGGTGGGTGGGTGGCTGTGTGCACGCTCGCCTTCATCGAGAGCGTTGGACCGCCTCATGGGGCGCGGCCACCTGTTCAAGTGCGGCATCATCCAGGTGCGTGTCTGTTTGTGTGTGTGAGGGAGGGGGGGGGGGGGTAAGCGTGTGTGTGCGTGTGTGTGCGTGTGGTGTGTGGGGGCCAGCGCGTGTGGTGGCTGGCTGGGGCGGTGCACGCCCCACTCAACAACAACAACAACAACAGCAACAGCAACAGCAACGGCAACGCAACAGCAACAACAACAACAACAACAGCATCAACAGCAACAGAGCGAAACAAAATGCAGGTCAAGGCGTAGAGCTTCTACGAGAGCCGCCTGCTGGCCGCGCACCATCTCCATCTCATCTTCATCTCTACGCACGCAAAAAAAAACTCGCCTCAAAACCACCACCCACGCTTGCTTGCTGCGCCACGCACGCACACACCACCACCACCAACAAAAACAAAACAGGTCGAGGCGTGGTTTTACCACGAGAGCCGCCTGCTGGGCGCGCACCACGGCCCCATCTCCACGTACTTCACACCATGCCCACGCTTACCCACTTTGTGGATTTCGGTAGGACTTGAAGCACTGCCCAGGAAGCTCCACGAACGATGTCCACTCACGCACGCAGGTTAAGGCGTGGTGCTACTACGAGAGCCGCCTGCTGGGCGCGCACCACGGCCTCATCTCCACGTACGCGCTCGAGACGCTCGTGCTCTACATCTTCAACCTGCACCACCGCGAGCTCGACGGGCCGCTCAACGTGCTGCACAGGTGTGTGTGTGTGTGTGTGTGTGTGTGTGTGTGTGTGCGTGCATCTTCAACCTGCATCATCGCAAACCAGACGGGCCGCTCGACGTGCTGCACAGGTGCGTGCGTGCGTGTGTGTGCGTGTGTGTGTGCGTGTGTGTGCGTGTGTGTGTGTGCGTGTGTTTACATCTCCAACCTGCACCACCGCGAGCTTGACGGGCCGCTCAACGTGCTGCACAGGTGCGTGTTCTTCTTCCTCTAGGAGTCTCACATGCGCGTTTGTGTTTGCTAGCTAGGGGATTGCTAGATGTTGCTCGTTCTGTGCATCTTCAACCTGCACCATCGCGAACTCGACGGCCCGCTCGACGTGCTGCACAGGCGTGTGTGCATGTGTGCATGTGTGCATGTGTGCATGTGTGTGTGTGTGCATCTTCAACCTGCACCATCGCGAGCTTGACGGGCTGCTCGACGTGCTGCACAGGTGCGTGCGTGCGTGTGTGCATGTGTGTGTGTGTGTGTGTGTGTGTGTGTGTGTGTGTGTGTGTGTGTGTGTGTGCATCTTCAACCTGCACCACCGCGAACTTGATTGGCCGCTCGGCGTGCTGCACAGGTGTGTGTGTGTGTGTGTGTGCATGCATGCGTGTGTGTGTGTGTGTGTGCATCTTCAACCTGCACCACCGCGAACTCGACGGGCCGCTCGACGTGCTGCACAGGTGTGTGTGTGTGTGTGTGTGTTGTGTGTGTGTGTGCGTGAGTGTGTGTGCGCGTGTGTGTCTGTGTCTGTGTGTGCATGCATGTGTACGTAGGAGTGCGTGGGAGTTTGCGCGTGAGTGTGTACCACGCAGCCCAGCATGGGGCTGGCATTGCTACAAACGTGCGTGCTTGCCCCTCCATACACACATCCACACACACGCACGCACACACACACACAGGTTTGTGACCGAGTTCTGTGAGTTTGACTGGGACCGCTACTGCCTCAGCCTGCAGGGGCCCATCCCGCTCGCAACATTTCCGGACTACAAGGGTGAGTTTAGGGTTTAGGTTTTGTGGTTATAGGGTTTTCCGGTTTGGGGTTTAGAGGGAAGAAGGCAGGGATGGATGTGTGTGTGCGCGTGTGTGTGTGTGTGTGTGTGTGCATGTGCGTGCGTGTGTATGTCCATCCCGCTCGCGACGTTTCCGGACTACAAGGGTGAGTTTTGTTTTTGGTGGGTTTTCGGGTTTATGTTAAGAGGGAGGGAGGGAGGGATGTGCGCGTGCGCGCGTGTGCGTGTGTCTGAGCCTGCAGGGCCCATCCCGCTCGCGACGTTTCCGGATTTCTGGACTAGGGGTGGGTGGAGGGGGGGGGGAGGAAGGGAGAGAAAGAGAGAGGGAGGGAGAGAGAGAGAAAGGGAGAGAGAAAGGGACGGGAGGGAGAGGGAGGGAGAGGGGGAGAGGGAGAGAGCGGGAGGTAGAGAGAGAGGAAGGTTGAGAGAGGGAGAGAGGAAAAGAGGGGGAGGGAGAGAAGGACAGAGGGGGAAAGAGAGAGACAGGTGCTCGATGACCCCCTGCCCGCACACGTCGCGCACACCCGCGCGCACTACACCCCACAACCCCAAACCCTTCAAAGGGTTTTAGGCTTTCAGGGTTTTAGGGTTTTAACCCAGTTTTAGCCTCCTAAAGCCCTTAATCCCCCATCAAAACCATTCCCCCAAATAAACCCCGTGCGTGCATGCAGTCGAGACCCCGCCCCAGCTGCTCGACGACCCCTTGCTCACGCCCGCGCACGTCGCGCACATACGCGCGCACTGCACCCCACAAACCCTAAAACCTTACGCCCAAAGCCCTGAACCCCTTCTTTTTTTAACCCCCAAACTTGCGCAGTCGAGACTTCTCCCCAGCTGCTCGACGACCCCCTGCTCACGCCCGCGCACGTCGCGCACATACGCGCGCACTACGCGCACGCCGCGGGCGCGGCGGGCGCGGCGCCGATCGGCGCCGAGGCCAAGCCGTTCATGACCAAGTGCCTGAACATTCAGGTGTGAGACAAAGGGGTTGCAGCTCAATGCTTTGTGGTTTAGCGGGTGTAGAAACCCCTCCTGCGGGCGGCGGCGATGAGGCCAAGCCGTTTATGACAAGGTGCCTCAACATACAGGTGCAAAACAGGTGTGCGTTTAGGGTTGAGGGTCGTGCTGTAATACCAGAAACCTTTCTGTAAGTGTGCGGGGGGTAGTTACTTACGGGGGGTCAGTTGTGGGTCATGGATGGTTTTGTTTTTTTAGGGTTTAGGGTTTAGGGTTTAGGGTTTCTAAAAACCCTAAGAGGCATCGGGCGAGCGACACGAGTAACAGAGGACACACCTGCCACCAATTCGCCGTCCCTTTGCCTCTCCTCTTATTAGAAGAGTAGCCTGCTTAGCTGGAAACCCGGTGTTACTGTTACTGTTACTGTTTGCCTCTCCGACTCCGACTCAG
Source organism: Chlamydomonas sp. UWO 241 (assembly GCA_016618255.1). Classification (NCBI taxonomy): domain Eukaryota; kingdom Viridiplantae; phylum Chlorophyta; class Chlorophyceae; order Chlamydomonadales; family Chlamydomonadaceae; genus Chlamydomonas; species Chlamydomonas priscui. Next base: position 417,002 of record VFSX01000110.1, read on the forward strand.
CTCAGCTCAACTCAGTGGCAGCTCGGTGAAGAGCAGCTGTTGCAGAAAGTCGTGGGTCGTGGTTTTGTGGTTCATAGGGTTCTACGCCTATGAGGCGGGCGCGGGGCCGACCGGAGCCGAGGCCAAGCCGTTTATGACCAAGTGCCTCAACATTCAGGTGGGCCATGCAGGGGGGGGGGGGGGGGCACACGCGCATGCACTCACCACACGCACACACACACACACACACAGGACGCGCTGCTGCCGTCCAACAACCTCCGCCCCCCCCCCACACACACACACACACGCACACACACACAGGACGCACTGCTGCCGTCCAACAACCTCGGGCGCTCTGTCGCGCGGTGCAACCTGATGCGCATCCGCCGCGCGTTTGCGCACGGGTCGAGTGCGCTGGCAGGTCGGTGCAGTGTGTGTAAGAGTTTGTGTGTGTGTGTGTGTGTGTGTGTCTGATGCGCATCCGTCGTGCATTTGCGCACGGGTCGAGCGCGCTAGCAGGTCGGTGCAGAGTGTGTGTGTAAGCAAGTGTGTGTGTGTGTATATGTGTGTAAGAGTGTGTGTGTGTGTGTGTGTGTGTGTGTGTGTGTGTCGAATGGGCATTTGTCGCGTGTTTGCGCACGGGGCAAGCGCGCTGGTGGGGTCAGCACAAAGAGAGGGAGGGAGAGGGGAAGAGAGGGAGAGGGGAAGAGAGGGAGAGGGGACGAGAGGGAGAGAAAGAGAGAGGGAGAGGGGGAGAAGGGGATGGCCATTTTGTTTGTGGGGGGAGGGGGCTGCCTTGCGGGCGCAGCCACGGCGCCCCCAACTGCCTCACACACACACACACACACACACTCTCTCCCATAACACACGCCCCCACCCCACCACCCCACATAAAAAAGCCGCATATGCAGCCACCAAGGCCAAGCCCGACGCGCCCCGCGCGCTCGGCTCCCTCCCTCCGCACCCCTCCAACCTCCCACACACACACACACACACACAAAACACAGCGACCGCGCAGCCCTCAAGGCCAAGCCCGGCGCGGGCGCGCCCAGCGCGCTCGACGCGTTTTTCCGCAACACGTGCTCCCCCCCCCTCCCGCAACTGACACACACACACACACAAAACACAACGGCCGCGCAGCCATCAAGGCCAAGCCCGACACGGAAGCGCTCCGTGCGCTTGACGCGTTCTTCCGCAACACGTGGAACGCCAACTGCCCGCCGCCGCGCGGCCCGCCGGCGACGGCGACGGTCTCCGCCGTCGGCGGCAGCAACGGCGCGCGGCGCAAGGCGCAGCAGCACCAGCAGTTCCAGCAGCAGCACCAGCAGGTGGGCGTGTGTGTCTGCGTGGGTGTGCCTGCGTGGCTTCCGACGCGTGTGTCTTGTCTTGGTTCATGTGTACGTCATTAAGCTGTAATAGCAGCGCTCGGTGCGGGCCGCAGCAGCACTAGATGGGCGTGCTGTCTGCGTGACTCTGGGTGGCTTCGCTTAGGGACGCTTTCATCTTGTCCTAGTACATATACTTCACGTCAGCGGTAACAACGGCGCGCGGCGTGGGCCGCAGCAGCACCGGGTGGGTGTGTCTGCGTGGGTGTGCCTGCATGGCTCTGCGTGGCTGCGCTTTGAGTTGCGTGTGAATTGTTGCGTGTGAGTTGCGTGCATCTTGTCGTAGTACATGTCGTCGTACGCCGCGTCTGCCAGAGGCAACAACGATGAGCACTGACACCCTCCCCTCCCCCCCCCCAATGTGTGTGCGCCCACCAGAGCTTCCACGCCGCCCTCGGCGGGCTGCCGCCCGTGTCGGTGCCCAAGTTTGCGCCAATGTCCGCGCCCCCGTCGGTCGCGTGCACGCCGCACGGGGCGGCGCCGCCGCTTACGTACGCGCTGCCGCTGGCCAGCCCCAGGGAGCAGCAGCAGCAGCAGCAGGCGGCCGCCACCAACGGCGCCGCGTCCGCAGGCGCGGCGGCGGCCGAGCGCCAGCAGCAGCAGCAGCAGCAGGCGGGGGCCGCGGACGCCGAGCCGTCCGGCAGGGCGCAGCACCCCCGCCGCGGCGGCGGCGGTGCGGCGGCAGCCGCGGACGACGCCGCCGCTGTGTCGTACGGCGTGCCGGCCGCATCGGCCGTCGAGCAACCATCCGCGACGGCCGCCGCGACCGGCGGGGGGGAGCCGCCGCCGCCGCCGTCGCAGTCGCAGCAACCAGCGGCGGCTGGCCAGCCCGCGCCGCCTCCCCCGCCGCCGCCCCCGCCGTCCTCGTCGGCGCCCCGTGGCGCCCCCATGTCGACGGCAGCGCCGCACGCGATCTCGCCGCCGCCGCCGCCGTCGTCCGCGTGCGCGTCGTCGCCGGCCGCCTCGTACGGCCAGTCCCCGACCGGCTCGTCGCCCGCGGGCGGCTCGTCGCCGGTCGGTTCACTGGGGGTAGGCTCGCATTCGTCGCACGCGTCGCAGCACATGGCGTCCCCGCCCGGCCGGACCGCGGGCCCCGCGGCGCCGGTGCCCGTGCCGGGGCCGCTGCTGATGCTCGACGGCGCGCCGAACCTCGCGCACCCCGGCATCCAGATGTTCATCCAGGAGGTGCTCGCCGCGCAGATGGCGGCGCAGGCGCACGCGCACGCGCACGCGCACGCGCACGCGGCGGCGGCCCTGAGCGCGGGCGGGGGGCAGCAGCACTACGGGGAGGGCGCGGGCGGGGGCCTGGGCCGCGGCGGCGGCGGCGGCGGAGCGCCGCACGAGCAGCAGCAGGGGTGGCAGGCGCATGCGCAGGGCGGCGCGCAGCAGCAGGCGGCGCAGTGGGAGCGGCACGCGCTGCAGATACAGGAGCAGCTCGCGCGCCTGGCGTACAGCGGCGGCGGTGGCGGTGGTTTCGACGTGCGCGGCGGCGCGCCGTTCCCGCCCCCGCTGGCAGACGCGAGCGCGGCGGCGGCGGCGATGGCGATGGGCGCTGCCGCCGCGCCGTTCCCGCCTCCGCTGGGTGAGCCGTCGCTCCTGCTGCTGGGCGGTTCGCCGCACCCCGCGGCAGCGGAGGGCGGTGGGGGTGGTGCTGGCGTCGCCCCGGCCTCGCCGGATGCAGAGGGCGGCGGCTCGGATGCAGGACAGCAGCAGCAGCAGCAGCCGCGGCAGCACGACGTGCTCGCGAGCGACTGGGCGCTGCTGAGTGCGAGCCTCGCCGTCGCGCGCGCGTGCCTCGCGGTCGCGGCGCAGGGGCACGCCAACGGGGGCGGCGCGCACGCGCGCGGGGGGGGCGCGCACGCGCACGCGCACGAGCACCACCACGTGGTTCACCACCCGCGCGGGCTGCGGCCGCGCCCTGCGTCCGCCAGCGGCGTGCCGCCCGGTGGCGTGGGTGGAATGTCTGCTGCGCCGTCGCCAGCGCCGAGCGAAGATAGGGCAGCGGGGGCGCTGGGTGCGGGAGCAGCTACAGTGGTATGAACAGCAGAGTAGTCAAGGCCAGTGGCTAGGGGGTGGGGGGAGGTCGTTCGTCAGGCGTGCGTTGTAGCCAGCATCGTAGGCTAGGGTTTGACAGGGCTTACAGGTACGCGCCCAGAGGACCCCGCGGCGTGAGTTAAGGCCTCGACTACACGGCTAGTTGAGCTCTACTTAGAGAGCCCGCAATGCCACGCAGCGCGCCAGCCTACCGGGATCGCAGGCTAGTGTTGTGACCGGTGGCGTGTGTAACCACCGCCACCCGCCCGATTGCGGCGCTGCAGCACCATGCCTCTGCTTGGTGTTGTCATCAGGGTCGTGTGCTGAGGCAAGTGGGTGAGCATCGTGAGCTGCGTTGGTGTGGAGCAAGGCCTCTCATGAGAGGACTGATCAGTCTGGGGAGGAGACGTTGTGAATGTGAGTGGGCGGGGGGTGGGGGACGCCTGTGCTCGACAGTGCAGAGGGCGTGCAGGCTTGACATGGCCAGCCACTGCAGTTGGTCAGGTGGGGCAGGGCGTCTACGCTCGACGAGGATTTGCAGCTGACCAACTGGAGCTGCTTTCGCTGCAGAAGCTGGAGCGCCGCGGAGAGGGCGCCAGAGTGCGACGCGCAAGCGCAGCTCAGGTACAGCGCCTCGTTGAGAAGCGCAGAGTAGGACGGAGTGGCTAGGTGCTGGTCGCGGCTGCGTGGCTGCAGGGGCGTCCACCAGCGGGCAATCGTCGCGCCACGTCTGCTCGCGTGTGTGTGTGCAAGGTCACACGATATGCGTGTGTGTTTGTGATGATGATGATGATGAATTTTACAGTCGTGTGTGACGAGCCTAGTGTGTGTGTGGTCGATTCTACAGTCCGTCGGACGCCTTTGATGGCGCATTGTGTGTGTGCATGCGTGTGTGTGCGTGTGTATATGGGGACATCCGCCGCGGCTTGTGCTCCCCTCGCACAAATTCATGCCGGCCAAAACTGCTCCCCTGCCTGCGGGGGGCAGCGCCGCGGTGAGCCACGGCGGGAAGGTGGTTTGCACGGCCGTGTCGTGGTGGGGAAGCTGCCGTGCAAGCTGGCGGTGGTGCTGCAGCTGCGGGTGGATGTGGACAAGCGGCGGGTGCGGTGGGCCTCGGGCCGCGCCGGGGGGGTGATGCGCACAACCCACGTGCAAGTCTCCTCGCGTGTGCCGGTGCTGTGGCGGCTGTCGGCCCTCAACGCTCGCAAGGAGCCCATCTGGCGGCAGGGTGAGTGGCCCCAGTAGCGCGGTGGAGGCATGGTGGAGGTCAGGCGCTGGACCTCGGGCCGCGCGGGGGCCCGTGCGCGACCTGCACGCAAGTCTCCGCGGGCTGGAGGCGGCGTTGTCGGTGCTGCAGCGGCTGCCGCTCGTCACCGCCCACAAGGAGCACATTTGGCGGCTGTGGGTGAGTGAGTGGTTTAGGTGTGCCCGTGCGGCCGGCGGTGCCGCGAGGAGGACGTGACGGCGTGGCGTGCGTGCGCACTGCTTTGGGGTGGCGGAGGTGGCTGTGATGGCTGCTGCTGCTGCTTGCTGCCCTCCCTGCCCCTACTCCAGTGGCCACGCGCTGCCAGGTGTGGCTGCTGCAGCCCCCCCCCCCCCAGGTGTGGGTGCTGGCGTGTGGGCGGTGGTGGCAGCGCTCATGGTTGCTGCCATGGAGCACGGCCACTGCCACCTGTGACGCACTACGTGCCCGCGTGACGGTGTGCTACCTCTTGGTCGCGCGGCGGTGGCCCCCGCCCCCGAGGTGGGCGGCTGTGGTGGGCCCTTCGGTGGAGTGGTGGACGGGGCTGCTTTGGCCCATTCACGGTCCTGGCTTTACAGTCGGTTTTGCCTAGGGTCAGCCTCTGACTATTTCTGGACTGCCTGGGCTGCAGCCAAGGTGCTCAGCCCTTTGGAAATTGGCGCCCGCCGCCGCGTGTGGGTACTACCGCTTCCGAGGGGTTCCCCCTCCTTTGACTTTTGGCAGGTCTCCTGCTTAATCAATCCATTGATTATCCTGCAGGAGGATCCAGCTCCTGGAGCTTTGACTCCAGCAGGAGGACCCAGCACATCCACAAGGTTGGGGGCTTTTTAGTAATATTTCCCCACACAATATGCCCCCCCAAACAGGATCAAGCCCGGTTATTAGCCATACTTGCGTTGCTCCTGACGCAACGTATTTTGTCGTTCGCGCGTCCACGGCGCTGCACCAGCGGCCGATCCTCGGCTCTAGTTGTTCAGTGACTGCTATGGTTCCGAGGAGACGGCGGTGGCGGCGGCGGCTGTGCGGGTTGCTGCAGCCGCCGTGGACGGCGTCAGCCTGCCCGTCTGCCTGGCTATGAATCTCGTGCGCTTTGTGCACGACGTCTCTGGCCGGGATAGGCCGGCTGGTGGCGGGGTCGTGTCCGCGTCGTTCCTCAACGCCAAGCCTGCCGTCGGGGGCATTGGTGTGGAGCCGCGCCGGGGCGGCGTGCTACGTGTGCTCTTTACCGTGGCGTCTGACGCTGTGGCCGACACCGTCGTGCGCTCCCGCCGCAACCTGCGCGACGTGGACCCGTCGGCTGCCGTCTTCGACGTCCTCAGTGACCGCGAGGAGGCGCAGCACCGGGCGCTGTGGCCCGCTTTCCTCGCCGCCCAGGCTGCGGGGAAGCGGGCGCAGTTCCACCGCGCACGCCTCGTGGTTGACGGCGAGTGGGTGGCTGCACCTGTTTGCTAAGTTGCATCCCCTCTGGGGGTGTGTTGAAGGGGAGGTGGCGCCACACGCGTGCAGTGGCGGGTGCGGTGTGGTCGCTGAGTAGAGTGCTGCGGCGGGTGTGCTACCAGCCCCGCTTCCAGTGGTTTGGGGGAGGGCTTTTTGGTCCCTTCCTGGTTTTATACCTTGGGCCCGCCCTCTGGCCACAGGAGGGGTTGGGTGTGAAGCCTGCACTGTGGTGCTGCTTGCTTGGTGCCCGCCACTACGTGGTTGGCGCTACCGTGGGCTACTTTTGTAGCTTGACCTTTTTGGTGGGCCTCGTGCCTGCTCTCTTAAGTCCCGCTGGAGGTATGGAACCGAACGTGTGACCGCCGGTAGTGGATTGTAAACTCTCATCATCATCTAGTTCGCGCGTCCACGCCGCCGTCGTCTCTTGAACGGTGAGTGCGCGCACTTGATGGAGCGCTAGCCCTGGGCCAGTCCCCTACGAGTGTGCACATGCCTAGCTTGGGCCCGGGCATAGCTTGCCCAGCTTGCAGAGTCAAGCATAGTATATGCCACATTGGGCCACCTCCTCCTTCCCCCCGCACGCCGCACGGGGACCCAATCGTGCAACAAGCAACGCAGCGGATCGTGCCATGGCCAGCAGTTCCACCTGCAGCGGTGCATAGCGTGAGAGCAGCTGGGTGCGCGCGGTTTACGCTCGCACGCGTACGCGCAGATACGTAGCGCAGCGCAAAGCTATTGCTATTGGTGATGTCGCTGGGGTGAGAACGCCTTTCCTGAAGGCGCGGGTCGTCTGGGTGCCGTCTGGGTCGTCTGGGTGCCGCCAGCTTGGACACCTTCACCCACACGTACTGGGCAACAACAAATCCTTTCTGGTGGTGAGTGGTCACCCGCAAGTAGAACACAGTGTGTGGGCGCACACTCATATGCACGTGTCTGTGAGGTTGTCCCCCTACCGTAAAAAAATGCCCCTCGCCTTTGCGCCTAATTAATTGCTGGAAGCCTGGCGCAGAAATTGGGCGCAGAATTGAATTAATCATTCAAGATTCGAAACCTGTAACCACTACCACTTGAAGCGAATGTGAAAAAAGACGGAAAGCACTGTTTTTGCTATAGATACCAATGTGAATTTGGAAACAAAAAAGAGTAATATTTTCTGACCAACGCGACGCACGCAACAAAAAAACACCCCCTCGTTTTTGGTGGACGGGTCGGTGGACGGGTCGGTGGACGGAGATGCAGAACGCGTCCCGAAAATCACGATGAATTATTAAACGGGGGGGGGGGGAAGTTGAGGAGTAGCCTGCTTAGCTGGAAACCCCGTGTTACTGTTACTGGGGGGGGGGAAGTTGCAAAGGCAAGGGGCAATTCCGGTACGTGAGTGCGAGTGCGTGTTTGTGTGTGTATAGGCAACACTGGCGCTTGCCTCGCACTGATGTTTCCTCTCCAACGATGCGAGCCAGGTATGTTGAGAGCCCCCGTGGCGTGTGCCCCACACACCCTACATGCATGCACAGAGATGGCACCCACTCACTACCTCCCATGCCGCGCGTGTCAACGGCCCACCTGACCTGCTATCCCGGCTCCCAATGCACCGTGTGTGCAGGGTTGACCTGGGTAAGAACTCCGACCTCTCCCTCACTTCGAACAACGACTTCGTCGTGACGTCCATTGTGGTCCAGGGGCGTGGCGACCAGAACACAGACATCACGGGTGAGTTGGGCCCGGCCTCTCTGGCAGCGCGTAGTAGCATTGAGCCCTAAGCGCAAAACCTCGGTTGTGGTGCCGTGGCCACGTTGTGGACCGCTCGCCCCCCCCCCCCCTTACCACCACATACGCGCAAACATGCACACACTCACCGCCCCCATACCCCCCCCCCCACACACGCCCACACACACACACGCATGCCCCCCCCCCCACACACACCCGCACACACACACCCCATGCCCCCTCCCCCCCTCCACACACACACCCGCACACACACACACGCATGCCCCCCTCCCCCCCCATACACCTGCACCTGCACCCACACACCTACCCCTCACCCCCCCCACACAACTTGTTTCAGACCACATCTCGAAAACGTGTGCTCCTCCCCCCCCCATCACCACCACTGATTTCAGAACGCCTCAAGAACCTTCGTATCAGCGTGGGCAACACCGACCCTGCCGATTACGTCCCTGCAACCACAAGTGTGGCTGAACCGGTGCTCAACACCATCAACCCTGGTGGCTTCAAGCTGGTGGCTTCGGACGACACACCGTTTACCTTTACTCCTCCTAGCCGTTTCCCCGGCGAAATCAGGTGGGCTGCCTTTGGGTGTGGCATCAGTCACACATGCGTGGCTCCATTTGGGAGGATGTTCCCACGTGCAGCAAAGTCCGTGTGTGATCAGGCGCCGTGCTTTGCACTTTGCACTTGGCCAGCAGGCCCATGAGTTAGTGCCGTGTGTCGACGCAAAAACGAGCCTCTAGCGACACGTCTCGCTTTGTGCCACCGCCCCGCCTCCCTCTCTCCCCCTCTCCCCCCCTGCCCCCCCTCTGACATGCTGCCTGACCCTCTCCCCACACCACCACCGCCCATAGGACGTACTCAAAGGCGGCACTCGGCCCAGACGAGTTTGTCGAGGCGACTGGGCGCTACGTTTCCATCCAGCTTGTGCCCGCAGGCAAAGTTCTGTCGCTCGTCGATGTCAAGGTCTATGGTGAGACCGCTGCGCCTGAAGACGCACATGTGTTGCTAATTGAGAGTTGACCGGGGGGAGGGGGGGATGGGGGGGGGGCAAGCAGAGTGTGCAACTTGAGAGTGCACACACCCACAAATGTGGCCCCTGCCATGGCCACCCCACGTGTGAACAATGGGTGGTTCCGTGTAACGGGGACCTGCACACACACATGCACACACACACACACACAGTACACATGCAGCACACATGCAGCACACACACACGTAGCACACACATGTGGCACACACACACACGCACACACACATGCACGCAGCACACTCAAACCCACACTCACACCCACACAGCACACACACACACACACACCCTTCCCACCCCACAGGCTACTCAGCCTCGGCCAAGGCCGCGTACGACGCCGCGCCCCTTCCGTCAGCGCCAACCAAGAAGTAAAACTCTGCGCGCGCCTCCCGCATGGCCCGGGAGCGCGTCCTCGTGCGACGAGGGCAAGTCGTGCCGCGCGTCGAGGGGGTGACTCTCCAGGCGGCACCGCGTTGCCCCCCCCCCCCCGCCCTCCACCCCCGTCCCTCTGATGCTCGTTTTTGCTGCTTTTCTTTGATGTCCGCTTCTTGCTGCTGCTGGCCTGGCTCAGTAGGCGCAAGCACCGTCCCTCCGGTGCTCGTTTTCTGCTCTTCTTTGCTGTCCGCTTCTTGCTGCTGCTGGCCTGGCTCAGTAGGCGCAAGCACCGGCCCCCTGGTGCTCGTTCCGGCTTTTCTTTGCTGTCTGCTTCTTGCTGTTGGCCTGGCCCGGTTGGCGCAAGCACCCCTCTTCATCACCACCCACCAACCATAAAGTGCATGCGGAGCATGCCTGCGTGCACACCGTGTGCACGCATCAGCGATACTGTCTCCCCCGGGGTGTTGACAGGGAGCTCCTGATTGCAAGCGATAGGCACGCGCGCACCCACGCGCGTGCGAGTGGCTGATTTGGCATACAAGAACCTGGCCTCTCAGTGCCGATACTTCACCAATCCCAGGCTACTATTACTAGTGCTTGCAAGCACTGGAGTACTACCCTGTGGGTGCTAGTGCTTGACAGAAGTAGTACCCCCAGGCTAGCACCAGTGCTTGAAAGCACTAGTAGCTCCAGGCTCAAGAGCCTGGGGGGGGGGGGCACAGATTGAGAGCCTACATGCCGCGTGCGAGTGGGCGCAGAACACTTCATCACATGCTATCACTAAGCGCACTATTGAGGCCGACGCTCGGCCGTGTCGAGTGCTGCCAGCCAGTGATTCCCCTGCGAGCCGTATACCGCTCCGAGCCGGATGTCCCATTTCCCAGAAACCCACCCCACACTTAGTGGGTGAGGGCGTGGAGCGACTCAGGGACCACTGCCGCCAGCCTCACTCTATACGTTAGCGAGCACTCCTCGTCCGAATCTCTGCGGGCAGCTCCTCCCCACGGACCATGAGGAGATCCGGAGCCGCCGAGCTCCGGTGCCGTTGACCATAAACCATATCACAAGCCCCTCCATCCGACTCTCTGGCGCCAGACATGCCCCAGACACCGTAGAGGAAGCCCATGTGGTCAGATAAACACGCACCTCTATTACACCAGGCTTCCCGCCGCCTTGACACGCCCCAGGGACCATGATGTAGAGGGATCCGCCAATCTGTAAAAAATGTGGACCAAAAAGGCCTCCGCTGCCTCGGCGCTCGCCAGAACAGACGGGGCCAGCCGTGCGGGGGGCATGCAGGGTTGGTGCCAAGTGTTCAGCACGAATGGTGGTGGTGGTGGGTGGGTGTAACATACTCGCCTTACTGGCGATATGTTAGATGTAAGGGCCAACGGCTCTGCATCGTACACCATGGAACCTTTTGGCCTATGTTAACGTGGGGGTGGGGTGGGATGGGGGGCAGGATAGCGACACTACTGCCCTCTCTACTGAACCTTTGGCCAGGCGGCCCACACACCGTGTCGTTGCCCACGCATGTGGAAATGCCGATTCCAGTCTCTGCAAGGATGCGGGTGCTGGAGCTGCCACCCCTGAAGGGCAGGCAGGTAGTCAGGTAGGCCAGGCAGGCAAGGCACACCAAACAACCCCAGGATGCAGGTGCTGGAGCAGCCACCCCTGAAGGACAGGCAGGCAGGCAGGCAGGCAGATCAGGCAGGCCAGGCCGGCCAGGCAGGCCAGGCAGACCAGAGGCCAGGCAGGCCAGACACGCCACGCAGGCCTGCGTGGCAGGCAGGCAGGCAGGCAGGCAGACAGTCAGGAACCCATTTCAAACACTGGTGCATGTGGGGGAGCGCATATACAGGAGCAAATGATCGTGATGCCGAGCTGGGAGCTCGCCAGAAGTTGAATAACTGGGTGTCCCGCCGGCCGGCTGGCGGGCGTCTAGACGTAATTTGATATAACGAACACGGAAAGACACAGAGAAGGCATAGATCCCAGCGTCCATTCCCAGTACGTCAGCGCGGGGGGGTGGGGGGTGTCTTACTTTTTGGTGTAAATTTGGAGGCACGAGCAGCGCTGCGCGCGGCGGCCGAGGAGGAGACGAGGGGGTCCTCATTATGCACACTACCTCACAGGTTGGGACAGAGAATTCAATGGCGTGTGCCGGCACACACACACTTGGGAAGGCATTGGCATTGGGGATGGTAGTGAGGTGAGGTGAGGGCTGGAGGAAGACTAGTAGGTGGGATGGCGTGCGGGGTGGGTGGGTGGGGGGACTCATGGATGCACGAGGGACCCGATCATCGTAAGAGGGCACAACCAACCACGGCTTGGGCCCTTCTCGCCCTGGCACGCAGTCCTTTATGGTCTCAGCGTCAGCCCACACTTATCAGTGGGCACTGTTCGATGCAAACTGTATTCCATAGCTCCTCATTATAGCCTGCCGACCACTGCTATCACACACGAATATGGCAGTGCCAGCAAGCACGACTCACTAGCGGAGCAGCAGTTGGAGGAGAGGCGCGCAAGAGCAAGGGGTCTCGCCCCCTCCCCGTCTGCAGGCGACATGGGAGGCCTGGAGGATGGCGAGGGCCGGGAGCAGGTGAACAGCAGCACCGATGATGACGAGATGGTGGTGGAGCGCGACGCGGCCGATGCGGCATGCGTTGACACGCGTTGCGTTTTGACTCCATGCACGCAGGGTCCGCAGCCCCCTGCGCTCCACAAGGCGCTGTACCTGCAGCCGCGCATGACGGCTAACATGCGATCTCCCAAGAATGCTGGCAAGCCTGGCTCGCCATCGTCGTCGCCCGGGGTGGGTGCCTGCATGCGACTGTTGCATGGTTGCACGACTCACGAGCGAACAGCAGCGCGGGGCGTGCCTGGCTCCCCACGCACACGTGTCGTTGCTAATGGAAGTCCCATGCATGTGCTGCGCGCGTAGAAGACGACTCTCCCACCGATCGTGTCTGACAAGGCGAACACGCTCCGCTCCAACCTCAAGACGCTGCTCGTGAAGCGCAAGGTGGGACGCAGCGGGCATGACGACAGGGCTATGGTACCAATGACGCCGTGATGCGAGGGCCCCCTCTCGCGTCGGGGCGTCGGGGCCTGTTGTGAGAGTCACCAGGTGTTGTGAGTGTCTCCCTGCTTGCGTATTTGGCCTACTGACCCAGCCATCACCCTACGCAGGACCCCCTGAACGACAACGCCACCCCAGGGAGCCCCAGACCGGATGTGGAGCCGCTGGGTGGTCTGGGCGCGCTGCGCAAGGGGCCAGCGCTGCGAGGCATGATCACGGAGGATGCGCCGGGTGCGTGTGTCTGCGTGCTGTGCATGTGTGCTTGTGGGGTTGGGGTTGGCACGGCCCTCTGCACACACACATGCATGCCGTGCATGCCTGCAGCGGTGTTGCGTGTCGCATGGCGCCATGCGAGCATGGTGCATGCTGGCGCCGCTACCCACCCCTTGTGGCGTGCCGCGGCGTGCTCCCACGCGGCCGGCCATGCGCGCAGGTGCGCCCGTGCCAGCTGCACAGCCAGCGCAGCCCAGGTCGAGCGCTTTTGACGCGGCATCGCGCGTGGCAGACGCCAACATCAGCCTGCCATACGTCAAGTGAGTGCCGGCATGTGCAGCGCTCGGCGATGCTGCCTGGCACCGGCACGCGGGCGCGCACAGCACTGTCAGGCATGCCTGCACACTCGCGGCGGCGCGTGCCTGCGTGCATCGGCACGCACGCTCGCTGTGGGCCGTGTGGGCCCCGCCCACGTGCCGACACACGCTCCTGCCCGCGCCTGTGCCTGCCTGACACACACACACACACACACACACACACACACACACACACTGTAAATGCGCATGGAAGGTGTGTGTGTGTGTGTATGTATGTGTTTCAAGTGTGTGTGTGTGTGTGTCGATCGTGCGTTTGGTGGGCAGACACACACACACACGAACCTCCTGCGCAGGCTCATCCACACGCTGCGCGAGTATCCCACGACCGAGGACTTTGCATACCTGCGGCGCCTGGATGCAAAGGCGAGCGTGTACGACCCGTACGCGCTGGAGGTCACGCCGTATGCGCTCATTGACAAGGTGTGTGTGGGGTGGGGCGGTGTGGGGTGTGTGGGAGGGGGTGCATGTGGTGGGGGTGCGTGAGTCTACACCATGTCTGTGCGCGGCGGCATCACGCACTACTAAACCCTCACCCTGAATCCCTAAACCCCAGCCCCCCTAAACCCAGAAGCCCTAAACCCTCAACCTGCGCCCAATGCCAGGCCGACTTCTACACTATGTCAGTGCGCGGCATCACGCACTATGTCGACGGGCTCTCGTACGACTTTGCGACGCTCGACCAGTGGGAGCGCGAGCTGCGGCAGTTTGGGGCGCTCAAGGCGTTCAAGGTGGGCCCAGCTTTGCCCAGCTGTGATGCTGGGGTGTGCTGTGCTGTGCTGTTGCTGTGCCGCGCTACGCTGCGCTGTGCTGTGCCGCGCTGCGCTATGCTGTGCTCGATCAGTGGGAGCTGGAGCTGTGCCAGTTTGGGGCGCTCAAGGCGGTCAGGAGGCGGTCCGGGCCTGTGCCATGTCGCTGCGCTGCGCTTGATCAGTGGGCGCTGGAACTGCGCCAGTTTGGGGCGCTGAAGGCCAGGAGGCGGGCTGGGCCTGTGCCATGTCGCAGCGCTGCGCTGCGCTGCGCTGTGCTGTGCTCGATCAGTGGGCGTTGGAGCTGCGCCAGTTTGGGGCGCCGCAGGCGGTCAGGAGGCGGGCTGGGCCTGTGCCATGTTGCTGCGCTGTGCTGTGCTCTGCTGTTCAATCCTCTGCTGGACTTACACCCCCCGCCACCTCCCCCCACCCCCAGATCTTCCGCATGTACAAGCTTTGGAAGCCGTTCCGGATCTGGCGCAAGGCGGTGTCGCAGACCAAGTTTGTGCACGTGCGCTGACCCCCTCCCCCCCCACCCCACCCCACTCCCAGATCTTCCGCATGTACAAGCTGTGGAAGCCGTTCCAGATCTGGCGCAAGGCGGTGTCGCAGGCCAAGTTTGCGCACGCGCGCGCCGTGCTCGAGAAGAACCTGTTTGTGCTCTCGCCGACGTTCAGGGCACGGGTCGCGCAGGTGTGTGTCTCTGTGTGTGTGTGTGTTTGTGTGTGTGTGTGTTTGTGTGGATGCTGCTCATTGGTGGGGTGGGGAGCCACAAGATCAGAGGAGCCACCTACAACAACTCCTGGATGTTCCCCTCGTACTGTCCATGTTGCTTGCTTTTGCAAGGGGGGGGGGGTCGAAAATTTATTTGAGCCATCAAGTGGAGGGGATCATTTTTCGTCAATTTTAGTCGTTTTGACGCCCCAAATTGCGATTTTCGACGATTTGTATTTGTTTCTGAGCTTCGCGGGGATGGTCAAAACGACAATTGTTTGCAAAAGCAACCACCTCCACTTCCCCACACCTCCCCACACCAATCCAATCCTTGCTGCTTGCCGCCTTTCACCCCTTTCGTTCTCCACCTTCCACCCACCCCCTCCCACACACACGCACACACACGCGCGCAGTTCCACGGCCTATGCCACGACCTTTCAACAATGCGTCTGCACGCGTGCGAGGCTGGGCAGACGTACACACTCGACGGGTTTGTGGAGCGACACGAGGTGCGTGTATTGTGTGTGTGTGTGCGTGTGCATGTGTGTGCGTATGTGAATGTGTGTGTGCATGTGCATGTGTGTGTGTGCATGTGTGTGTGAGTGTGTATGTGCGTGTGTGCGTGTGTTGTGTGTGTGTGTGTGTATGTGTGAGCGGCAGCTGCCGCTGGATGTCGTGCGTGCTGCACACACGCGTGTGTGTGTGTGCATGTGTGTGAGCACGTGTGTGCATGTGTGTGTGTGTGCGTGTGCGTGCGTTTGTGCCTGTGTGTGTGAGTGTGCATGTGTGTGTGTGTGTGTGTGTGCGTGTGCATGTGTGAGCGGCAGCTACCGCTGGAGGACAGGCGCGCTGCGTACACGTGTGTGTGTGCGTGTGTGTGTGCCTGTGTGCATGTGTGCATGTGTGTGTGTGTGTGTGTGTGTGTGTGTGTGTGTGAATGTGTCAGGGTGCTTGATTGTTAGCCACCCCTAAAAAATAGCACACTGCGGTCTGCCTTCCTGAATCAGTATCGTTTCGAATGCCCTGAAAAGTCGTGAAACCAATAAAAACCGTCCAACCAATAACCTCCGACCAAAAACCTCCAACCACGAACGTCCGAACATAGGTTAACGATCTGCCTCCACAACCACCAACCAACCAACCACCAACCAACCAACCTCCAACCAACCAACCACCAACCAACCACCGACCAACCAACCACCAACCAACCAACCACCAACCACCAACCAACCACCAACCACCAACGTGCAACCAACCAACCAACCAACCAACAACTTACAACCAACCAACCAACAACCAACAGGTGCACCGTGCGGCGTGTGAGGGGCAGCTGGAGGAGTTCCACAACAGGGTGGGTGTTAGGGTTAAGGGTTTTGAAACCCTGAACAGGGTTCAAAGGTTTAAGGCTTGAGGGTATCAGGCTTGTTGCACGTCACAAACACTCACACACACGCACACACACACACACACACACACAAAAGCACACACACACACACGCATACAGCACCATGCATGTGAGGCCGATCTCTCGTCTCTCTCTGTCTCTCTCTCTCTCTCTCTCTCCCTCTCGTTCTCTCCCTCAAAAAAAAATGGCGTTTTTAATTTTATTTTAAACACACGCACGCCATCCAAGGCATCTGACGTACTGTAAAATCGGCCACGCACAAACACACACGCTCGACACGGCACCGTGCTCGATGCGTGTGATGCCAATCTCTCTTCCTCTCTCTCTGTCTGTCAATCTGTCTCTCTCTGTCTCTCTCTTTTCTCTGTTTCTTGCTCATGCACGCACACGCGCACACGCAAGCGTACAACACCGTGCTCGATGCGTGTGAGACTGATATATCATCTCTCTTTCTCTCCCTGTCCCTCTGTCACTCTCTCTCTCACTCTCACACACACACACGCACACACACGCACACTTGCACAAGCAGGCATACGACAGTGTGCTCGACACATGTTAGGCCGATCTCTCTCTCATTATTTCCCCCACACGCACACACACAGGCGTACGACACCGTGCTCGACGCGTGTGAGGCCGATCTCGAGGTCCTCGAGGAGCGCCTTGCTGAGCTGGGTGGCCTGAAGCATGGTGTGTGTGTGTGTGTGTGTGTGTGTGTGTGTGTGTGTGTGCATGTTCATGCGTGTGTGTGTGTGTGTGCGCGCGTGTGTTGGTGTTGGTGCTGGGCAGCATTCAACACCCCTCCACACCCTTCCACACCCTTCCACACCGCTCCACACCCACCACACCCGTCCACACCCATGCACACCTGTTCATACCCCTCCACACCCGTCCACACTCTCCCCCCAATCCACACTCCACACCTGTCCACCTGTTCATACCTGTCCACACCCATTCCAAAATCCACAGGCAACGGCGCCGACGCCGACGGCCACTCGCACAGCCGGGCTTCGTGCCCGGGCGCAGAGCACTCGCACGCACCCCTCCACACCTGTCCACACCCATCCACACCTCTTCACGCCCATTCCACACCCATTCCACACCCGGCAGGCGACGGTGCCGACCGCGACGGCCACTCGCACAGCCGAGCGTCGAGCCCCGGCGGAGAGCACTCGCACGCGCCCATGCACACCCCTCCACACCCCTCCACACCTCTTCACACCTGTCCACACTCATTCACACCTCTTCACACCTGTCCACACCCATTCCACACCAGCCCAACCACAGGTGGCGGCGCCGACGCCGACGGCCTCTCACACAGCCAGACAGTCGAGCCCCGGTGGAGAGGTCTCGCACGCGCCCATCCACACCCATCCACACCCGTCCACAGCCATCCACACCCCTCAACACCCGTCCACACCCGTCCACACTCACCCCAATCCACACTCCACACCCTTGAGGCAAGGGCACCGACGCCGACGGCCACTCGCACAGCCGTACGTTGAGCCCCGGCGGAGAGCACGCGCACGCGCCCCTCAACACCCATTCACACCTGTCCACACCCATTCCACACCCGGCAGGCGACGGTGCCGACCCCGAGGGCCACTCGCACAGCCGAGCGTCGAGCCCCGGCGGAGAGCACTCGCACGCGCCCTCGAACGCCGGGACCCTCAACGTGTTTGCCGGCACGCATGGCGCGCGCGCCAGCAGCGTGCAGGGCGCGCTGTCTGTCGCTGCCACCGAGGCTGCCAAGGTGTGTGCGGGTGCATGTGGTGTGTGTGTGTGTGTGGTGTGCGCATGTGTGTGTGTATGTGTTGGCTGCCAAGGTGTGTGTGTGTGTGGTGTGTGTGTGTGCATGTGTGTGTGTGTGTGTGTGCGCGTGTGTGTGTGTGTGTGTGTGCATGTGTGTGTGTGTGCGAGTTTGTGCATGTGTGTGTGTGTGTGAGTGTGCGTGCGGTAGCCAGCGGCGTGCAGGGCGCGCTGTCTGTCGCTGCCACCGAGGCTGCCAAGGTGCGTGTGTGTGTGTGTCTGCGTGTGTGTGTGTGTGTGTGTGTGTGCACACACCCACACCCACACCCACATACACACATGCACACACACACACGCATGCACACACACACACACACATGCACACATGCACGCGCACACACACATGCCCGCCCCCCCCCCACACATGCACACACGCCCCCCCCCACAGGCTGCCGCGAGCGAGTTTGCGTACACCGTCGGCGCGGCGCGGCGCAGCGAGCAGCGCCGCATCCTCAACTTTGTTCGCATGACCGACTACGTGATGTGCGACACGCTGCAGACGGTGCTGCTGGAGAGCGTGCGCGAGGTGTGTGTGTGTGTGTGTGTGTGCATGACCGACTACGTGATGTGCGACACGCTACAGACGGTGCTGCTGCAGAGCGTGCGCGAGGTGTGTGTGTGTGTGTGTGCACGTGTGTGTGTGTGGGGGGGGGAGGGGAGGGGGAGCGCACGAGCGTTCCCATCATTCGAGACCGTACTGCCCTCCCCTCCCTCTGAAGCGCCCTCGCTGCATGCTCCCTCCCATCTCTCTCTCTCATCCCCTCTCTCTCTCTCTTTCTCGCCTCTCTCTCCCTCCTTCCCTCTGCCTCCCCCCCCCCCCCTTTCTCTTGTCTCGCTTTCTCTCTCCTTGCCTCTCTTGCTTCGCGTGCCTCTCTCTTTCTCTCTCCCTCTTGCCTCTCTCTCTCTCTCTCTCTCTCTCTCTCTCTCTCTCTCTCTCACACCCACCCACCCACACAACACTCCAGGTTCTCGGCGCAACCCTCCCCCCAGCCAAGCAGGAGGAGCCAGAGTCACAGGACGATGACGACGACGCGGAGAGCGCCGACGGCGACTACCAGATGCGTGCCGCCGAGCCGTCGGACACAAAGGATGCGCCGTCCAAGGTGGGCGCGGGTGTAGGGTTGACTGGCAGGGGTTGTTTAGATGTCCACTGTGGTTGTGCCGTGCTGTGGTTGTGCCGTGCTGTGCGCCAATGGTGGCTACCAGATGCGTGCCGCTGATGCGTCTGACGCAAAGGATGCGCCGTTCAAGGTGGGCGCGTGTTTAGGGTTGACTGGGGGGGGGGGGGGGGTAATTAAGCCACTGGCGTGCTGTGGTTTTGCCGTGGTGTGCGCCGATGGCGATACTACCAGATGCACGTGTCGGACGCGTTGGACACGCAGGATGCGTCGTCCAAGGTGTGTAACCAAGGATGTGTGCCGCGATGTGTGCCGCGATGTGTGCCACGATATGTGTCACGACGTGTGTCACGATGTGTGCCACGACGTGTGTCACAATGTGCCACAAAGGGTGTGCCGTCCAAGGTGTGTCATCTGCTGTGCGGTGCTGCGCTGTGCGCTGCGCTGTGCGCTGTGCTGTGTTGTGCTGTGCTGTGCTGCGCCGTGCTGCGCCGTGCTGCGCCGTGCTGCGCCGTGCTGCGCCGTGCTGCGCCGTGCTGCGCCGTGCTGCGCCGTGCTGCGCCGTGCTGCGCCGTGCTGCGCCGTGCTGGGCCGTGCTGCGCCGTGCTGCGCCGTGCTGGGCCGTGCTGCGCCGTGCTGCGCCGTGCTGCGCCGTGCTGCGCCGTGCTGCGCCGTGCTGCGCCGTGCGGGGCCGTGCTGGGCTGTGCTGCGCTGTGCGGGGCTGTGCTGTGCTGCGCTGTGCTGCGCTGTGCTGTGCTGTGCGATGCTGTGCTGTGCTGTGTTGCGCCGCGCTGTGCTGCGCTGTGCTGCGCTGTGCGGCGCTGTGCGGTGCTGTACCGTGCGGTGCGGTGCTATGCCGTGCTGCGCTGGCTCGTCCCCTGCACCCACGTTCCAACAAAGCACTGTAGGCAACACCCACCCACGCACATGAGCTTCTCCTCGGCGCCTGCGCCTCACTGGTCTACTTGCCCGCCCTCCCACACACCCACTGACACACCCACACACCCACACACCCACACACACTCACACACACACACACACACACACACACTGCCCCCGCCCCCCCCCCCTCACACACGCCCCACCCACACGCACACCAGGTCCTCTTCAACATCGACCTCCTGCTCGGCGACGGCGCTTCGCTCGTCTACTCGCCCTCACCGCCCGAGTTCCAGGAGCAGATGGCCGGCGTGCTCTCCACGTTTGCCGACTCGCTGTGCTCGCTCACGCGGCTTTACGGGGACGAGGGGATTATGGAGGTGGTCATGGGGGACAAGATCGACGAGGTGAGGTTCACCGGCTGAAGTTCGAAGCAAAAAAAACTTGATGCAAGCAAAACATTTTTTTTTGCGGGTTTGGTGACGGGGGGCGATGTCAACGTTTGCCGACTCGCTGTGCTCGCTCACACGGCTGTGCGGGGACGAGGGGATTAGGGAGGTGGTCATGGGGGGACAAGGTCGACGAGGTGAGGCTAAGACACTGTTTCCCTCAGTAAAGTATACATGTTTTGGTGTGCGTGTGTGTTCTTAGGGGTGCTCTCCATGTTTGCTGACTCAATGTGCTCGCTCACGCGGCTGTACGGGGATGAGGGGATCATGGAGGTGGTCATGGGGGACAAGGTCAACGAGGTGGGTGGTGATCCCCTGACCCCAACACACACACACATGCGCACACACACACGTTGCAGGGTGACACACACACACACACACACACACACGCACAGGTGGAGGAGGGCACTGAGCTGTGGGAAATCACTGCACACACACACACACACACACACACACACATGTGCGCAAGCACACACACACGCACACACACACATGCACAGGTGGAGGAGGGCACCGAGCAGTGGGAAATCACTGAACACACACACACACACACACACACACGCGCAAGCACACACACACGCACACACACACACACACGCACAGGTGAAGGAGGGCACTGAGCAGTGGGAAATCACTGAACATACACACACACACACACACACACGCGCAAGCACACACACGCACACACACACGCACAGGTGGAGGAGGGCACTGAGCAGTGGGAAATCACTGAACACACACACACACACGCGCAAGCACACACACACACGCACACAGACACACACACAGGTGGAGGAGGGCACCGAGCTGTGGGAATTCACTGAGCACACACACACACACCTACACACACACACGCGTGCGCACACACACACACAAACGCAGGTGGAGGAGGGAACCGAGCTGCAGGACCTTGTTGCAAACGAGGACTACGACAACCTCGTGTCTGAGGTTCAGGAGGTGTGTGTGTGTGTGTTTGTGTGTGTGTGTGTGTATTGCAAACGAGGGCCATGGCGACCTCGTGTCTGTTCAGGAGGTGTGTGTGTGTGTGTGCGTGTGTGTGTGTGTGTGTGTGCGTGTCCGAGGTTGTGTGTCTGAGGTTCAGGAGGTGTGTGTCTGAGGTTCAGGAGGTGTGTGTGTGAGGTTGTGTGTGTCTGAGGTTGTGTGTGTCTGAGGTTGTGTGTGTCTGAGGTTCAGGAGGTGTGTGCATTTTTATGTGTGTGTGTTTGTGTGTGTTGCAAACGAGGACCATGGCGACCTCGTGTCTCAGGTCCAGGAGGTCCTTCCTGGGCCTCGGACACACACACACACACACACGCAGCCTCTGACACACACACACGCACACACACGCACACACACACACTAAAACTCAGACACGAGGTCGTCAAAGTCCTCGTTTGCACACACACACACACACGCACGAACACACACAAACACACACACACACACATGTGTGTGCATAGGGCACGTGCGAGCGCACACATACGCGCGCACACATACACGCGCGCGTGCACACACACACACACACACCGCACGCAGTCGCTCAGCACCGCGTTCCAGCAGACCGAGCGCCACAAGAGTGTGTACTCCAAGCTGCAGCAGATGGTTGTACTCGACGCGTCGCTTGATATCCCTGCGCTTGCAGGGCGGTTCCAGGTGCGTGTTTGTCTGTGTGTGTGTGTGTGTGCGTGCGTGAATGTGTGTGCATGCATGCGTGTGTAAGCGTGTGTGTGCGTGTTTGTGCGTGTGTGCATGCGTGCATGTGTGCCTGTGCCTGTGCTTGTGCATGCATGTTTGCATGCGTGTTTGCATGCGTGTGTTCATCGCGGCCGTGCTTGCTCGGGCATCTGTCAAAAGTGAGGCACACACACACACACACACACACACACACACACACACACACACGCACGCACGCACACACACACACACACATCCACGCACACACACTCGCAGCGCAAGGCTGAGGTTGCGGCCGCGCTTGCGGCGGCTGCTGCTAAAAAGGAGGCAGCTCGCGCAGCCAAGGAGGCTGCGGCTGCAGCAGCGGCTGCGGCAGGTGCGCAAAGTGCACAGTGCATAGTGCATGCACTTGCATGTGTATGTGCATGTGCACTCCCACCTACCACCCTGCTGCTGCTGCTGCTGCTGCAGGGGGCATTGAGGGCGCCATCGTGCACACACATGCGCATGGACACGCACACACACACACACACACAAAACACACTCCACCCACCCACCCGCAAACACACGCACACACGCACACACACACAACCCTGCTGCTGCTGCTGCTACTGTTGCTGCAGAGGGCAAGGAGCGCGCCAGCGCGCATACACACATGCGCATGGACGCACACACCCACACACACACCGCACTCCACCCCCCCACCCCCGCCACCCCACACACTGCTGCTGCTGCTGCAGGGGGCGAGGAGGGCGCCAACGGGCCCCAGGATGACAACTCGGATGGGGAGGGCGAGGAGGATGAGGAGGAGATGGAGCAGCCGGTGGCGCTGTCCACGTTCCGTGAGCTGCTCGACATGCTCAAGGCACAGGTGTGTGTGTGTGTCTATGTGTGTGTGTGCATGGTTTTGTGTGTGTGTGCGTGCATGTTTGTGTGAACGTGCAGCCGGTGGCGCTTTCCACACTTCGCGAGCTGTGCTCGACATGCTCAATGGACAGGTGTGTGTGTGTGTGTGTGTGTGTGCGCACGCATGTGTGTGTGGACGTGCAGCCGGTGGTGCTGTCCACGTTCCGCAAGCTGTGCTTTACATGCTCAAGGCACAGGTGTCTTAGTGTGTGTGTGTGTGGATGTGTGTGTGTGTGTGTGGACGTGCAGCCGGTGGCGCTGTCCAGGTTCCGCGAGCTGCTCGACATGCTCAAGGCACAGGTGTGTGTATGTGTGTGTGTGCGTGTGTGTGTGTGTGTGTGCATGCATGTGCACGTGCGCGCATGTGCACCTGTACACCTGAGCCTTTTGAGCATGCGTGCGTACACGTGTGTATGTGTG
Source organism: Chlamydomonas sp. UWO 241 (assembly GCA_016618255.1). Taxonomy (NCBI): domain Eukaryota; kingdom Viridiplantae; phylum Chlorophyta; class Chlorophyceae; order Chlamydomonadales; family Chlamydomonadaceae; genus Chlamydomonas; species Chlamydomonas priscui. The sequence goes on from VFSX01000110.1 coordinate 440,002, forward strand.
TGTGCCACTCTCACCCCTAAACCCTTCACCCCGAGCCCCCAAACCGCAACCACCGCCAGGTCGTCGACATGGAAGCCGTGACCGACCACGCATTTCATTGTTCTCATGTATCGACCTCAAACCCCGTAGCGTTCCCATGGACGCTCTTACTGAGCACGCTTTTGTATGTTCACATTTTTTTGATCATGGTCAGCCCCAAACCTCAACCACCGCTAGGCCATCGACATGGAGGCCCTGACCGGCCACGCATTTACTTATTTATTAGTTACAGTTACAGTTACATCGGCTTTCCAGCAAAGACTACCTCTAGTCCTAGTACCACCGCCTAGACCCAAGTCCAGTTCTGGCCCTAACAATTACTTGTGAGGGGCGGTAGCCACCAGCCGGCTGCCTGCCAACGTGTAGTCCCACAGCAAAAAGGAGAGCTATTGTGCGACGCCTCCAAAATAGGTCCTAACTGCTTCTAGGGGATAGGGGGTCAAGTGGCGCTTGCCAATCTACTTGACCGCCGTGGTGGAGGGGCCGGCGCCTGAGGGGCAGCCGGACCGTACACCACGGCTCTCCACCCGACCCTATCCTGAGCACGCTCAAACGCCGTGTCCGAAAAAGTCTTCCAATCAGAACGAGTGCCACTAGTTTCGCCTAGCTGCTGAATCAGTAGCTTAAGAAAATAGTATCAGGAGGAGGCTGGAGGCCGGCCTTGCTGCCGAGCCACATCCATTGTGCAGTCAAAAGTTGTACGAGGAAGACGAGAAGCCGGCATGCGCATCACATGGCCTAGCCACTGCATTGATCGCTTTGCCACAAGGCTCTCAATTGGCTCAGTGTCGCACGCCTGCCGAATATAAGTTAATCTGTGCCGGTCGACCAGGCGCACACCCAGAATGCGACGAAGGCAGTTAGAGTGGGCAACCTCCAATCGAGTCAGTTGTGTTTTAGTAGGGGCCCATGTTTCGCAGCCGTACAGAAAGTGGGGCAGCACGAAAGTGTTGTAAACCCGCATCTTAGACTGCACTTGCATCTTCTTGCTGGCCCAAATCTTATCAAAAGACGCAAACACGCCCAGCGCGTGACCGACACGCACACCGATCTCCTTTTCCACACCACCACTCTGGGTTATCCAACTCCCTAGATACTTAAATGCAGAGACGGTCTTCACTTCACCACCAGTCAGCGCAAACGTGGGCAGATCCGCGTCAAAATCTGCTGGCAAAATCATCACTTCTGTCTTGGCGGCGTTGATTTGCATGCCAAAGCTAGAGGACACTTTGTCGAGGATTTTCAGCATAAGCGCCAACTGAGCTGGGTCATGCAAGAACTAACATAAATCGCCGGCATACATCAGCATTACTATGCGCTCAACCGACGACGACAACACAGAGCCGCCGGCTCGGGTCACGACTGACACGCCAGCCCCCTCTGGCATCATGTCTAGCGCCTTTTTCACTATGTGGTCAATAAAAACATTGAACAACACAGGAGCAATGACGCACCCCTGTCGCACACCAGACGACACGGGGAATTCGTGCCCGATTTTCCCAGCCAGCCGCACGGCAGCTGCGGTGTTGGTGTGAAGATCCTCCAACAGGTCAATAATGTGCAGATGAACACTATATAATCTAAGGACTCTCCACAGTGCCGCTCGGTTTATGCAATCGTAAGCTTTAGAATAGTCGACAAATGCCACAGCCATGCATTGTTTGTACTCGGCATGTGCCGCGCTCAGCGAGCGCAGAGTAAAAATCGCATCAACAGTGACTCTGCTTTTTCTGAAACCACACTGAGCCTCATGCAACTGACCATCAATCTGCGTGGAGACGCGGTGCAGAAGTATGGCAGCGTACACTCTCCCGGCAATAGAGAGAAGGCTTATACCGCGGTAGTTACCAGGGCAGTCACGCGGACCCTTCCCCTTGTATAACGGTGTGATAATAGCAGTTTTCCATTCCCTCGGGGCTC